>CM061920.1:152558911-152681296 GCA_031002005.1 Vandiemenella viatica
CCGTCCCGAGTCTCGCATTTGAGTGATTTTGAGCAAACAGGGAATACCTAAATCTCGGTGATCCGCTCATCGAGCTGACTCGTTATGTGATTGTGGTGTCTCGAAATCTGAGTTTTAAGACTCAGCGGCTGCAGATGGTAAACTGCGTATGATATTATTTCATATGCACCATTTCAGAACTGATCTTCCGTGGCACAACCTTTTTCGCCGACCGAAACAATAAAACTATGTTGAAATCTGAGCATTAATTGTCAGTAAATTATATTAACAGCAATATTTCGCAGTAATAAGAATAAATCACACAAAAAGCTGAATCAGTTGGTAGTTAAAATGATTTTAAAAGCCAAAGACAGGAAAAGTTTGATAACTTGGATGAAATTTCACATTTGTCCTGTAAAACTTGAAACAGTTGAGTTCCGGGATACAATTTCTGCAACTGTTTCAGTTTTCCTGAATTACATTATTGTGTATTTTGAAGGATCCTATAGTATCAGATTTGACATAGAAAGTTTCTTCTCTTCATGGCGGCTCTAATTGCTGCTCCTGAGAAAAGCTGAAGAAATTTATGGTAAGCGTATTCGAGTGGAAGCTCAGAGATAATCTGAAATTTTTATGGTTTCTGCTATACCTCACTGCGTCTGGTTATTCTCCTCTGTCTATCACAACTTTTCATCTTTGTCTCCTCCCTGCTGACGTTCTCTGTTTCCAGCCATTCTACTAATACCATCAATCCATTTTCGATGTAGTATTCTGTTAGTGCTCTTTCAGTTTGCTCGGAAACTGGTTTGCATCATATCGATATGCCTTTCATTTTGCTCATTATACTTCTTACATATTTACTGTGTAGAATCCCACTTGCATGGTATTAATAATTACTTTTATGACATCTGATATTAATATGCACGACATATCTTACAAATAATTGGAATAACTTGAAATATATGATCAGGATAACTAAATAACTGGGATCTAATGGATTACAACACAAGTAACCATAGTAAAGCTCAAAATTAACAATTTTATTTAAACAATACAAGTTGCATTTAATTCAATAACACGAAGCTTTTATTGGAAAAAATTATCATGAGCTTGAAACAAATACAAAGTGTTTGGATGAGTAAGAAAATATTAAATCACTACGGGCGTAATGTACGATTATGGATGGTTGAATGAATGTATGTGAGACTAATGTGGGAGTATCACAGCGGGCGTAGAACTGATATCTGGCGTAGTCTCGTTCTTGGGCTGCACGAGGAGAGGTCACCTCCGTGATATCTTGACATGATCAGTCTACCAAGCGCTCAGCTCCGAAGCCGAGCCACCAGGCTGCGGTGTCAGAACTTAAGTGAAGTCGCTCTCCTCTGCGCAGACCCAACTTGTCTTCGTGGAGTCCCCTGAGCTACGCCCTTCTTTTACCAGATCCAATCTCGTTGCTGGGAATAGTTGGGCCTTCCAGATTTCATTCAGTCATTCAAAAATTATATTTAAACACTAGCTGGTGTCCACGACTTCGTTCGTGTTTGTCAAGAATTTTGAAGTTTTTTATGTTTTTGCACTGAATTTTAAATATTTTGAGGGTAAAAAGTAGCATACCAAATCAGCAAATGTCAGAGAAAGTCCCGTCAAAATTGGTTCACATACCAAAACGTTGCGTATGAATTATTTGGATTTATTAATAGCTGAAAAAGCTTAAAATGTGTTCTAGATCTTTACTCAAAAATATTCAAGCAATAACATTCTTGTACATTCTATGAGATTCCGAGATTTTTTTAGAACATTTTGATCCAAATAAGAAAACGCTCTCGGTCGACTACTTTCAACCGCCATATCTCCCACACTTTAACAGCTACCATAGAGCAAGATGGAAAACGGCAGGCTACTACCACACACAAACACCAGTACTCTCCACTAGGTAGTTGTGGCTGGAAAGTGAGATATAGGGATACCCACACATATATAAGATTACTATCAGCTATTACAAAGTCTTGCAAATGGTTCTTGGCTCTCCCCACTAAATTTCATTACTATCGAATACAGAGAAACTCTTTCCGTTCGATTATGCGTGCCTCGTCGTCGGTTTACTAGATTTTCACATGGAGTAGTGAATAATTTATCGATTGCCGGAGTCCTCATTATTACCTGTCTTATTGCCAATGGCATCTGCTTGCCCGGCTGATCCGTGAGCTATCTGTCATCGCTTTTAGCACTTCAGCAACAAGTCACCTTCCTTGCCACCATTGCAACCAGCCTATAATTCCTTGGAAAGGCTCTTAAGAACACTTCCGGTTTCAACTAAAAGAACGAAGTTTAATGAACAAACCACTTCCTCTCCTGCAATGTAGTGTGCTGCTTCACAGTTTAGTTACGTGAAACTGATGAGCATGACTGCGTAGCAGCAAGACACCTGATTAATATTCCAGAGTTGAGATTCTGATTTTACTGTTGAGAAACCTATGTTTAGATTTCCATTAAGATTTCTAAAACTTCACTATGGAGTCAGATTTCTAAGATTATCAGCAACTGCCGGGCTCTTCCAGATATTTGTGCTCCTGTTGTACACTTCGTAGTAACGAAAGGTTAAGTTGATGATGAGGGTTTATTTTCTACGAGCGGCATCTATCTTCAGTGATACTGAGTATTATCAGAACCCAAGATAAACGGCGATTGACTGTAGTGCTTTACGTCACGATACGTAACGGCACTAACATGGCGCCCATGAAAGCAGTTTAATTTACTAATAAAAACCAAATTCTTCGTTCTTCGCCCTTTGTCGGTCCACTTAATAAATACTTATATAGCACCACATTTAAATTGATTCGGTTTTTTTCGGTCATAAGCCCAATCTATGTTCCGCATTTGCAAGTGTGGGAAGTTCTTTGTGTGTTTTGACTGTAGGGGTTGTGTGTACATGCTGATGGTTGTCGCAGGCAGCTGCAGGGCCACCGCATTGTGCTGCATAAGAACCTGTTCGCCTCTCTGCTGCTGTACGCCGTCTCCGAGATCGCATTCGCCGTCGCCGTAGTGCTGCCCGCCAAACACCAGGTACTGTACCGCTGCACTAACGACACCTGCTGTACCTCACATTGGCCTCAGCGTTTCGATGCCATTGTAATCTTTACATTCATTAGGAATGAACTATGTTCAGACACGGGAACTTTTATAAGAGTTTTTACTCCTTTGTTGTGTCTGAATTAAGGAAAATAAGTAAAACACTTCTATCTAACGCACACACAAGGGTTACAAATTACAGGTTAGCATTGCCTTGCCGCTTATCGAACCCTAAACCTCACAAATCTGAGTCGTATACACAACGTTCAGTGATTTATTTATAGAGAACCAAAGAAACAGTGTGTAGACGTTTGGAATGCGAAAAAAACGAAATGTTACGAAACGTACGCAGCTCATCGACTAGTCTATTGTTTGAAACTAACCACTGCCATTTATTACAGATCAGAATAAATGGTTTCAATTAAATCTTAAATACATATGAAGTTATTTCATTTGCTTAGTAGCTAGAGTACAAGGGATAAATCTCTTACCGTCTGAAAGTCCACAGAATACGGCGGGTCTGCGATGCCTCACAGCACAAGTGACAACTAATTGACTAATTTTCCGAAGGAAGGAAACTGGATTACTTTTACAATAGATTATTCTTCGGTGTGTAGTTAAAACGTAAACTGTAGAAACAAGGAATATCTCTGGTATTTCTTTACGTTTAGTTTAGAATATTACAGGTAAATTTTCTTGAGAACTTGAAAAATATTTTATATCACCAAGTTGAAGATTTACTGCATTAGCCTTGGCAGAGAGGCATTTAGAGCGTCTGATGAAAAAAAACTGGATCGGGAACGAGGTTTAAGCACACTAATTGGCTTATGGGTCGCGATTAGATAACGGCTGTTGAGGTGTCCTCACAAGCAGCTTAAGTTGTCCCATAGACCACGACAGCAGCTGGCGCTGTGCAGCAACACAACTAATATAGAGATACCCCACTATCGTCAGCATAACTCAAAAGAGGAGAAAACCAATATGTGCCATAAGGAAACGTTTCATTCTACACCAGAAATAAGTCTTTCGGTTTATATAATTTTGTCAAATTAATTTTGAAACACCTTTCAAAAGGAATTTTTGGATTTTGAGTAGAGGCGTTCTTATTTCCTCGTATGGTTGAGCTAGTAACAACTTGAAGATGGTGTTTTTAATTACTATTTTTGACAAATAATATTATCCGAAAACTCATACCTTTCAGTACAATAAGGTATCTTAATTTAATGTATTTTGCCTATTCCAATTTTTCTCAGTAGGTGTATACTATCATTGACGCCAGAGGCAACTAATACATGAAAATGGGCAATAAGCGCAATATAACCCAAAATTGATGAAGGTGTGTTGAAGCTTATTGTAATTAATTTTAAGACGCGACCATAAAGTGTCAGTTACTTACCTCTGTAAGGAGTAAACACACTCGTTGTCTCACCTATATGTATCATAATAACTCACTCCATGAAGACATGATTATTAATTGTGAGGAAGACATCTTATTAAAAGAAACACTCATATGCACATTGCCTCTATTTATTAGTATACCTTGATAAAACCTCACTGATGCTAAAGACGGAACAATGTAATGAAATAAAAGCGTGAATAATAAACAAATTAACATGTAATTCAATTCTAAATTATACCGCTTATGAAGACCTACTTGTCTTCTGCTTCCACAGCACATGCATTTTTGAATTGATTGTCTGGAAGTTACAATCTAAATATAGAGTACAGCTAAGGAATATCAGACGTCGCGTCGGTAGTATCGTATTCAAGTGCTGTGATGTTGTTGAGATAAGGCGTGGCGAGACTCCGCCAATAGCTCGTGCAATGTATTAGTTACACATATTTGCAATTTTTTCATCGCAAACGTATTATATTATTATTATTATTAATTTAATTCTGATAGAGGACACGCTCCAGTGGCAACTCCCTAAGTCAACCAATTACCCCTTTTTATTTTTTAATTATCTTAT
This sequence comes from Vandiemenella viatica, assembly GCA_031002005.1. Lineage (NCBI taxonomy): Eukaryota > Metazoa > Arthropoda > Insecta > Orthoptera > Morabidae > Vandiemenella > Vandiemenella viatica. Next base: position 152,563,930 of record CM061920.1, read on the forward strand.
GTGAGTTGAGTGTTAAAATCTTCTCCCATCTACTTTTGCGATTTACAAATCTTAATTTTAAATTCCTTCAGCGTTTCTGGTAAATTATTCATCAACTCACTCGTTCCAATACCTGACACCTTTACTCACAAAAGAAAATTTTCCCACTCCTTTATGTATGAAATCGAGCGCAAGCTTGTGGTCATGGTCGCCTTTCCTCTTCCATGCACTATTCATAATTCTTCGACCTATATACCTCCAATCTCCATCACCAACATATGCCTTGAACATTCCCAGTACTCTCCTCTCCCTCTTCCCGGCCACCAATGATTCCCAATCCAGCTCCTTTATCATGTCAGTCACTGACTGGGACCTACGATAATTTCCACAAATTAATCTAGCTGCTCTTCTTTACTCGCCTTCTGTATTTGATACCAAAAATCTGTGTCCCGAACTACACCATCATATTCAACCAATGGTCTGCCAAAAGTATTGTAACCCAATTCTCTAACTTCTCTGGCACATCCTCTCATCGCCCTCTACAGTAAATGCAGGAGTTTCTAACCATTTTCAACAAATAGTAATCGTTTATTCCTCCCGCCTTTAACAAATAACATTTTCAAAAACGAATATGTGAACAAAAAGGAAGATCAGAAGTACAACCATTCATTCCAATTCATTCCAAAAATTTTAATGCTCTCTAATCATAAAACTGTGTCTGTGTGTATTATGTTATCAATCGGCATAACCTTATCGATCTCAGGCATGACGTTTTTAACCAAATAATTTCATTACCGTATATTAACCATGAAATTTAATAAACTCTAAACGTGTTAACTATCATCATTAATACTTATACTATCATGTGCAATAATTGCTGTTGTCACTTATTATTAATTCATAATCGCTATGTGGTTATTTCTTGCAACAATTATTACTGTTATTCATATTCATTACGTATAATATACTTCCCATACTAGTCTAAAACGGTTGCATTTTCAACGAAAACGTCTATAAAAATGGCGTAAGTCTCCGAGTAGCAGTGAAAATAAAAAAAATATTAACACGGTGAGTTAGAAATACCACTACCACTCGTTTATATAACAAAATTTCCTCATCTTAATGTCAGGTCAGGATCTGGATATCTTGTGAGGCAATGAATCCTTACCTACTGTAGTAGCCGACCGCACCATCTCCATTCTAGAACTGAGAGAGTGAATGGGGATTACAAGCTGTACCTACCCCAGTGTCTTCCACGTGAGCCGTAACTATCTAGGGTGAGAGGAGTCTTAAAGTTTTCATTTTTCTTATTATTGTCGCACGAGCTATCACCTCAGCAAACTACTCTAAGGCACAGTCAGTCACAAAAACATCGTCTTTGATTCTATTCGAACGACTTTGGTAAAGAAAACAATTAAGGAAGTTTTAAATCTAGAAACACAAAACGCTATCTGTGTACCATACTGTAAGAGCGTTGTCTGCTCGAACGCCACAGCATACTGATAACACACCGAGGGTATTCCGCGACACACATACGTCAGGCCACTCACCCAGAGTGGCAGAATCGTGCCAGTAGGGCACTAGGATCCCAGCCACTGTGTCCTGCCAACCACAGCCCTGATAACAGCATGCAAACAAGCTCCTACACCGACTCAGAACTTATCAAACATTGAGGCGTTTTACCCAATATAATGAAGTAACGAAAAGTTTGTATGTGCGTGATCAACCTATTTATACAAAAACCACAGCTTCACTAACACAAAAAACATTAGTTAATACAATATCCTGAATCAATTTTCAAAGTAAAATTATCAACTTAGAGATACTATTAGCTATGGATTTTAAAAAAATGAATATTCTGGGTGTTTAATGTTTTTTACTACCAGAGCTGTGGAAGAAGCGAAAAAAAATATTCTTCTGGTAAATAACACTACGCCTTCATTTCAGTTCAATTATAGGAATTACTAGCCACATAGCCCGTCAAAATTGACGGGTTTGGAGTATTCTGGCAATTAATTTCTTTTTAGTTGCTTACCTAAACAGAATTGTTTTGAAATAAAGCTCAATGTGCTGAAATTTCTCATCCCTTGTGATGTAGCAAAACGTTTCAATTGTCAACTGGATGCAGGTCGCATTTCAGTCAAACCACAATCTTCGCTAATAATGCGATGAAGATCGATGTGTTAACGGATGACATAAATTACATAGCCTACAGTTGAAATAATGACCACAGTGAAAACGAAGGATACGAAATTAAATCATAACAACTTCAGTATTCTTAGCAATCGCTTAAATAAACACATAATCATAATATAATTCCTATTGCCTTGCGCAATAACAAAATGTTTCTGTTGCTATCCTGGTCCAGGTTGCATTTCAATCTAACAACAGGCAGTTTAATCATTACCGTGGTGCCACAATCTGATGATGCATTCTTATAGAACTCGACGACATAAATCGAAAATAAAGAATAAAAAATTTTGATATCTTTCTTGGTTTTCGAGATATAGCATGTTGAAAATCAATTATAACTGTGATTTTGGTGAAGTTTCCTCTGGTCCAGGACGCATTTCAACCTAACAACAACCACCAGGAAGAAAATAAAACACATATAGTGCATTTCCACCGTGTAGATATAGCGGTTTTGATAATTTGTTTTTTCTGGTCCAGGCCAGATTTCACCTAAACCACCTAAATTTTGAGATACAATATCTCGAGAACTAAGCGAGATATGGAAAGAAAATTTATTACTTGTTTTCGATTTGTCTCTTCGAGTTACATACGATATCATCATCAAATTTGGCAATGTCGAAATTTTTCTTCTGTTCCAGGCCGCATTTCAACCTAACCACGTCAATTTTGAGATACAATATCTCGAGAATTAAGTAAGATATCAAAACATTTTATTCTCTACTTTCAGAATCCATCAACAAATTGCGGCTTCACGGTTATCGTAGAATCCCATAACCACGTACAGTACTACGCTAAACCATGGAGGAAATATTTCCTTCCTCCATGTGCTAAACATGCCGCCAGAGAAACAATACTTACTTTACACACATATTAATAAATATACTTATCACATTTCAATGGTCACATTGCATCGCGAAATAAACCAAATAAAAAATCTATAAGGGTTCTTCAATCTTAATTTTTTATATTCGTTATTCAGAATTATACTAACACATTTGAATCGCTGACACAGTTACATGCGGCTGAAATAAGACATCAGTAAAACCAAAGTAAATTAAAAATAAATCTTAACAACTTACGTCATTCCAACGTAATATTAGTTTTAATGGGTGGAAGGTGATATTTTCCACTGGCCGGAAACTGGTACTGTCCTGTTGAAATTTGTATCAATTGCTTCGTTATAATGGCATCTTCTTCACATTTGCACCCTCCTTTTTTCCGAAACGTCGCTATGAATTAAATTTAAAATTCTGAAACGTAAGACGCTCCGCAACCGAAAAATGTTAGCAACACTTTCGTTAGAACGAAGTAATGAATTAAGTAACAAAAAAAAAATTACTAAAAAAAAAAACGCATGCCCTCTGCTGTAACTTCAAGTGCCATTTCTAAAACAATCTATCAAAACTGCCGCTAACATTGTGAAAATTAACTTACATATATGTGATATCAACGAATACTTCTACATAAACTAATATTAAATAAATCTAAGCAACTATTAAGTATGTTCAGTCAGTTAATTTATTCGTGGATGCCTAGAAATGTTATTAAATAACGTGGATATTTCTCTGCAGTTGCTTAACTAATCAGAATTGTTACAAAATAAAGCTCATTGTAATTTATCGTTCATTGTGCTGTAGCAAAAAGCTTCAGTTGTCATCTTGGTCCAGGTTGCATTTCAGCTTAACCATAATATCCGCTAAAATTTCTGATAGAAAAGCAAAGCTTCAATCACGCGCAATTCAATACATTCCATTCATCGCGATATAAATTTGATCCCAAATCTTCACAGGTTCTGACACATTTCTTTCTTAATACCTATGATGAAGATCGATATTTTAACGGCTAAGAAAGCTTACATCTGCTGAAATAATGACTCCAGCAAGAACGAAGGATGCTATAACTACTTAAGCTATGCCATGTAATATTTCATTGTGGTTTAGGCCGTATATATCGCGAACAATTTGCAACTTCTTTCATTTGAACCATGTAATGTTTCAGTAAAAAAAACTGATAATTAATATGCCAATTTAAACACAAATAATTTCAGTAATAGGACACAGTTTAAATTTTGAAAAAAACTAAATTATTCATGCCCTCTGCGTTAACGTCAAATGAAACTTGTAATTCTAATCCATGCTAGTTATACTCTAACCAAACATTTAGCAGCACTGATGCTCGAAATACAAAGCTTTTATCTTACAATATCTATGGACAAAGAATTTAAGGAATACTTCAATATATCAAAAGAATATTACGTAAATATGAGCATCTAATGATTGATATATCGATTTTAACGCAATACATACTTTTATTTCTGTTTTCTGTGAGTTAATTTATTCACTGTTGCTTGGAAATGATATTAAATAACGTGCACTCCCACAAATAATATCGTAAAGCGTGACGTCATAGCGCAACGTCATAGCTTGACGTCACCGCGTGACATGACGTAGGTGCTACACGCTACATCTTGTCTATTATACTAATAGATAATGAAGAAATTATTTTATATTTTTTCATACAGATATCTTGGTCTTGTTAACCAGTTAATTGAGGCCATGGTATTGCTGCTTAATAGCATCTATATTGTATTTAATTGAACATGGTAGTAGTATCAAAACAGAGAAGGAGGGAATGTGGACCAGTGCCTAAGTACATTTTTAAAAATAATTATAATACTGATTACAACGGTTAAAAATATTTCAACTATTTTCAAATAATTACACAGTAACAACTAATTATACATCGTAGACCACTATTACATTGTTTAGCAGGTCGATACGAATACTAAATTATGTGTTTAAAACTGATAGGATGTGTATCTGTTATTCGTGGAAGAACTCTAAATAGAGAGCAACGTAAGATTTGCCGGTGTCCAGCCGGATGGCGTCGTGAAAACACAAAGCTCTGCCGGCTACATCATGTTGGCTACAAGCCTCGTTCTCATGCGCTTGGAAGTAGCGTGCCCACCCCTGATTCCCTACTAGGTCCCCACCAAAGCCGTCCGCCTCCTACTCCACTCGTCGATCTGGATGCTGCTTAAAGTTTTAATATTTTATATCATTATACAAGAAAACTATGATTTATATTGTTTCTGGGCTGTTGCGTTAATTCATATCATTGTCGCTAGATCTTCTGGTACTGACATATGAGTGAATAAAAAAATTATCTGTCGCAATCTTTTGATAGTTTTACTCCGTATGTGGGCAGCAGAGGACAGCGTGGCTGAGCGCTGAGGCGGGCAGGCCGACCTGACTGCGGTTTAGCGTAATCACCAAGTCACCAATATCCACCTCATAAACTATACACTACATAAAATACAGACACAACACACGAGCGCTCCCGCGTCCTCTAGGACTCACCATGCTCAGCGACAAGACGGCCAACTCTCGCGTACTGAATAAAACAAACCGACCAAATCCCAACACGCAACATACCAAAATAGGCAAACCTTGTCAAAGCGGGATAAGTCTAAGGTAGAAGAAAACTTCGGACAGTCAGGGAGTAAAAATGAATGGAAGTCGGATCTTAAATCCTTGCATCCCCTTTTACTTCAAACGTCAAGTCGCAACGATGATATTTTTCATTGATACGAATTTTTAACATCGTGCTCATTGAACAACCTGTTGTTGCGTTCGAAAGTAACACTTGTAAATTTGAGAATGGATTTAGAAAAAAAATTAATTACTATTCTGATCCATCGATTCCTGGAAATTCATTGTTTGTGATGAGAAATATCAATTACGTACACTCAATTAATAAACCATTTTTCTGCTTTCACGCGAGGCACCGTGCAGTCACATCGTACAACGCTCAGATCTTGTATCCTCAGTGTCTGAAGCAGTAATGACAGCTTTGTTTAAGTTGTTTTTAATGGGTCTGCTCAGAGTCGAGACTGTAGAAACTTGGTATTAACAATCCGAGCACTGATACATCACCCTGAATCATAAAACTGGGCGTTTTACTTAATTACCTCATCCCTGTTTATGCAGAGCACAAAGGCCAACGGTGACTGAGAAATAAGAGAACAAGAACCTTTTTCGTGCCGGGATCGTTCCTTCAAAAAAAAAAAGCCATGGCCGAATTCTTTCCCGTTCCTTGCCCGCCAAATGACCTCGACGAGGTATAAAGCCACAAAAAAGGGATTTTGCATCATTTTTTGTTTGCAGGATGAGCATGTTTATACACAGAGATATAGTAAAATTATAGTTTCAAAAAGGATGAGGTGAGAAGCAGTTAGTGAGGAATGTGTTTTCTGTGGCTCAAAACCCCTTAGCATTAAAGACAGAATTGTTAACACTTTCGGAGCATTCTAAGAATACTTCGAAGTTACTACTCGTACTATTATTTTGATCTATGATTCAGTTTACGCAGATAGCAGTGATTAGCATGTAATGGACCCATTAATCTCAGTGGAGGATCAGTTCTCTTATAATGAATCACGTCCGATCGTAATATAGTGTGGGAGATTCCATTTCTTGCGCGTACAAAACTTCATTTTAACGTCTCATCGTTTATTAGAAATTTCCGGTAGTGCCTGTGGAAATTCTAATCAAAAGACAGTTTTGAATCTAATGCATTTTGTTTTTTAGTTACTACCGGTTCGGAATATAAGTACTGTTGCCTGTGTAATATTGAAGCAGTCATCATGATACAATGTTATTTAACGGCAGTGAAATGAGCAGCTGTTTTTTTCCGAATTACAACTGTAAAGATAACGGAATCGTTACGTAACACTTTCTCATTATGCTCGGCTTAGATGACTGTTTATGCCAATAACTGTCCATATCTACCGATCTTACTTTTTCACGTCTGCCATTCAGTGTCCTTGAATTCTTTTGGATGGAATGGTTTTGAGTTACATCTCGGTACAGAAGATGAGACCTACTCTACTAGTTACGAACAGATATGCTCAGTTGGGACCGGATTACATAAAGATCCATTCCTGTCATTGTGTTTTCGTGCTACTATTAAGTTCGCTGTTCTGAGAAGATTTGTAAAGTGAGGACTGTGTCAGGGCGAAGAGGAGTAGCAAGGTGATCGCTGTGTTCCAGGAGGTGGCCCTGTGCAATGGTCTGCTGCTGTTCACCAAGTACTGGCGAGCCACCAACTACCTGTGGATGTTCTGCGAGGGCTTCTACCTGCACAGGCTGCTCGCCGCCGCATTCGCCCCCGAGCGCTCCCTGCTCGTCTTCTACCTCATCGGATGGGGTCAGTTTGGTGAAGTATCCTTACTTTTATTTTTGGTGAGGTGTGACGTGCTTTTGATGCCTGAATGTTCAAAAATAAACTCATGTAAAGCTTTGTGCGAATGATATCAGCTTCCTTTTCGATTTGAATTTATTTCAATTATGCGCGATAGGAGGTTTTAATTTAAAAAATCAATTTCAATGTGACCTTCCTGTTAATAGACAATTTCACTGAGCAGAGAAATGCACCAGTATCATCTTATGTAATCCTTTTCAGATAATTTCTATGAAATTATTAATTTTTCCCTTAAAAATATGATTCGTCTCTGGGCCTGCGTCGTTGCTTTGAATTTATAAAATATCTTTTTTTTTTTGTAATCAGATTTTGAGCAGATGCATTTCTCACACACATTGTGTACACAGAAATCAATAACTCATCCAAACATACTACATTCACCCCAGAGATATTTACAACATACTGCTGCCCGGCTACAGCCGCAGCTACTCGCTTGCCGACTAGCTAGTGTGGAATGCACGGACGAATCTTACTATTCAGTTGTGTGAATTAAATTCAATAATAATTAATGTTCACCCGTTGCAGGTAGCTATATGTATATCAGGAATTTCGAATGTGTCATTCATGTACAATTTCAAAGTTTCTGCTTATATTGTTTTGTACTTTAATTTTATTGTCATAAAAGGTAACTTCTTCGCCACTATTCCATTAATCCCATAGGTGCCAGGGTATTACTAAGCATATCTAGCCTTGCAGCTACATCGGCTGATCCTGAGGGACTATTGTGAGTGTTATAGATCTAACAAGCGTTGTATTCTTCCGCCAAAAACCACCACCTCCTACATATCCTTGAGTTATGGCCGTGTCGATGTCAGTATAACACATCTTACTGTATCGTTGATATCATTTTAAACACTTGCGGCTTCTAGTGGTCAGTATATTCCAGATATACTGACGTCGTTGGTAAGTTGTTATTGCTGCTGTTGGCAGGCGTGCCGCTGCTGCCGGTGTCGATGTACGCGGTGCTGCGCCACCTGCTGGAGCAGGGTGAGCCGCCCGCCTGCTGGGTGCAGCCCCACCCCCACGTCGAGTGGGTGCTCTACGCGCCCAACCTGCTCAGCCTGCTGGTCAGCAATTAACACATTATAACAACACCAGCATTATGGATTGTTTAAAATGAGTGCTGCAGGGTTTTACTATTGGCTTGGTAACTGAGGGAACTATTTAGATGAAGTAGTTTTCTAAACCTGACAATAGTAATTTTTAAAATTTTCTTGGTAAAATAGCGTACGCTGCATAGTGAACATGGCATTAATACTATATCAGAAAGGAAGCTCAAAGGTGGTTAGTAAGGATAGGTTACAAACTATACCGTTTGTCAACTGACAATACTAATTTCCAGAACTAAATACTATTTATTGCGATTAAATAAATATTCGAGGGTGTATATTTTGTTAAAACCACTTGTCGAGATTATTTTTAGTCAAAGTAGCAGCAAAGTGCTGGCTAGTACTCCATTCGCTTTGAGCACTAATACTGGTTAAAAATATAAAAAAATAATTTTATGAAATGGAAAGTTCTTTTTTTCTTTAAATGCACAACACTCGTTTTTGCCTACTAGAACTAATTTAGCGATCACCAGAACCATCTGCTACTAATTAACAGTTAGGTAAATCAAAATCGCCTTTGAATTGCGTGAAATGTTAGAAAATATACTTCTATACTAGAAGTCGCTTTCAGAACACTTTCTCTGCTTCTTCTACCAAGCCGTTCATCTTGATGATTGACAGAGCTCTGCTTATGTTATTCCAGACTGTCGTTGGTGGGTTGTGGTCGATTACTGACTGCTGCGTGCAAGACGGACTTCAGACTGTTCATTACTGCTCGAGGCCGAGCCATATTTGCTTTCTCCTTACCGACTAATTATTTATATTTTTTGTCATTAATACAGTCGCACTACAGCAGGATATTTGTCCTGAGGGTTACTTTGACGAATCTTCGGTAGTGAACGAGTAGCATGATTACTTTTCATATTCACCCTGCAGCTACCAAGTGAAATAAACTTCTTTTAAGTCGTAAGTAAGTATACTCGTCTCATTCCGAATTTGACATCTTTTCCGTGATTTATTTTCAGAAATTCATATTCACAAAATTAAGTTGACTATCCACTAAATGATATAGGCTGATTCCTTTTTTAGAAGAAAGCTTCTTGATGGAAAATTAACCCATTTTCCCTCTTTCTTAATTGATAATTAGATAGGCACCTGAAAAGTTCTTAACTTACTGCGGGAATGGCGCCACCATCAACAATTAACGACTTTAATGCAAGGTTGGTACCTGTGAACCAGGTGACTCGGTTTAGGGCATCTATTTGACTTGTGAAAAAAATAGCAGAGAGTATAAACTGGTGCATTTTGTTGAATACTATCAAATTTCTGACCTGAACTTTTTCTTTAAAAAGTTTCCTTCCCGGACGTGGGCATGGAGAGAGACTTTGTTGTTTCAAATATATCCCACAATAGTTGTCAACAAGTCAACACCAACAGTGATCACCGACTAGTGACAAGGTCTGAAATAAATATAGGAGAAGAAACAAATAAGTGACCAAAACTGTTAATTTTAAAAACTTAGAGGAAAGAATATACAAATACTTCAGAGGAAACTTAACGAAACCAATGAAGAAGATCTGACAGCACGAGTGCACAAAAAAAAAAAAAACGATTTATGTGATAATAACGGTCAACAAAGCGTTCAGCTAGAAAATAAGAAGCTTATTATAAAATAAGTGGTATATGAAGATGTGAACCGACTACAGCATGATAGAATATTCTGAGCTATATAGAACTTGGAGAAAAGAAATGAAGGCAGTCATAAAGGAGTACCATGTGGACATCGTTAAAGAAAGCTAAGAGAAGAGAACAGGTTTAAAGAAAGCGAAGCGAAAGATCATACTTGGCAACCGACAGATAATAGCAGTTGATGGAAACAATGGTAGTGTTGTTGCCAAAGAGGAAATTTTAAATTTCATCAGAAGTTTTTAAAGTAACCTGAATGGCAATAAACAGGGATAACTATATTTTCTGAGCTATCCACTGTATCCAAAGTGCCAAACATACTTCCATCTGCGGTCAGGTATTCCACAGATAACACGAGAAAAAGAACTATCGCTAGCGGTGATGGTTTCTCTGCTGATATTTTGAAGCTCGTGAGGGGGTTCAAAGAATGGCCGCTAGATCTGTCTCTCGAAATTGCCGCAGCACACAATTAGTAACCAATATGATTACATGGCTGGTATGGAATTCACTGGAAGACAGGAGTAGCGTGAAGAGATTCATTGGAGTGTACAAGGCGGGGAAAGATATTGGTGTAAGAATTAGGAGTAGAGCATGGAAGGGGAAAAATTACCATTACCACAAGCAGGCACTCGATTTCAGACACAATGGTGTGGGAAGATTTTCCTTGTAGGTAAAGATGTTAGGGAATGGAATCAGTTACCGAGAGAAATGATGAGTAATTTACCAAAAATACTGAAATAATTTAAGGTTGAAATTTGTAGACGGCAAAATAGGCGGTACAGAAAAGGGGAAAAATATGAGCGTAGGGAGATTGTCACCAGACGGCTTCTGACTGGCTTCTGGCTTAACGACTCGTCGACGTCGAGATCTTTAGAGAACTGGGTGCAAGGAACGGGGAGGATTCGGCCATAGTCTTTTTGAATGAACTATCCCGGCATTCGCATGGAGTGATTTGGGTAACCATGGGAAACCCAAATCTGTGTGGGCGGACGGGGATTCGAACTCACGTCCTCCTGAAGCGAGGTGCTACCAGACAGTGTGCTATTTCGCATTTAAATTAAATTCAATTAGCTATGAACTACCTGTCTAAAGACTTTACTTCCTTCCTAAAGAATGCGTCAATGGTTTAAGTTCAAATCATTCTGCTACCAAAAAAAAAAAAAAAAAATTAGAATATCAAACACTATCGCCCTGTATGCATGCTGTCTGTTCTGTACGAAGTATTTATGAACGTATTGTTGAACCGAATCAGCTCCATCCATGATTCAGCCCAATCCATTGAGCAAGCAAAATTCCACCGCAGCTTTAGCACAGTGCACCATATTCTTACCATCTGAGAAGTAATTGGCCTGTCAAATGAGTACCAGTACGAATTGCCTCTTTGTGTAGCTTCAGTATATTTTGAAAATACATTGGATTAAGTAAGTCACAAAGCTGCTCTGGAAGTGTTAATGATCGTCGTGTCGACAGGTTGTATCTGAGAGTGCTCCGTCATCTCCTCAGCCTTCGTCATCCTCAGTGAACTAAAGATTTCTGAAAAAAAACAGATGTTAAATCAGCTGATCTAATCCCTCCAAAATTGTTTTCAACTATCTTGTAGAGGTAAACGTCAAAGCTATGATTGGCAGTTCTATCATTACCGTGGCGCCACCATCTGATGATGAATTCTTGTAAAACTCCACTCAACAAATCGAAAATAAAGAATGATTTTTTTTTCCGATATCTCGCTTGATTTTTCGAGATATAGCATGTTAAAATCTGTTACAGGTATAGTTCCTTGTGCTTTTGGTTACATTTCTTCTGGTCCAGGCCGTTTTTCAACCTAACAACAACCACTATGAAGAAAATAAAACACCTATAGAGCATTTCAACCGTGTAGATGAATGGCTTTGGTGATTATTTTTTTCTGGTCCAGGCCGGATTTCACCCTAACCTCCTCACGTATGAGATACAATATCTCGAGAACTAAGCAGGATATATATAAAAAAGTATTCTTTATTTTCGATTTGTCTCGTCGAGTTACATACGAATTTATCCTCAAATTTGGCTATGGCGAATTTTTTCTTCTGGTCCAGGCCGCATTTCAACCGAACCACGTTAATTTTGTGTAACAATATCTCGAGAATATATCAAAAAATTTTATTCTTTATTTTTAATTTCTCTCGTCGAGTTACATAAGAATCCATCATCAAATTGCGGCGCCACGGTTATCGTAGAATCCCCGGAAAATTGTAAACACTTGCCGAGCGTGGTGAGTGAACGTGAGGTGGCGGGTTCGAATCCCCATCTAACCATCCGGATTTTGGTTTTCCATGGTTTCCCCAAATCACTCCAAGCGAATGCCGCGACGGTATCTTCATATAGGTCATGGCAGTATTCCTCCATATTCCTTGACCGCAGTCCTTTCCCGCCTCTTATGAACTCGACGAGGCGAAAAGTCATAAAAAATTATTAAATACTTAATAACTAGAAATTCGCCGGTTACTCTGCACTCTTGGCATGCGAAATTGAAATTTTTTTTAAAAAAAAAAATTTTTGACTGTCGATCTTGCGTCTGTAAATCAGTTGGGCTGAGTTTATATCATTCTTAAAAAAAGTTACATGTAACAAATGGGACACAGAGGGAATGTACAAATCAAAAGTACCTATGGAAAATGTCAGTGAGTACATTATCTTGGCCAACTTGCAAACATGATAGAACATGGAAGATCAACATTTTTCCGTTGCTGGGGTGGTATGCTTTAGGGAAGCACTCCACCTTTTTTACACGCTTTATATTAGCTTGACCTGTATGTATGAATGAATGTAACGGAATCTTTCAACTCAATTTTCATCCCTTCCAGACGTCAGAGTTGTTTCAAATTTTTCACACATATTAAGAACCGGTGGCAATATAATAAATATATAACTGCTATTCTCATTACTTTGACAGTAACTTTAGAAAAAATGTTGAATGTGATGAAATTTTGTTACTGAATGTTAACCCAATTCCAGATGTTCGACGTGTTGGAAATATTGCACATGTATCAGTACCGAATTAACCACATAGCAGGAGGTAGCAAATGCTACGGGCCTCGCGGCTTCTAGGGGCCTCGCGGCTTCTAGGGGCCCCCCGCACCTAGGCTGGATGGGAGACTTTTTTTTTTTTTTTTTTTTTTTTTAACTCTACAATTTTCCCCCGGACGGCAAAAATCTAGGGCCTCTTCTTCACATTTGCTACGGGCCCCGCGCTGTCTTAATCCGGCCCTGACATGTTTTGAGATCCGATGACAACAAAATAATTTCACAGCTACGTTCTGATATTCTTATTTCTTTGACAGTAACAATGAAAAAATAGTTGAATATAGTGGACTCTTCTATTTCAACATTCACCCACTTTCTAACGTCTGACTTGTTTGAAATTTTGCACACATATTAAGAACCTGCTATTCTCTTTAATTTGACAGTAACAATAGAAAAATGGTCGAATCTGATAGAATTTTGCAATTGAATTGTAACCCAATTCCAGATGTCAGTTGTTTGAAATTGTGCACATGTATTGAGAACCGATATCAACACAATAATTTCATAGCTATGTTCTGATATTGTCATTACTTTGGCAAACAATAGAAAAGTGGCTAAATATAATAGAATCTTGAAACTCAATTCTAACCCAATTCCAGATGTCTAAATTGTTTGAAACTTTGTACGTCTATTGAGAACCGATGACAATACAGTAATTGCATAGTTATATCCTGATATTCTCAATGCTTGGACAGTAAAAATAGAAAAATGGTTTAATACAACGGAGTCTTTAATTTCAATGTTCACCCATTTCTTAACGTCCGAAATGTTTGAAATTTTGCACACATATTAAGAACCGGTGACAATACAATAATTTTGTAGCTATGTCCGAGATATTCTAGTTACTTTGACAGTAAAATAGAAAAGGAATATGAATGCAATGGCATATTTCATTTCAATGTTCACCCACTTTCTGACGTTCGAATTGTTTGAAATTTTACCCACGTATTAAGAAGAGTAACAATACAATAATTTCATATCTTATCCTGAAATTCCCAATGTGAACAAAAAGCTAAAAAATAAAATTATAGTTTAAAAAAACTAAAATACACGCTTTTGTAGCTATTTGCACTAAAAGGTTAAAAATAATTCATAAATATAAACTTTGTGCGACAGCGCTAGGATGTCCCACAATTTTTTTGAATAAGATTAAAAGAAAAATGAAGTCACTAATTAAAAAGTTTAATGTAAAAAAAACATGGGTTGCTCTCTACTTATACGTAACGACTCTACCTTTACCAACAGCAAGCCATAAAATTTTTTAAGATTACTGATATCTAGCTAGCACCCCACAGTTTTTTAAACTTTTATTGCACTTTGTTACAAAAGTGTGTATTTTAGTTTTTTAAATTATATATTTTTTAAACTTTACTACATTACATAATTGAAGTTACACGACATTCATTCTCTCTCTCTCTCTCTCTCTCTCTCTCACACACACACACACACCCACTCTTTTTAAAAAAAATAACCTACCGCAATTGCCTCGAATGATAAATTAATCGATAGTTCTTATTACTGCGCAGGTTAACACCATATTTCTGGCCCATATCATCTGCATCCTCGTCAGCAAACTCAGGGCCAACAACTGCAGGGAGCCCAGCTTCTACAGGTAAGAGACACCCGCCAGACGCCGCACGCTGTATGCTTATTGTCAGCCACTTAAATTTACTTAACTTTGAGGTCATATACTCCTTGCTCGCACGCTTGTGATTAATAAGACTACTGCGTTACGGAGAGGAGAAAGCCTCATTATACGAGAAAAAAAAAACAAAAAAACCTAAATGCATTGTGTTCAGGTGGTGAAATGAAGCATTCTCACTCCTCTAGCCTCACTGACCACAACTCATTGAAGCTACCCCTCACAGATTAACAAATCTCTTGATACGTTTTTTATTTTTAGTAGCCACTTTACGATAAACCTTCAGAGAGGACCTAATTGCATTATCTGGCTTCTATCGCGTTTTTAAAATCTTTTTTTTTATTACTTTATGTCTCTTCGACGTCAAGGTAATTAGAGGTGAGAAAAGACTGGATGCTAAGAACGGGAAGGGATTCGATCATGGCCTTTTGAAGGAACCATCCCGGCATTCACCTGGAGTGATTTAGGGAACCATGATGGAAGACAGAAATCTGGATGGCCGGACGAGGATTCGAAAACGCAGCCTCCGGAATGCGAGGCCAGAGCGCTACCGGTCACTCACCACGCTTAGTAGGTTACGCTAGAAAAATACTGGGGCAACTGAGCTATGGAACGCATAGCATCCTAGGCTGGCGAAATGTCGATTACTTTGAAATTTCAATACTTTCTTAAAACAGTTAACTACAAACTAGAAGTTGTTTGCTGATAAGGGACAGTAGATGTACAAGTATGATAGTATATTATTGCTCACATACATGGAGGAGCGGATAAGGAATTTGTATAAAAATTAAAATTTGGTGGCTCAACATTAAAGAAATTCTTAAACGAGCTTTTTCTACGTTTGTCGCTCATTGCTTTTCTCCTGTTAAAACGCTTCATTTACTCACATAATAGATGAAGACAACCGTGTCAGTTGTCGAAACGTTGTAGTTTTTCAACACCATCCGTCTGAACTCCTGTGAACAATGCATTGCATAATAAATGATGTTAGTAATTAAGATTGACCTTTATGCAATTTCATCTGACGGCTGCCGTAAGATGGTGTAAGATAGATAGATAGATAGATATGTTCACTTTGATCCCATGTGAGAATAATCTCGGGATGTGGAACAGTACATACACTTATTAGTAATGTCAATATTACTATATAATTGATAATGTTATTATATATTGACAACAAGTTAGCAACAACCCATTAGTATAACCAATATCTCCTGTAATCTACAAATACAATCCCGAGTTAATTAATACTTATTATGTGGAACAGTGTATACACTTGTTACCAGCATCTAATAAACAGTTATTTTCTTACCAACCAGTTACCATGTAAGGTTTCACTGTAATTTGTGACTACATATTATATTATGTTAGTTGCTATTTATGTGGAACAGTACACACACCTATTAGCAATATCAATTATATTACCAACAACTCATAAGCAGTCAATTACTTAAAAACCTGTTAATATGATAATTTTTCACAGCAGTTTTTGAGTGCATGCTATCCCATGTTAGTTACTATATATAAGTGAAATTTTGTAAACAGTGTAATTAGTTCATTTGTCAAGTTTCAACAGAAAGAAAAACCATATATCATTTTAGTAATTGTGGATAATTTTGTCACCTTCCCCTTCCATACACCATATATACTATTTTATCAGTCATTCTTAGTTACCAAATTCCAAGAAGAAAATTCTTTTACAGAGTAAAATGGGTTCTGAAGCAGAAACTCTTTCAGTTTGGACTTAAAGTAGTTGGGTTTTTGTAGATAACATTTAATTTCTGTTGGTAATACATTGAATAAGGAAGCTCCAGTAAATGTTAGCCCATTCTGAACAATTGACAGTGATTTGTAATCCTTGTGAATATTATATTTATTCCTAGTATTATGGCTATGTATGTCAGCATTAAGATTGAAGTGTTCAGGATTTTCTACTACAAATGATAATACAGAGCATACATACTGTGCTGGCATTGTTAGAACACCCAGGTTTTTAAATAGATTTCTGCACGGTGTCTGTGGGTTTGCTCCACAAATAGTTCTTATAGCACGCTTTTGCAATTTAAATACCCTCTGTGCTTGTGACGAGTTTCCCCAGAATGAGATGCCATAAGTGAGCAGGGAATGAAAATATGCAAAATATACTAACTTTCTGGTTTCTATATTAGCTATTCTAGATATTACCCTCAGTGAAAATGTTGCAGAATTCAGTTTTTTAAGAAGTTGTTGAATATGCTGTTTCCAGTTCAATTTGTTATCTATATATACACCCAGGAATTTTGTGAAACTGCTTTCATCGATTGCTTTTCCTTCTGATAATACATTATACCTGTCCTTTGTTTTATTTTTTGTAACAAACTGAAGTAACTGTGTCTTTTCTACATTAAGTATTAGTTTGTTGGCATTAAACCACCTGTTAATTTTCTTTATAACTTCATTTGCTGTGTTTTCGAGGTTTTGTGCTGATGGGTCTTTCAAGGATATGCTAGTATCATCTGCAAAGAGCACCATGTGTTCATTATCACCTAGTGTATGTGGGAGATCATTTATATAGATTAAGAACAGCAGAGGACCAAGAATTGAACCCTGAGGCACACCACATTTAACTATACCCCATTCTGAGTTTATAACATCTCCTGTATTAACATCTTTCACTGATACACATTGCTTTCTATTTTCCAGGTATGATTTAAACCAATGTCCTGGCTTACCACTAACTCCATAGTGGTCTAATTTACCTAGTAGAATTTCATGATCAACACAGTCAAAAGCCTTAGCAAGATCACAGAATATACCTAGGGAATTTAATTTTTTATGCATTGATTCCAGTATGTTGTTTACAAAAGCAAAAATTGCTGAATCTGTTGAAACGCCTTGTCTAAAACCAAACTGTACTTTACTGAGTAGGTCATTTTTTTGTAAATGTGCATACACCCTTCTGTACATTGCTTTTTCAAAGATTTTTGAAAATGCTGGTAGAAGTGAAATGGGTCTGTAATTCTCAATTTTTGAGGTATCCCCCTTTTTATAAAGCGGTTTGATTATTGACTTCTTGAGTGAGTCAGGGAAGATACCTTCTTCAAAAGAACTATTACAAATATGACTAATAACTCTACTAATGCTGGTGTTACATTGTTTCACTACATGGGTTGAAACCTCATCATAACCAAATGACTTTTTATTTTTGAGGGATTTAAAAATTTTTTCAATTTCATTTTGACTGGTGGGAAATATAGACATAGGTGCTGTTTTTGGTGACAAGGATTTAAGTATTGCTATAGCATCCATATTCCCAATATATTTTCCTTTTATTTTTTCAGCAACTGTTAAGAAGTAATTATTGAAAGCAATTTCTACATAAGAGGGGTCAGTTACAAGCTTATCATTAATGCTTATAGATATAGGTTTATGTTCAAGGGATGATACAGTTGTTTCTCTTTTAATAATGTTCCAAACACTTTTTATCTTATTATCTGAACTACTAATCTCATCGTTTATGGCCAAACGTTTAGCTTCTTTTATTACTTTGGTTAAAATTCTACAGTAAGTTTTGTAATGTTGTCTGAGAAGCATATTATCAGTATTCCTAACTTTTACATACAATTCCCTTTTATGTCTGCAAGATGTTTTAATACCAACTGTAACCCAATTTTTGTTTACTCGTTTTTGACCAATTGGAACTAGTTTTGTAGGGAGACACCTTTTGTAAATTTCTGAAAACCTTTGGTGAAAGTAATTGAATTTATTGTTTACCCCTTTTAATTTATAAACAGTGCTCCAGTCCTCATTGAGAAGTTCATCATTTAATATTTTTATTGAATTGTTCTTTAATGGCCTAACTCTGACAAATCCTTTCTTTTTGTTACATTCATTTCCCACAACATCCAAAATATTTATTTGAGCATTATGGTCTGACAAACCATTTTCCATTGGAACTGTTTCATATATTTCTAATTTATTGTGCTCTACAAAAATGTTATCAATAATGGTACTACTATCTTTTTGTGTTCTAGTTGGGAAATTTACAGTTTGATAGAGATTGAATGATCTAAGCATTCCTAGAAGATAATCTGTCTGGTTACATTCTATAGAAAAATTTATGTTGAAGTCTCCACAGAGGATAATTTCCCTTTTAGTACGTGATAAGTTTATTAGAACCGCCTCAAGTTTATTACAAAATTTACTGAAGTCTCCTGTGGGAGCCCTATAAACTGTCAGCACTATAAGATATTTGTTTACTAATTCTAACTGTATTGCACAACATTCAAAATCTTTTTCTATACAGTATTTACTTACATCTAACGATTTTGTCTCGGTATTTTCGCTTACATATATTGCTGCACCACCCATCCTCATCTCTGACCTGCAATAACAAGAAGCTAATCTATATCCAATAAAAGGGAGGAGACCTATTTCAGAATTCTTCAGATGATGTTCTGTCAGACATACGATATTTATGTTAAGATTCAATGATTTTTGGGTTTCTTCTGTAAGTGCGCAGAGTTTGATAAACATTTGAAATTTTCGTAGCAGGTGATAGCTGTACTAAAAACTTGTCTAAACTTTAGTGCAGTAAGTTTTGTTTGCTACGAAATGCATGGAGCTTGCGTCTGACAGTAATCAAAACTGTACTCTCAGAGCATTGGTATAAAAAATTTGAAGAATTTTCATTAGTTGGTCAATAAAATTACTATTAAGAAAAGTCAACTCATATTCCCCTTCTCTATGGAAACTGTTGCATTTTTGCAAATTTTAGCTTTCTAGTCTAGTGGAATAGCACCCAAGAAGCACTGACACCTATTCTTTCATGACGAATGTACGTAAATCTGTGAGCCAGGCAGATTTCCCTTGACAACTGGATTATTACTTTCTCTATTTGCGCATAAGCCTTGCAATTGAAACTGCGCGTTCTGATTACATTTCGATATTGGATCTCAGTTCCACTTCTTTAATCCTAATTAATGTAAAATTGTTATTTAACATCTAAGGATAGATATTAAAAATTAATTAGAAATTAATAAAAATGGTAACTGAAAAGAGTTTGAGGAAGGGTCGAGTTGGTTTAGTGCTATGCTTAATGGAAAGCTATTCTGAACTCGTTAACAGCTATATAATGAAATGAGTGGCACAATGATTTAAATTTGATGTTTATTTCTTTTTGTTTTATCACCTTGATATTTTATAGTTATGTGTTAATCATTTTATTGTGACATTTAAAATTCTTATAAAGATTTTACGAAATTTATCTGCTTGTAATTCAAACAGTTACTTTGAATTTCGCTTTCACGTTGAAGAGATAACACAATGTCATTACAACAATGGCTACAAGTCATGCGAATGACATGCCACACAATCATATATTACCTTCTGAATACAATATAAATAATAAATACGGATCCATTCAGGATTTGTTACGGGACTTGAGCGTTTCATTACCTATAATCACATTATTTTTCTGCATGTATAAGTATGTATAAAAAGAAACCGCCTCGATTCTTTACTGACAATCAGATTGTTTATTTATAGTATGTTGAATATTGCACTATACTTAGAAATATGGGTATGAAATGTAAAATACAGACGTTCAGCGAAATACAATGTTTACAGCTAGATGAAACATTAATAATTGTATAAACATATGGAACTGAATTTTCGTGACAGTCCACGGCTGAGGAAACTGAGCTGTGTAGATCCTCAAGCAATCTTTGGTGTGGCAGTTTGAGTACAATACATGTTGTAGTATATACAACTTACGCACAATCGCAGGTTGCTAAGCTTTAATTTGCAAGCTATTCATGGACTACGCGATTGTAATTGAGGGAGTACTATTTAATTCTCGTGAAACTAAAACAACGAATTTTCACTGGTTTCTAATAAGATGCTTAGTGAAAAACGTTCTTCCCCTATAACAGCTATCTCTCATGATCTTCTGTATCCACATCCGTAACAGCTGCGACGGTTCTTGTTGGAGGTGAAATCACAATTGAGGAGCATCTTCAGGATCTTCGAACACAGCAAAAAGATACTGTCTAAGATTCGTTGAAACTACTTGAAAAGAAATGCTCTTCTGCTATGCAAGGGAATGGACTGCTGCCCAAATAAGTAGAGTTGATCGTAGTGTTCCAGTTATTACGTGCACCACATAGTTAAGTCGGTAATACAACGTTCTTTTAGTGGCACTGTCGATGCAAGCTAAGCAGCAGTGCACAGTTGTCAAGCAGACGACAACAAGAAATGCTGTTCGTAATTTTCAGTGATTGCGTCCTATTTAGAGGAAGCTAGTTTTATTACTAATTTTCATTGATAAATTTTGCTTAAGTCATTGAATGATTCGCAGTAACTCCAAGCGTTGTAGTGTAGTTCGATTTTCCTATATAAAATTACTTGAGTATGATTAAAACTTCCACTGTTCAGATGGGAGTAGCAGATCTCTGTCTGGCTGGGGTAGGTTGTAACTTCCATGTTTGGACATTTTTTTTGCTTATGGTCATTAGAGGCGGTAAAGGAGCGGGAAGGTATTCGGCCATGGCCTTTTGAAGGCAGCATCCCAGCATTCGCACGGAGTGATTTGGGGTAACCCAAATCTGGATGCTCGGACCCTCGAAAACGAGGCCAGACCGTTAACTATTTTTTTTTACTTATGGCTTTACGCCTTGTCTACGTCTAGGTCATTAGGGGCGGGATAAAACTGACGACAAGGAACGGGAAGGAATTCAGCCATGGCCTTTTGAAGGAATCATTCCGGCGTTCGCCTGAAGTGATTTTGGGAAACTATGGAAAACCTAAAACGTTGATTCGAACCGGCGTCCTCCAGAATGCGAGGCCAGAACGTTATCTGTTCACCCACCACGCTTGGTAGAGCGTTACCGTTCATCACCACGCTCGGCTTCTTCACGGGTTCGCTTCCGGATGCAAATTATGAAGGAATGGACGTTAAAAATGCATTCATTTTGACCTATCTAATTATACAAGTCATTGTGTGTGATATAGTTCATGTTTGTGTGTTGCAGGAAGGCGGTTCGGGCCACCGTGGTGCTGTTGCCGCTGTTCGGCCTGAACCTGGTGGTGTCTCTGTACAGACTGCCCAACCCCTCCTGCCCCTGGGAACACGCTTACGTCTACTTCAGTCTTCTGCTAGACGGCTTGCAGGGCGCCTTTGTAGCAGTCAACTTCTGCTTTCTCAACAGGGAGGTGGGTACACAACCTGTAATGGTTGCGTATGATGAAGGGTGTGGGTTGCACCGTTGTTATTACCATTAAAATAAATCAGGTGGGAAATTGACAGCACTGTATTAATAATTTCTTAAGAACACCGTACTCAACGCAGTTGGTAGGGCTAGTGAGTAAAATACTTGTTTCGCTTTCATGCTTCCACCATATGTTTCCGCCTAAGACTGTATGCTCTCAGTTGCCTAACGTTTCTTTCATAATTACTATTGAAAATTGTTTCGGTAAAGTCTTTGTCTGTTGTTCATCACGTAAATACATAAATTCATACAGGATACGATCACTGGGTTGTATTTTATCTACTTAAATCGGCTAGATTACACATTTACAACTGGAGTTCTAAGTATATGTTTGCACTATATTGATAAGATTTTCTTCCGGTTTAGGCTGTTATTAAATAAAATTGTTGTATATTTGCCTTAATTATTCATTAAGAATCTTCCCTTCTCGCTCCATATTGTTGCATTTAAGTCTCAGCTAATTCTGAATGTACTATCAATGTTACGTGATAGCTATTAGAGATGGGTAGGTCCGGATGGATGCAGTTCCGTGGACCCGTATCACTTGCGCGAGGGATGGATGTACATCCGAGGGCTTGTCGGATCTGCTTCCAGCCGGACCTGTATAATAGCGCCACAGTTCTCGAGTGGCCAGAGGTTGAACCACGGCCGGACCTGCAACGCGGAGCTGGAACGCAAATTTTCATTACAGTTCCGATTTGAAATAAATGTTCTGAAGAGTTTAATGTCATTTACTGTACGATTGGATTACAGTTCTGTTTAAAGATGAGATTATAAATGAAAAACTATTTCTTAATGTCTGACTACTAGTAGATAATTACAATAACTATTAAATGTCAATGGGTAGCTAAAACCCGGTAGTATTTTTTTATTGGTCGGGTTCATGCTTCTAAGGTGAGGAGTGTTTTACGTGCTAAATAAGAATGGACTTATAATTTAACTTGTAATTTTAATGCGTTGCAGTATTATTAAACTTTTAACGTTGAGTTTGACTAATCACAAAGTCTCTAGAATTTTTTACGTTCTTAATTCTGAGGGCTTAAGGAAAAATTAGATAATACATTTAACATCTCTTTATTGCAGAAACACGGTTCGTGGAGTTTCCAAGGATCATTATACATATCTACACTAATATTAAAAATGCGAAAGTAACTCTGTTTGTCTTTATGTCTGTTTGTTACGTTCCTTGGGCTAAAAGGATACTCAGATCATGATGAAATTTGACTTTAGGATCGAGATGGGATACTATATTATGTATAGATAAGAACATATTGTCATTAAATTTTGAAAGCTATCTCAACTGTGAAAGATAAACGCATCTATATCTATTATGTGGAACATTTTTAAGCAATGTTAGGATGGCGTAGTGGTAACGAGTTTGCTTCTAATATTAAACTGTAGAGTTGCTTCGGGTTCAAATCCCACTGAAGACAAGTATTTTTATGAATTGTTTTTCATAGTTTGAGCCAGGGTCTAGGATTTTATAGTAAGGATACCATGTTCTGGCAAATCTTTGGCGGTAGAAAGCATTTACTTTATTCACGGTATACTGATTCCACAGGTAGTTTTTTTGTGATCTAAACTAACAATATTGTATATGCGAAAGTAAGTTCCATCTTTTTTTTTTACGTTTTCACGAATATAATTATGTGTATACCGATGACAAGGAAATACTTTGTATATTTAGGAACGAAATAGGATACTTTTTTCCGATATGAATAACAGTTTTGGTCATGACACAGGTTCGAAGGTAGAATGGTATATCGATGGCGTTCCCATTATATTATGCCGACTCAGTGTTGTTTGGGACATCTTAGATAATTTTCAGCTTTGCATATCCAGTTCTAGCAATCAAATTCTAAACCCACGCATACGAAGTCGCGGGTAACAGCTAGTAATATATATAAATGATTATGTGGCATTATTGCGAGCGACTGTGCTGGCCGCTTTTACAGAAATATTTTATAATCCGACATTGAAAAAAGAAAAATCTCACATCCAGCCGTTTCTAGAACGACTAACAATGGCTCAAACGATCGGTTATTATTAATAAGAATTAAATCTTGCTTAAAAATAGTTTCAACTAAATTGGAAATAATATTAAATAAAATTACAAAGAAATTAAAAGTTTCTGAAATTGCACAAAATAAAATAAAGATTTTGAAAGCACCAAAAACACGTTACGGTAGTTGGCAAAACATAAATATTACTGTTTGATTAAAATGTATTGTATCGCACTCGATTTAGCACTCACGACAACGTTTTATTCACTCAATCAAAACAGTTTACATAGTATACAGAGCAAAACACTATACATAATATAAGAACAAATCTCACGTAATTTCTCGCTCACAATTTAAAATACGTTATACTTGCAATTTTGTTTTTTGTTCATTTATAATAAACTGTTTCTTAAGCTGGTATATTGTGGAAAGGCAAGAATTATCTCAAAATGTTGAGTCTTGAATAATTTAATTTTTAGTAAAAAAAACAAACAGTTAACAAAGACTTTCGATTTTTTTTAGTAGTACTTAAACATTATTAAGAAATGATTTCATTTTATTCATATAGAAGCCCACAGAAATTTTACTCTTACTTTTATCATTATCAAGTCTGATTATGCTGTGATTTTATAATATTACGTACAATTGTGAGTTTCAGACAAAAATAAAAAAATTATCAGAATTAATATTCTTTCATTTCATTAATTAATGGATGAACACGATATAACTCATACTGCAGTTCTCCTTGGTAGGATTTGTATCCACCATACGCTCGATTGTAGGTTCGGACCTATACAGATCCGCCGGACACGTATTTGGATGTAGGTCCCTACACATCCAGTTCCGCCATACACTCCGCCCGCCCGATTGTAGAACCGGACCCATACAGGTCCGCGGACACGGAACCTGGATGCAGGTCCGCAGCGCTGGATGTACATCCGGACCCGACTCCATTAAATTCTCTGACCTGCCCATTAATAATCTCATTTATAAAGTTTCACAAAATCTGAATTTTATGATGCTTGGATCAGTACTTTCATTAGTATCAACTTAAACGCTTCTGCGCCTTGTAACGGGTGCGGCAAAATGATCTGACGGTTTTCGCCGCCGTATTGTCGAGCGAGTAGATGGTGGAGGGTGGTGCGGATTGGCGCAATCCAGAGCCCACACGTGGACATTTGTGGTAGCCATAGAACAATGGTCGGGTGAGCACCATGCGTTTGTTGTCGAGGCGTTTTTTAAAAGTGGCGATTCGTGCGTTGCTGCTCAGCGGCAGTTCCGTAGACGATTTAACGTGGGTCCAAAAGGAAGAGTCCTAACTCCTAACACCATTATGCTATGGGTGAGCACCTTCAGAGCTACCGATTCAGTGTTAAAAAAGAAGTCAACAGGTCGACCAAAGTCATCTAGAACGCCAGAGAATATCTATCGAGTAAGCGAAGCTGTGGAAGCCAGTCCTCGGCGGTCGGCCCGCAAACAAGCTGCTGCTTTGCACATGTCTGACCGCTCGGTAAGACGAATTTGTGTTTCGATCTGCACTTCCACCCGTACAAAATGGCTATTGTCCAGCAGTTAAAGCCTTTTGACTATGCAAAGCGTAAAGCATTTGCAGAAGAAATGATTGCAATACTGATTGATGAAAATTTTTTAATGATGAGCGACGAGGCACATTTCCATCTGGATGGTTATGTGAACAAACAGATCTTTGGTTATTGGTCGGCTACAAATCCGGAACAAGTGCATGAACGTCCTCTACATAGTCCTAAGGTTACCGTGAGGTGTGATGTAACGAAAAGGTGTGTCATTGGGCCATACTTCTTCGAAGAGGGTGGTCGAATCGTTACGGTCAATTCGCAACGTTATTTGTTGATGCTAAAAAACTTCACGATCCCTGAACTTAAGAGAAATCGTTTAGTGCGCAGTAGGATATGGTTCCAGCAGGATGGGGCAACTGCCCATACAGTCAGTTAGGTTATGGACGTTTTGAGAAGCATGTTTCATGGTCGAGTGATCTCGCGTTTTGGGGACATTGAATGGCCAACTCGCTCTCCAGATCTTCGCGTTTGCGATTTTTTTTTCTTTCTTGTAAGAGGTCTTTAAAGCAAGAGTTTACACAAACAAGCCCCACACACTGGACGAACTGAAAGAAGACATACGCCAAGAAATCGCCAGACTGCCTTGTGCAATGTTAGAGCAGGTGTTAAAAAGCTTCAGTGCAAGGCTGGAAGAATGCTTGTTCAAAGACGGACGTCATTTAAAGAACGTTATATTAACATCTTAAACGGATGAAATTGGTTGTTCTGATGTTATTGTCATTAATTTGCATGAATACCCTTCTGTAAAAAGCAATAAAATATTTTGTATCACTTTTATTTTTCATGTTGTTTTTATTTTAAAACCGTCAGATCTTTTTGCCGCACCCTGTAGCTATTGACAAACTTAACGTAATTAAAAAAAAACTACGAATTTGTTAATTTTTGATAGCGTATGTTGAAGCACATTTTTTTCTGTAACTGAAAACCCATGAAACTTGTGGCTACGTTTGCATTTTGGCTTTATGCAACATTCTATACGTTCATACATTACGTTTTAAAAGGCCACTGACAGCGTCCATTCCGGTTGCTCAGAAAGACTCCTGCAATTAATTAACCTTGTTTGCTGCAGGAAAAAAGAATTGTTTCCGTCATTTTTACAAAAAATCTGCGAGTTGTTCCGTCAAGAGTTTTTAATTATGTTCTTCAATTTTTTCTTTTTTGGATTCACAAATCTCTCCTTCTACACTCCTTAAACAATCTCTCATGTAGCTAATATTATTTGCAAATTGTGCAACCTGAAAAAAATGCACTAGCAGCCGATTAACCAAATTATCTTCTCTAAGATATCAACATTAATATATTTGGGCAGTGAGCGTGAAATGGCTGGAGACTATATATGATCCACGCAGCGATGTTTATTGGTGGCCGGTTAACACAAGCAAAGCCTGTTTTGTCCATTGACATTTTAAACGAGACACTTACTCACTTCCTCTAAGTTCTAAAATAAGTAGGCAAAATATTATATTCGAACCATATGTTGCACTTTAAAACTGTCCATTTAACTACACATGTGCAAACAATAGGGGCAGGGACTAAATTTAACCTGTACAGTGTATATGGCAATCAAGGGACAGCACCATAACCTGGAAAGGCAATAACCTCCAGTTGTAACAAGGCCGATGGTGGTGTTCCAGGTACACGGTGTAGTGCGGCGATCGTACGAGATGCTGTCTGACAAGTACCGCTCCGGGCGGTCTCACTCCCGCAGCAGCGACAGTGGCGCCGCCACGACGCACGTGACTAGCGTCGGCTTCGGCGCCGGTTTGTGACGCCTGCAGCTCGCCTGCTGCTGTGGAGACCAGCGCTAGCGTGCTGTACTGCAGTGCTGCTGAGCACGCAGGGGAAACGTGAGCGCCTGGAAGAGGCAACTGAAGTGACTTCCTTGCCATCAACTGGCGTTCCGAGCGGACGGTGTCGCTGGCGCTCACTTCCAGCCCGCAGTGGACGGAATTCATGTATAGAGTGAAAGACTGCCATTCGTTACTTTTACGGTAACCGATTAGGTAGTATGAAAACTGAGATGGTGGATCCTATCCATTGTACAGCTCCAACAAGTGTTCTTTTGAAACTTTGCACTGTGCATAATACCACAGAATGGACGAGTACAATTGTATTACTTTGTGTCTATGAAGTTATGGTAACTGTTTCCATAGGATGGATTTTAAAAAAGTTGCTCCTCTTTATCCGCACTATTATGTAGGAGAAAGAATGTGTTTGGAAAGAGCTAAATGTTCCTCCATCCTTATAACAAATAGTGATTTACATAAATTCTCATCATTCCTGAGGAACTTTGCGAACTACGCGCCCACGCTATGAGGTTTTCTGTGAAATCTCCGTTTCCAAATCCATATCTGAGATTCAACCGGTTGCTGTAATATATATATTTTTTAACTTTATTGTATCATAGTACAAGTAACATTACAAGCGTAACAGCGTTGATTTAGAGAGTGTCACGTAAAACTGTTTATGCACAAAATCTAATATTCGTGAAGGAAAAAAAAAATAAAAATACATAACGCGCCATTAACAACACGTCAACTCAGTCTTACAGTGACGAGACTTCTGAATCTATTTCTGCTCTTTTTTTCTCCCGAAAGCATTATTTTACTATGTGTGTGTGAGAGAGAGGGAAAGACAGGGGAAGGGGGGGAGAAAGAGAGCTGTGTTTTTACTTTTTATATCAAGAACTATTATATTTACCAGTTATTAGCGCAGATAGATATATATTCCTATGCTACATTATACATATACAAGTCTTGATTAAATTTAGTTAACATTAAACTGGTTTCGAGAGAGTTTTAAATTAAAATACTTTTTGGAAACACAATGCGGCACAGTAGAAACAATTTTGCCACTAGTGCTTATGACAGTATTTATTAGCAACATACGATTAAAAATCAACACTCTTTTAATTTTTTTAAAGTTGCACAGTCTACTTATCTTATGCGTTCCACGTTTACCGTTATTAACATACAAGCTATTCTAAGCAAATAAGACGTATTTTAATCCCAGGTTGGCTCTTGGCTTTTGATGCAATTTGATTAATACTAGTGGTCCCTGAATATGCGTGATTTTAATAATTACTGAAGGAAAGGAAAGGAAGTAATTTCAGTAATATAAGGTGCATACTGGAAGTAAGTTGTCATCTAAACACTCTAACTCTTGGCAGGATTAACTGTCGCCACTGCACATGTAATATATGTTTGTTTCAGAGGCTCTGTGAATTGCCAAACGAGGTGTCCACAACAGTTTAGCGTTGTCATTCACATCACTCATTCATGTTCTATAATTACTTTAACAAATTTTTTGTATAAATTAGTGTATTGTTTCTTTCGTTACTAAGTGCAGAAAAAAATATTGCGGTGAACTTTCTAAACCATAAAAATAATGTTTACAAAGGTTAAAATCATTCTTATACTTTGACAATAATGATTTAATACAAAAACCAAATTATTGTTGTAATAAAAAAAAACTCACGCAGTTGAAAGATTGTTTTTACTGTAGCATCACACGAACACGTTTTAATTTTTTGTAGCCGTGAAACTTCTCTAAAGCAACATGGAAAACTAATTACTATAAAAATCACCAAACAGACATAAAATATCGAGAGTTAATCAGGGCTTCATTACTTAATATGAAGAGCTGATTAGGGGTCTTCGACAGAACCCGACAGTTGAGCGGTAACGCACGGGATTGGCATATGGGGGGCTCTGTTACAGAGCTAGACGTAATACTGTTTTAATCACAGTTATTACAGTTATGTTCAAAACACATAAAAAATGATCATCTCAAAGAAACGAAAATTTGGTTATAAATAATCTATACAGAAAATGGCATTTTATTGCATAGTCATCCCTATATAAACAACAGTTTCACGATATCATTGTCTCTACGAAGCTCATTTGGAACCAGTGTTTAATTTAGCAAAAGAATTGTGCGTAATCTACGAAATGTAATGTATGGCAGTGAAGGTCGTTTCCCTCTAGAACATGAGGTGGCCAACCTTTTCAGCAGCCGGGCCAAATTTTAGAACTACAACTCTCTACCGGGCCGCAAGCATAATTTCCTTGGAAAAATATTAATATTTTCTTGGAAAAATATTAATAGTTTCTTGGAAAAATATTAATATTTTCATGAAGGAAAAAAACACTTAAAATGAAATTAGATATTTAATGAAGTATTAAATATACACTTATTTTAATGCGACTTTTGACATTGTTTTATAGAACTAAGGGCATCAATGTTGATATCGACAGACGTTGTGGCTACACGCATAAAGTTCTCCAAATGAACATCAATGATTCGTGTTCTGTTTTGAGACTTGATACTGTTCATCCGGCTGAAAAGCTGTTCACACACGTAAGTGTTTCCAAATAGGGAAATAATCCGCAAAGCATGTTTATAAAATGAAGGATTTTTCTCCTTGTTCACATATTTTCTGTAAAATTCTTCCAAACCAACCTGGTGGAATTTCTCCTTGAGTTGTGCGTCACACTGCAATTCACAAAACTCCATTTGCAAATTTCCTGGCAATGAATTTATATAAACGGAGAATGGCGTCAAAAATGCAGATAAAATAATATGATGTTTTTTGTCAAACTCAAGTTTTAAGTTTGATATCAATGAACTGTACTTAATCGCCAACGCCTGTGTGACGTCTGCTACCAATGATAGCGTGGAAAAATGAGTGAAATTTTTATTTGTCAACCCAAAGCCCAAGTTTTATTTGAAACGCGGCAACAATATCAAACATATCATTATCCAATTGGTCTTTGCCTTGCAGACGAATGTTCAAGTTGTTTAAAGGGTTAGTTACGTCGACTAGAAACGCGAAGTCACAAACCCAAGCCACGTCTTCAAACTCTGGGATACTTCTCAACTTGCTTGCATAGAATGATTGTATCTCTTCCTTCAAATCAAACACTCTTTTTAACATTTTTGCACGGGACAACCATCTTACTTCAGTATAAAATGTAAGGTCATTATAATCCAAATGTTTGAGGAATTCTTGGAACTGACGGTGGTTCAACCCCTTCGATCTAATGAAGTTCACTATTTTGATAACCACGCTCATGACATGATCCATTTTTAAAGACTTGGCACATAAATTCTCTTAATGAATAATGCAATGAAAATTTAATAATGAGGTATTATCAAGTTTGCAGGTTTCATTTTCAATCAGTTTTACTAAACCTTCATGTTTTCCAACCATTGCAGGAGCTCCATCCGTCGTCACGCCAGATAAGTTGTGAAGTTTTAACGAAAAACGATTTAACGTTGCTGTAACTGACTCTAACAAATCGCGTGCAGTTGTAGTGTTCTTAAGTGGATATAGAGCCGCTAATTCTTCTGTTTTGTTTAAATTGATATCAACTCCTCTTAAGAAAATCGCTACTTGCGCAGTATCTTTTTCAAATTATCTTCAAAATGTTTCCCAATGTCTTCCACACGCCTGGTAATAGTTTGACGAGAGAGGCTTATTTATGAAAATTCCTTTTTCTTTTCTGGACACATAATTTCAACGATGCTCTCCAAATATTCCTTCACCATTTCACCATCTGGATACGGCTTCGATTTCTTGGCTAATATGGAAGCTACTGCATAGCTCGCTTTTACGTGGCATGTTGACTCTACAGCAGTGCTAGTGAATATCTGTTGCTGTGCAGAAAGTTTTCTTTTTAAGTCATTCACCTGGTCTAATCGAAATTGTCCTTGGTACTCATCAAACTTATTTACATGTTTAGTTTCATAATGCCGTTTCATGTTGTAGTCTTTCAATACAGAAACAGATTCTTTGCATATGGGCTTAGCTTTAAATTCTACAAAAAAATAGATTATTGTCCACTTATCCTGAAAACTTCTCAGTTCATCTGCAGCTTTTCGCTTCTTTGATCCAACATCTTTGCTAGTTGAAGCCATTATTTAATTGAACGAGAAAGAGAAATGAATAAAAGTCACGTGCTTGTATTTTGCAGAAACTACTACAATCGCAACGCTTAAAAATAATAATACCCGGAATATATTCGGTAAAGATGAAACAACACAAATATCACGTATTTTTTAATACCAGTAATACTTGCATACACACGACGTATATAAGTCGATCACGACAAAACGCCACAAATACTTCAGCACAACAGACACATGGAAATTAGACAATGCATTTCGAATCAAATACAACAATCAAAGCAAAGAGTGTACTTCCATCTATGGGTGGAAACATTAACTGCTAGGACATCAATAACCGACACAAGCGCTCTAAGAACCAGTCAGGCGAACCACTAACGCGATGAAAGTTATAGGAACATTAGCCGTGATAATGCTCGGTTATACACCCGCAATATCCATCCCTGCAAGATCAATCGAGCGATGACTTGGTTGAGTATCTGCTTAACTTAGTGTAAATATCACAATTGAAAGTCAAAGCTTACGTATATAATGAATTAATGATCCAGCTCCGCGGGCCACAAAATGACCTACCGCGGGCCACAAGTGGCCCGCGGGCCGCGGGTTGGCCATCCCTGCTCTAGAATATGAGGTGTGAACTATTGTTTGGTAACACTTAGTGAATTAAACTATAACTTCAGTTTAATTTACTTAATAACGTTAATAAGTGCAATTGTTTGTTTCGGTAACTTATTAGGTCAGAGGGCTCAAGATTCTAGCTGCCTGCGGGCTTGCACTTGTGCCAGCTTGTTTCTATTAAATAACAGTCGGAGCAGCATCTGACGCTCGCAGCCACAGTTCACGCTGCGTGAGATGTACGATGCACAGTAGTAAACCAAATAGCACAATCCCAATCCGTTATAAACACCAATTTCTGAGTTACTATACATATTTCAGATATAAAAGAATTAAATGTGTTGTGGCGCGAAGGTCTCAATATTCCGTATTGCAGTAATCGTATTAAGGAAGATATGTACAATTTCACTACTCTTAGTCCCAGTTGTTCTGTTAGCTTTCGGAAACTATTGTCTCGAATGACAGCAAAATACAGATGTTGAACAGCGTATATACATGTTACCTGCTTTTTTATTTTAAAATAGTATGATACTTCCATTTATAAAATGGTAATCTTCTCAAAAGTGTACTACAAAATTAAGCACTGTAGTTTTCTGTACCTTGAATGGAATAAAAAGTATAATGAAACGCTCAACCATCGTGTTCTCATTTTTATCTAAATAGCTTTCGATATTACTTTCAGTCAGACCAACGGATTACATAATTGTTTCAGTACTATTCTCGTCCAGAATGATTTAGCTTTCAGATGGAATCTGAAGTACGTCCTGCTCTCTGAGTCCATGATCGCTGCTAAAACATCGCTACTGCAATTATCTCAGGTATGTTGTGAGCTATTTCAATGGTCAAATTATAACTTTAAGTGTTATTGTTCGTACCGTAGATATAAGTGAACAGTTTGTACAATACCTCAAATTCAACGGATCTCGACATGCTGAAATCCCATGAACGAGTTGGTATGTATCATCTCGCTTCCTTTTTTTTAGATTATTCTGGTAGCAGTTAATTTAGTTTTATCACGCAACCATTATTAGATAAAAACTGCTTACCTGATTGGATACCAGTGTTTCAATTCCAGTTTCTCTTTGATAACTCAGATAACTCCAATAATGGCGTCCAAAGCTTTTCATGTAGGTTAGTATAGACTTTGACAACAGTTGTAAGAATAATATTAATCAGACGAATAGAACTCGTAGTATGCGCTTGTTAACATGCGATGATATGAGAGCTGTAACTCATTTGTTAATAAAACTAATGCCATCTTTGTTTTGCAGCTAATTGAATTGTGGCATATATAAAGTTATTAAAAATCTGTTTCAGTATTAAATTTTAAAGAGTTAGTAATTCTATTCACAATTCAATAGAACTGGCGTAGGTCACGAATCTAAATTGAAGCAATAACCTTCACATAACAAGTATAGCTAATAAAATAAAATTTGAGATGTATTCTTGGGTGAAATGTAAGGTTTTGAGGTTCAGTTCCATTATAGTGATCTCGTGAACGGAGGAGATGGAAGGCATCATCTACAGACTTACAGCTCGAAGTGGCCTAGTGCCGCGGCTGGGCCAACTTTACCTCCAGTAGTGTCTTCCACAGTACTCACTGGAAGGCACGCCCAACCATAGAATGACCGTTCCGAACACGCAGGAAGGTAAAACTCCATGACATTTAGATAATTATTTTTTTTAACTGCTCACCTAACGTGAACCAAACATTTCTAACAAACCGATGACTTCTTTGTCAAGTTACTGGGAAGAAACAGAAGAAATCTACGGTAAACCAAAATTGACGCTCAGCCGTGTGTCAGGATTTAAAACCAAACACCTACAAGACACAAGTCAGTGTCCCCCAGCTTCACTTCAGTAAGGCTAACCTGAAACTAAATTTAGCCTGGAAAGCACTACACACCGCGTTTGTTCGTTCAAGTATGTGAGTTCATAGGTAAGTTTAAACAAAAATACGAACCGTTCTCTCTTTGGAATAGAGTGTGAGGCTGGAAGACTCAAATCTGGAAATATAAAGACAGGAGTAGATGAACCACCAGAAAAACTATCCACTCACCCAAGAGGGACTCGTTGACGATACTTCAGATCAGAGAAAACTCAGAGCACTAAACCGCGTCACAGGGCGTAGCTGCAAGATACATTGGACGTAAACCAACAGTGGGCGGAGAAACTTACATTCCGCAACCGAAGAAGTAAATAAAATACTACCGGAAGTTTGGCTATGTGAAGCACCAGAAAGATAAAAATGTAATCTTTAAATATTTTAAATAAATTATTTAATTATTCGTGGCCTGAATGGTTTGAAATGAGTATGAGAAAATGTTGCATATTCCTCCTCTTAGCCAGGTAAATTTTGCCAGACACCGAAGAACGTGAGTTAAATGTAATCTATTAGTTATCTATTTTCAAACGAAGTCCTCTCCGAGCTATTCGACATAGCTCCAGCAACGTGAACATTTTCGCAGCGGCAATACTGTAGAAGAACCTGTCGGGACTCTAACCGCGATAAAGTAATGTCGCCTGGGGACGTTTCGAAAGCTGGCACTGCTTCCATACTCAAGCACCGCTTAACTTTAATACCATCTGCGTAGACCCAGGACTCATCCATCATTCAACAAAATTGTAAAAAAAAAATATTCCACTGATACTCGCCTACTCATAGTCTTTTATCCGACAAGAGGGAATCTGTCTCAAGCAGAAATGCTCTTTTAGAAAGAGGTTAGCTGTGGGCATTGAGATGCCTATTACCTCCTGAGTCTGCTGAACTGACATACTCAGTACTGGTGACTGAAGGTCATGTTCTGCTGCCTCCTCTCCAGCCCCTCCCATCCTGCCTCTGCGAGCTGATCGCTGTGTCTATGTAGGCCTGTGGTGAATTTGCCTTGCGCATGTAGGGGCTATGGCAGCGGAGTGTGGATAGAGCCTTCTGTCTGTTGTTGGTACCCTACCTACAGTTTCCTGTGTGATTACTCCCACGGCCTTCCTGCACGACGATCATCTTAAGTGGTGGTTTTACCCCTTATATCTCAAATATCCACTTCTAAATGTTTTCTAGGCATGGTCATCCCTTGTTAATATTACCAAAATATCCTCATTAATGACTTTGGTGACATTTCATTCTTGTATAAATATTTAATCACGGTTCGAATTTGTTTCCTCTTCATTTAAGATTGAATGGGTACTTCGTCCGCTTTGTTGATCTGAAGCAAAATAAAGGTTCTTTCCATGTATTTTATTTTTGTAGCATATTCTACAAAAACTAAAGAACTGTACACAGTTTTTACAAAACTGCATGATTTGGTTTTTTTTTTCTCGTCATACTACTCCGTTACGGGATGAACTTCGTAGACAAAACAATGTTGTCAGATTTATCATCAAAAAGCGTTTCTAAAAAAACTTCAAAAAGCTTTTTGTTACTTCACAGAAGGACAAGGATTATTTAGTCCATTAATTTTTAATATATCGCATAATACAATAATAACACGAGTTGTTTTGTGACTCAACAGTGACTTGAAAAAGGCAGAGATTTTAAGTAACTGGTTTAGTGAGAGCATTAGGGACAATGAATCAGAAACGGGAAGGTCTAATTCGGAGAACGAGCTTAACAATACGATTAGAAATGAAGATACTAAAAAATTTGAAATTCATCCTGAAGAAATCATGAAGGAAATAAGCAAGCTGAAAAAACATAAGGGGGCTGGTGCAGATAATATTACTACAGATATCTTAAAGATAGTCGGATGTGGCATTGTACCTTATCTTGAAATATTATTTAAATTGAGACTGGATACTTGCTGCTTACCACAAGACTGGAAAAGTGCGATAGTAGTACCGGTACATAAAGGAGGGGTGAGAAATAGAGTCGAAAATTACAGGCCAATCAGTTTGACTTCAGTGGTAGGTAAATTAATGGAAAGATTGATATGCAACCACATCAGAAATGTATGTGAGGAACGTAAGTGGTTTTCAAGTAGGCAACATGGGTTCAGGCAAGGATATTCATGCGAATCTCAGTTGGTGGGATATATGCAAGATATTTCAGATGAAATGGACAAGGGAGGCCAAATTGATAGTGTAGCACTAGATCTTTCAAAGGCGTTTGACAGAGTAAGCCACAAAATAGTAGTAAATAAGGTAAAAACTATTGGAGTGGATGAGAAAGTGATTTGCTGGGTTGAAGAATTTTTAGAAGGTAGAAAACAGAAAGTTAGGGTGGGAAATGCGGTATCAAAGGAAGTGGAAGTAAAAATGGGAGTGCCGCAGGGTAGCGTATTGGGACCATTGCTATTCATTATTCTAATGAATAATTGTATTGATTGTTTACTATCTGAAATTATATTGTTTGCAGATGACATAATGCTGTATAAAAGAATCAAAACGATAGAGGACTGTAAACAGTTGCAGGGTAATCTGGACAGGATATCTAGTTGGGTTGGTAAACATGGGATGAAGATAAATACAAAGAAGAGTCAGCTTATTAGATACACAAATAAAAAACAAAAGGTTAATTATGAATATAAGGTGGGGAACGAATTGCTTGCTGAAGACTTGAAATGTAAATATCTTGGCATTACATTTGATAACAAGCTTAACTGGGCAGGACACATTGGACAGGTGGTAGGAAAAGGTTTCAAAATTCTGCACTTGTTGGAGCGAGTGATGAGGGGATGCACGAGAGAAGTAAAGGAATTGGGTTACAAAACTTTGGTAAGACCATTGCTCGAATATGGTAGTGTAGTATGGGACCCACATTTTGAGTATCAAATACAGGAGTTGTAGAAGGTGCAAAGAAGGGCTGCTAGATTTGTTTCTGGAAATTATCGCAGAATGCAGTCAGTGACAGATATGATAAAGGAGCTGGAATGGGATTCATTGCAAGACAGGAGGAGGATGAGGAGGTTAATGGGAGTGTACAGGGCATATACTGGCGATGAGGCATGGAAAGATATTGCAGTAGGTATGAAAAGTAGTTCATGGAAGGGAAAAGATGACCATGACCACAAGCTGGCACTCGATTTCAGGCACAAGGGTGTGGGAAGATTTTCTTTTTTAGGTAAGGGTGTCAGGGATTGGAATGAGTTACCTAGGGGAATGATGAATAACCTACCGAAAACGTTAAAAGAATTTAAAGTTAAAATTTGTAGAGGGCAAATGTAGGTGAGTGTAGGATAGGGGGAAGTTGGGTGTGTAGGGAAATTGCCACCGGAGCGTGTGCTCCATTGCAATAAAATTAAATTAAATTAAACAGCAAGGCACCAGCTAAGCAGACAGCCATCAAAGCAATCGGCGGAATATGTCTCTAAACCTATTAAAACTTTATAAATAAAAAAGTAATTGTCTATGGTCACCAAGTATCTGACATTTGATTAGCTTGTATGAGTATTTACTACGTGCAAAATATATTTTACTAATCTTTTTCCAGAAGATATGACTGTGATTTCTGCGATTTTTCCAGTTGTAGGGGCTTTTCATAAGAAGAATTGCTATCAGTTCTTAAAAATTATTCTTAAAATTACAAAACTTGTTTCGAGTATATTTAAAGAATTCAGAGTGTAATTTTACCCGCATTTATACTATACAATATGGGCGGTAACATTATTTCTCACTCTTTCCTTCCATACTAGAACTTAGTAATTTCTATTCTCAATTTTGAGTTGACATTTTAAGGTATATTATGAAAACCTTTGACGGTTAACATTTTTATACATTCATTATAAAGAAAATAGTTATTTTTTAAACATTATCGTGTTTTGCATAGTTACTTTATTTAGAATCAATAGTTCCGTGTTCGGAAAGTCTTGATGTCCTTTATTAGGCTCCTGCATTGCACGTTCCCCTGCGGCTTCACGTGGTAGTATTTTGACGTTGTTCTGCTTTCAGTCTGGTGTTCCTCTTTTAATGTCATCATGCAGTTACTTGTGCCGAGAGCTTCTTTAACTACTTCTTAACAACCGTGTAACCAAAGATATGTTTTCCATTTCTTTCCGTAAAGGGTATTGCAGGAATGTAATTCTAGATTTCTCCGTAATAATTATAGGTTAATAAGGAAAGCGATCCGATTGCAATTTCCAAACAAACCAACATCTGCATTTCGCGGATATTTACCGTAAATTCTGCCTTTGTTGAGGAAAATTGTAGTGGCAATTCATACGGTATCTGACCCACAAAAGACAATTCTCCCAATTTATTATGTCTAAAATCAAATGCTACTATATTGTCTTCTCTCCCTTTCCACTAACTGCTCCTTAATTCTTCGATCAATATTCATCAAGCACTCATCGTCTTTATATTTCTTAAACACTACCAACATTTTAACGACTTCCAATCCAATTCCTTTATCATATCCGTTACTGATTGTGTTTTTCGCAAACAAATCCAGTTGCCCTCCTTTGCACCTCCCCTCCCCCCTTCCCCGGCCAAATCCGATACGATACCGATAATTTGGGTTACTATATTTATTACAACTTTCGAAAAGGTGCGAGAGGTGAAGACTTTGTGATTTCCCGATTCAGTTGTCATTGTAACATTATTATTATATTTAGTTTCAACTATGACGCTAGACTGACTAACTTAAACTAAAGTAACAAAGATACTGTTGCGTAATTACACTTTGCTAATGTAATTGACAGCTATCGCCAGTAGTAATACCAGCTTTTTTGACTGAATGAAATTTGAAACTGTCTGTGATGCCGTAAAGGTATTATGGGTACTTAAAATATCAAAGAATTTGTGAGAATTTACCTTCAGTTTCAGGCGTATATAATTTTCCATAATATTATTTATTTGCGATGGTGTAAGTGTTTTCGTATTTGTTAATAGAGGTCTGGTGATAGGACTAGGGTAAAACTTTTGGCAATTTCCACGCATAACTAATAACTCATCACAATGTTCGGATCTTTATGACAAATCATAGTTTTTTCCCGCCTTCTTTTTGATCTGCAGTTCTGAACAGAACACTGATTAAACGTTTCTGATTGTATATAAATGTATTTTATATAACATATAAATGCACATTCAGGTCACATTCCTGGTTTTGGTCACATTACAATAATATTTATGGCCATGTGGTTATATTTTGAGGAAAAATCTGATTATTTTTTAATAGTACCGGGAATTCACTACAAGTTAGTCTATAGACGAGAAAAAAATAAGATAGTTATTCACAGAACTGAACTCCTATTATAAATTGGAGGAAAATGCAAAACTGTTACAGAATGGTTTAGAATTCATCAGTCAAGAACTAAATGTTATACATTACTGTCACTCTCTAAACTTTAATGTTCGCCCTCCTTTTAATCTCGACAATGCAGCGGCAGCATGCCTGAGTCGATCCGCGTCAATCAATGTCTCATTGTCGCCAATACTTTTCGAAATAATCCTCAGTCAGAGTTAAATCTGCAGTGGATCTGTCAGTACCACCAAGCCGATTTTTTAAATTTTTTAATGTGAAGTTTACGAACTTACGTAGAGGTATTTAGAGAGGAGTATTTTAATGCAGACGAAGAGTTCTTTTCTCTAAATTATTTAAAATTAAAGTGGCGTCAAGATAACGAATTAAAATTTAATTTCCCAATGGTGCATTGAGTGCACGGAAACAAATTAAGCTGTCTACATGAAAGCGACACTACTAGGTAAAATAAATGATGTATAACTGAGCATATTTTAATGTATACTAAATTCAAATGTTTTGTCATATTTTGATATTTTTAGGTCGTATTTACCCTTTTTTAAGATCATATTTGCATGAATAATTATTATTATTTTTTGACATACAGATCCGAACCCTCCTCGTCGCAATAATTTTTACTCTGAATTCCTTCAATGTTCGAGAGAAATTATTACGATTCATAAAATTATAAGCCTTTCGAAAATTCTGTCATCATTATGAAATTAGGCTGGCAGCTGCATTACGAGATTGATGTTCCTAGATATTACGTTACCACTGTGGAATGTTGAGCTGTATATCTGTGATTTTCTGGCCACTGTCCTCCCTCAAGTCGATGGCAGGAGACCTCGCAGACAGCGGACGAGCGTGCGAGCGTGTTATTGTCGGTAGCGATGGAGAAGGTACCCCTGATTCCACGCAGCCCTGGCGGCGGGCAAGATGCTGCCGCCTTGATACGAGAAGTGTTCGGAGACGAGATCCGTCGGCCTGCTCTTACTCTGGAAGAAGCCAACACTCAGCTGGCATCGTGCAATGATCACGAAGAGCGGAATATCCTGCTCAGCATCGTGCGGGTAACTAAAAACCATTTAATTTTATATCTTTCGGCCTGAATTGGGCATTTCTAATGACCTATTTCATCAGCTTTGTTATGTCCTTATTCGAATATAGTAACTTGAAATTAACTTGGAAAATATACCACAAAAAGTAGACACTATTTATTTTCCTTTTTATTTAAAGATATACTGCAGACAGTAGTTGGAAGCTCTGTCATAACCATGCCATTTGATGATAGATGTTTATGTAACTCGACAAGACAAAACGAAAATGATGAATAAATGTTTTCCTTTAATTCTTAAAATATCGGAATTGGGTGGGGTAGCATATTCTCCACCAGCGAAAAACTGTCACTAACCTGTTGAAATTTGGATTAACTGCTTCCTAATAATGTCCTCTTAACGTTTTGCACTCTCCTTTTCCGGTAAATTCGCCACGAATTAAATTGTGGGACGCTCCGCAACGGCAAAATGTTAGCAGCTC
This sequence comes from Vandiemenella viatica, assembly GCA_031002005.1. NCBI lineage: Eukaryota > Metazoa > Arthropoda > Insecta > Orthoptera > Morabidae > Vandiemenella > Vandiemenella viatica. The sequence goes on from CM061920.1 coordinate 152,604,878, forward strand.
TGCAAAAATAACACAAAAATTATCGGTACAGGGATCATATCAATCTAAACAGGTTCGTTTTGTCATAGTGGTCGTGATTAGATTGAAATTCGGCCTGGACCAAGAGTAAAAAATTTACGGCAAATTCGTTCTGCGGCAGCCATCTCCGAAACTGCCTATTTGTTTACAACGGAAGTAATCGATTATCTCTGACTGCTTATATCGACTCTAAGATAGTGAGCGTTGTTGTACTGCATTTCGGATAAATATTTTGTACCATATCTGTTAATTTCATGCAACGTTTTACAGCGGAGTGAATCTAAGAAAACATTACAACAAAGGATTAAACCAACATTTCAAGAGATTATCATTGATTTCGCATCGCCGGCGGCATCTACATGCTGCGCTCCAATGTCATATTTAAGAATTTTTAATTTAATTCGTGGCGACTTTTCCGGAAAAGGAGAGTGCAAAACGTTTAGAGGACATTATAAGGAAGCAGTTAATCCAAATTTCAACAGGTCAGTAACAGTTTATCGCTGGTGGAGAATGTCCTACCCCACCCTCGGAATTCACAAATTAGGTATGGGTATCTCCTTGCTCCTTTGGCGGCGTTTTTGTTCTGGTTCAGGCCGCAGTAGTGAAGTATATGGTACAGTTCTAGTTTACTCACCACACACTTTTATCGTGACTGAATGTACTTCCAGCGATGTGCCTTGTAAGCTACCAGAGACATTAGTTTTTTGTTATAATGTAAACAGTAGTAGTTGTAGTCTATGCTGTTTACAACCATGGAGGAAGGAATATATCAGACTAAATAATTTTGCGACTATTTTTGTACGAATTAAGAACAGAAGTTTCAATTAAACTACAAGAATATTCACTATGGCACAGGAAATATTTAATTTGTAAGATTGTGAATAGTTTTGAATATATTTAGGCAAAATATTTGCGGGTATTATTGTACAGATGTAATTTTGATTAATTTTGTAGAAATGTGTTTAAGAAGACGAGATTAAATTTGAAAGCAATAATGTACAGAAGGGTGAAGGAAATAGTTCACTTAGGTTGAAATGCACCCTGTATCAAATTATTTGATGATGGATTCTTATGTAACTAGGCAAGACAATTCGAAAATAATCTCGTTTACTTCTCGGAATGTTGTAGGTCGGGGATTCTATCATTACCGTGGCGGTACAATCTGATGATTGATTCTAATAGAACTCGACGGATAAATTGAAAGTAAAGAATAATTTTTTTTTTTCATATCTCGTAGTTAGATTGAAATACGGCCTGGACCAGAAGAAAAATTTCGCTATAGCCAAATTTGATGAATTCGTGTGTATCTCGACAAGACAAATGGAAAATAAACAATATATATTAAAAACAAATCCTCAGTTTATAGGTCGTAATGCAGCCTGGACCAAAGTGAAATGTAACCCCAGCATACAATATTGTGGATTCCTATTATTCAAACTGTACCTGTCTCCATTACTGGTCCAGGCTGCATTACATCCTAAACACACCACGTTTATTGAAGAAATCATGTTTTATAAAAATGTCCCTAGTGTTTATGTCGTAATGCAGCCTGGACCAAAGTGAAACGTAACCACTTCACACAATATTATGTATTCCCAATATTCAAATCATACCTGTCTCCATTACTATGGTCCAGGATGCATTAAAACCTAAACACACCACGCTTATTGACGAAATCATATATTAAAAACAATTCCTCAGTTTATAGGTCATAATGCAGCCTGGACCAAAGTGAAACATAACCAAAGCACACAATATTGTGGATTCCTATTATTCAAATCGTACCTGTCTCCATTACTATGGTCCAGGATGCATTACAACCTAAACACACCACGCTTATTGACGAAATCATATATTAAAAACAATTCCTCAGTTTATAGGTCGTAATGCAGCCTGGACCAAAGTGAAACATAACCAAAGCACACAATATTGTGGATTCCCATTATTCAAATCGTACCTGTCTCCGTTACTATGGTCCAGGCTGCATTACAACCTAAACACACCACGCGTATTGACGAAATCATGTTTTATAAAAATGTCCCTAGTGTTTATGTCGTAATGCAGCCTGGACCAAAGTGAAATGTAACCATTCGCAATATTCAAATCGTTTGTGTCTCCATTAATGTGGTCCAGGCTGCATTGCAACCTGAAAGCCAACGATTATTGAAGAAATCATATTTTATAAATATGTCATTAGTGATTAGGTCGTAATGCAGCCTGTACACACACGATACGTAGATGCGTTGAAAACAGTAATTATTCGTCGTTATTGTGGCCCAGTGTTCACTACAACAACACGTTTGCGCTCAATAATTTTATAATGACAATTTTTTTCTGTGTACAATTTTTTGCTCTTAAAGAGTCTTTTGACACTAAAAATAGCGTTTTAGATCCGAAATGAGTTGCTCACGTACCTGTTTATTTTACTGATTGGGACAAAATTTCTTCGACAATATCAAAATAGGTACGTTTTCTCAATGTGTCCATTGTTCTTTCATCAACGCACCATTCCAAATGCCACGAAGCTGTTTTAGTTTATCACTATTCATGACATCTGGACGGCATAAGCAAATGAACTCTAGGAACAAATTTTTTTGATCAGCCATAAAAAAAAAGATTATAAGTCATCACTATATTTAAGCTGACAGTGACAAATGATTTCTATCTCATATATTCTTTTACGTCCTTATAAATTTCGTAAAACTTGAGTCTACACTCCCTGATCCCTGCCATATTTATCGCGTAGTAATGTAAATAACTTTGCTCGTAGTGACGTATTGATTACACAATAGTATCTAAATTATTATGTTTACTTTTGTAAATTACTAAATAATCGTTATAAGAAACATATCTCAAATTATTACGATATAATAAAAACAAAGATTTATTTAATCGATTCCTTTTTCTGAAAATAAAGAAACTGCGATATTAATTACAATTAATCCATATACGTTTTCGCTATTCCGAGATGTCTTTGGTTGCTTGTAAGTTACATCGCTGGAAGTACATTCAGTCACGATAAAAGTGTGTGGTGAGGAGTAAACTAGAACTTGACCCTTTTTTTTGTTTTTTTGTTTTGTTTTAAATACAACGTACTAATGGGAAACATAATTTCTGTGTGATGAAGTGTTTACATTTCCTATGATTAATTTTTTAGAATTATTTGCCAAAAAATTCATTGGTATTTGATGTGGCATAATTACTTACTGCTACACGATTCTGGATTATCAGTATGATTCGTTACCAGTCTAGATACACACAGACATAAAAGCGGGATATACGGCGGATCTCAAAAATACTTCTACAAACTCTGGGGCGGGTTGCTCAGACCGGGGATTCTACAATAACCGTGGCGCCGCAATTTTATGATGGATTCTTATGTAACTCGACAAATTGAAAGTAAAGAATAAAAAATTTTGAACTTTTTTAGTTGTAGAGATATTGTATCTCAAAATTGACGTGGTTAGGTTGAAATGCAGCCTGGACCAAAAGAAAAATTTCGCCATAGCCAAATTTGATGAAGAATTCGCATGTAACTTGACGAGACAAATCATATATATATATATATATATTTGATATCTCGTTTAGATTTCGAGATATAGTATCTAAAAAGTTAAGGAGGTTAAGGTGAGATCAGGCCGGGACCAGGAAAAAATTCACCAAAACCACACTATATCTACACGGTGGAAATGCTCTATAGTTGTTTTATTTTCTTAGTGATTGTTGTTAGCTTGAAATACAGCCTCGACCAGAAGAAATGTCACTAAAAGCATAAGAAACTATACTTGTAACTGATTTTTGACATGCTATTCTCAAAAACCAAAAGAGATATCAAAAACTTTTATTATTTGTTTGCGATTTGTTTCGCCATGTTCTATAATAATTCATCATCTGATTGTGGCGCCACGGTAATGATAGGAAACAACTAATGCAGTGCAAATCGTTCGATAACGTTCATTATTAAACAGTCCGGAGAAGCTTTTTCGACGTGGCTCCCATATCAATTAATTAGTCCATTTAATTTAAATTAAATGTAGGTGATGACCAGTCGACAATTACCCTATTAACCAATTTTTGAATTTCACCAATTTTAAATTTTTTTTAGTGCAATTTCCGTATTGACCTACTTTCACCTTTTATTAATTAATTAATATCATCAAAGAGATTTATTATTCAGCCCTCCACTTTATTCCACTGTTTGATCTACCTACAAAAGGAAAGTCTGCTCCTTTGATTCTGAAATAAAATGTTAATTTACAGGTAGCCTCCTTCTCACCGTTCCGCTTATTACTACAAATCCCACTATATACAGACAAAAGCGTGACTATTAAAATAAATATCTAAATAATAATAATAAAAATACAGTTCCCTTGTTTCAACGCTATTTCTCGTTCTATTAGTTGCAGGACATTGCAATATTTTCCTAAATTATCCTCAATATGCTTATTGTGAATGAGCTGAGTATAAAATACTTATAATTTACTCCATCTTTGAGTAATTCTCCAAGGACTGTGTAACAATACAAAAGTCTATTTTTCTCTTTTGGGAACCTGAGTTCTCGAATATTCTGTCCAGGGCACTCTGTAGTTGTTTACAATCCACTCTGGGTGTAATTATACTATACAGCTTCATGTAATTTGCAAACAGCCTTAGTTCTGAATGTAACCTAACATCAGAGTTCTTAACGGTTATCGTCTCGCTATCCTGCTCTGATATCCACTTCCCGTATCCCATTTACAGTGGAATTCCACTTCTCTGCTTTACGTAGCATTTGAGTAAGAACTCCCATTCATTTGTATTTTATACGCACGTCATGCCTAGCCTGTTACTGTTGGCCATAGGTAGCCTAACGTTTGGCAAGTAGCTTACCCGCCTCCAAAGAAATGACTTGTCACAAACATGTAGACCAACATATCTGTGTTTAATTAGATATTTGTATGTTTATAGGCTGTTCTGCCGTTTAGACATGCTAGCTGCAGCTTTATTAACTCTGATTCTGACCTCGGGATCTAGAGACAGATGAAACCATCGACAACTCTGTGAAAACGACCAGAAAGGAGACGAAAGAGAGCGATTTCCCTTTGTTATGATGTTAATCTATTGCATGGAGATGGTAGGACGGAACATTCTGCAGCCATGTGAAAGCTGTTCTATGAGGTGTCGTGACAGATATTCTGTTTTAACCACCATGGCCACATCATCACCAAAAAGCACCTAAGTCACAGTATACTAAGGTACACTATTCCCGCCTGGTCGCCCAAATTTCGGTCCTCTATGATTTCCAGATATCACTCCGGATGAATGCCGGGATTGGTCCTCTAAATGCCCAAGCATATAGGGAAAAGATTGACATTTTAATATTAAAGCAAACGAAGCACTGCCGATTATTGGGAAAGTAAACAATCGAGCCATATAATTTGTGAGAGCAACCGATCTTCAATTGCGGCATTAAAAATGGCTTTTGGTGAGTAATATAAAAGAAAACGAAACAGATCAATCAATACCACCAAAGGTAGTTCCTGCTTGTAGTGGAATATCTTTAACAGATAATGTAGTGAAAGTTCCAAGACTACAATAGATCGGCCAGTTGTAAGACCGCCAGGACGCGGGTTCGAATCCCCGTCAAAGCACCCATATTTGGGTTTTCCATGGTTTCGCCAAATCACTCCAGGCGAATGCCGGGATGCTTCCTTCAAAAAAGCCATGGCCGAATTCCTTCCCGTTCCTTGTCCCCAGTCCCATCCCGCCTCTAATGACCTTAGCCGTCGACGAGGCGTAAAGCCGTAAGGAAAAAAAAATGTAAGGCCGCACTCTGGGTTTGCATACATGTGAGAAGTAGAATTTTTAAGCACGTCACAATAACTCTTGCGAAAGTTTTCGGAAGGTGTAGGAGAGTGCTGCTGCGACTGGCAGCAGCCATGGTTCCTCAGGTAGCATTTTGAGCGAAGATTTGCATATGCGAAGAGTGGCAGCAAAATTTATGTCCAAGCCGGAGCAGCATCTCTGTCTACTGTGTCAACTTCGTTTTGTATTCTGGAATGCGTAAGAAAGGATTCTGAGTTCCTGATGACACTGGTGACAAAACGGGGGTGTACGGGTACGAAACAGAGAATAAAGGCACAGACATCACAGTGGAAGCACCCAGATTCAAACAGTTCCAAAAACCACGACGGTTTACTATTGGTGTAAATAAATTCTACCGAATGATGTAAAAACCTTCTGCATTTTTTAAAGGAAAAGTCGTGTATACGGTCCTTGGGTAGACTCATGCAGGTATAATCCGAAATTCTATCAAAGATGTTTCATCTTAACTACTTACAATTAGTTCTACAAGTAATTATTTAACAATGATAAAAGCAATTTAAACAAAAGAAAGTACATATTTTATGATAAAACTGGTGATCCTGAATTTTGTGGATGTGTTAGAGATTTGAGAGGATAAAATAATAAACGTTGATTATGAATGTTATTGGAACTGCTGGTTACAGGTAATTTTCAATTGTCGGGCCTTATATTCATCAAAAAATCATCCAAATATTTGCTATCAACAAATGAGCATAACTAACAAAAAGAATCCGATTGTTCAGAAATACGACTTAAACAATACAGTTATTGATATGGTCGATTCTATTAAATATTTGGGAGTAACAGTACAAAGGAACATGAAATGGGACATACACATTAATTCTTTAGTAGGTAGAGCAAATTCTAGGCTGCGATTCATAGGTAGAATCTTGAAAAAATTGTAATGAACAAACAAAGGAGATAGCGTACAAATCTCTTGTGCGTCCACATTTGGATTATTGTTGTGCCATTTGGGACCCGTTTCGTAAGGGGTTGATCGAAAGTATAGAGAAAGTACAGAGAAGAGCCGCTCGATTCGTGACCGCTTGCTACAGTCCTTATGAAAGCGTCACAGAACTGATTAGTAGATTAGGTTGGGAGTCTCTGGTAGATAGACGACACACGTTTCGTTTAAACTTATTGGAAAACATGCGTACTCCAACTTTCACTCATGAGTGTAGTGAAATACTTCTTCCACCAACCTATTTGAGTCGGAAGGACAGGAAAGATAAAATTAGAGAAATAAGGTGCCGGACTGATTCTTATATGAATTCTTTTTTCCCCCGTACCATTAGGGATTGGAATGCACAGCAAAGAGATTAGCTTTGGTGCTGAGCACCCTCTGCCACCCACAATTTTGTGAATTGCAGAGTATATATGTAGATATGTAGATGTAGATGTAATGTATTTTGTGAAAATTGAAGGAAATGAAGTGGAATGTATACCGAGACTGCCTTTCTGAAGGACGACCATATATTTTTCAATGGATTCCCGAAATCAATCTAGGCGAATACCGGTATAGTTCCTTCGATAAGCCATTGTTGAATTTTTTTCCCGTTCCTTGCCTCTGCTCCTCCCCCCGCTGTATTGAGCTAAGTGGTGAAGGCACTCGTCGCGGAAGTTCGGGTTCAGGTCCTTTTGTGGATAGAATTTTTGCGGAGTTTCCTTTGTTCGTACAGGATACGATAGGACGGTTGGTGATTCGGATTCCTCGTTAAACCATAGGTTCAGCCACGACTGAGACGGAATTTACGGTAACTTGTAATCCTACCACCAGGTCTTAAGACCATGCGAATCAAATTTATTTCATCAGTAGTCTTAATCTTTGCATCTCAGCTACCCACTTGCAATCATGTGGCTTATTAAGTACTTTGTTAGGTTTCAAATCACCCAAACTAATCCTAAGCTATTAGTATCATTTAGAATAATACACACTTGTCATTTTACTAAACCTGACGTCGACTATGGGTTTACTGGTTATGCTGTCAGAAATACGGTAGTTTGCAGATTTTGAATTGTTCTGTAATAGGTGTGAGTGGATTGTCACTGACTACTGAAGAATTTCTGCAGTGTATACAAATGGGTGAGGCAACATGGAGTAAAAACAAATGCCAAAAAGAGTCAGTTCATTAACTACAGGGAATATAAATCAAGGCTTTCGCGTAATTGTGCAGTGAACTTGAAATTACCCGTTGAATGTATTAGCGTAGTATTTGATAGAAAAAATAAATCTGGACAGGGCGCATAGCAGAAGTGGTAGGAAGGGATTTCAAAGTTGTACGTCTATAGTAAAGGTTATGAGAGGATGTAATGGCAACGAGGGGAATATTGCGCAATCCACATTATGGGGACGAGGGGGTAATGTGTAATGTATGGCAGTAGAGATATTAAGTGAGAAGTATCACTCGACTAATACATCCGTAGTCGAAGGACATGTGCTCGGGAGTCTCTCATCACACAGTGTAGTTTTCCAGCACACATGCCAAAAAATTATCGCTTCCGCATTAACTTTATTACGGATGGCGACAAAAGTCTTACTTTTCGAATTTTAGCCTAAGAGTTTTGATCCACTGGGTATGGTTTTTTTATTATAAGAAAATATCATCTTTGTAATTTCAATAAGAAATCTAAAATCACAAGAAGTACTTGAGAAACTTACAAGCTTCAAGGGCACAAAAATTTCACAAACTGACTTTCAACACGAAATTCCTCCATTAAACAATCATTGTCATGCGAAAATCTAGTAGGCCTACTGCTGATCCCAGTACCTTTCATATTTCTGAAAATATTTGCCATTGCAGTGATACAAGAAGTCACTATACAAAACACAAACATATGCTTTGGAAATCAGGTGACCATCAAGCGTTGAAAAAGCAGAAAATATAGCTTCAGGCAATTAAAGTAAACCTGAACTGAAAGTACGAATGTCGTAAGATACCAACCTTTAACCAAACTCTTTTTATTGAACAGAACATCTCGATGCGGCATTAAAGTTGCCAACAGCAGATTCCTTTCCATTTGCTTTGTATTTTTTAGCCTTGTAGCCATGAAGCGAACTATATGCGCTACTTTTATAAACACTGCTTGTTGTTCCGTTGTGTTGATTCGATAGAAATGGGGAAAAAGATAGGAAATAACACTAGTACAAAAGTTAAAGAAAACCCTTCGTCTGCATAGCCGTTATTGAACCAGTAATCATGTTGGGGATGATTTTCATAGATCTATGAATTACCCTACGACTGATATGAAAATTATTCGAATGATAGTTACTTCAAGTATTCGATTATATGTCACTTGATCGTGCGTTAATACTGAATATTGGAAGAAATAAAATAATATTTTAAAAATTTCTGATATATTTATGACAGAATAGGTGGATTCATGTTCAAGGAAAATCTGAATAGTGAAATTGATTTTTTGTTTTTGTTTCGTTGATGAATCTACTGTGAAATTGCGCATGTTCATTCACACCATCTGAGATTGTGTTTGCGGCTATTCCTCCCCCCCCCCCCCTCCACAACCCCCTAAAGTGAGAGTGGAAGTAGTACAAGAAAATATAACGGTAATAACGGTAAATATTTTCATTGATGATACGATTTTTTTTCCAGTAAACTAATATGACAGTATAAAGAATGTACTGAAATCATGCAACAATATTATTGTGATAAATGGAATAATTTTTAAGTTTTGGAGTCTGCTGAATCGATTCTGTCAATTTTGGGCTATGTTACCTATAAACGACATTATTTAAGCCAATAATTTTTTATTATGGCTTTATGCCTCGTCGACATGGAGGTCATTAGAGGAGGGAAAGTAATGGGGGCAAGGAACGGGGACGAATTCGGTCGTGGCCTTTTAAATGGAAAACTATCGAAACTCGAAATCTGGATGGCTGGGCAGGGATTCGAACCCACGTCCTCCCGAATGCGATGCCAGAACGTTACCGCTCACCCACCATGCTCGGTGAATTTGAATGGAAAGAATAATAATTACACGAAAATTGCCATTTAGCTATAACCTTGGGAGCCGTAGACCTATTTAGATGTGAAATCTCTTTGAAACTAACTCAGAGGGAGTGAATATTCTAAGATATTCCGATAGAGGTAATACAATTTACACAAGCAATCATCTGTTTCTGAATCCAGTTGGAAAGGCAGCACTAGTTAAATTAGAAATTGAACAGTTAGCAAAGATAATTTTCTGAGAGAATAACGAAAAATGTCTGGAGTTTGCTGTTCGCATTACCGATTTTTCTGCGTAATGTGAAGGCCTATTTGTGACGAAAAGTTAGGTGAACAGTGCTCCATTCTGAAATTCAGGAGAACAGAGGCTCATATCCCATTCCGGCCATCCTGAGTTCGATTTTCCATGGATTTACTCTAGGAGAATGACGGGATGGTTTCTCCTTGAGAAATTGAGCCATTTTAAATTTTGAATAATAGTCAGTGCCGTATCAAGAGGAAAAGGGGGGCACTTGCCCTGGGCGGCAAGGTCGTGTTTGAAGAGCTCCACTACTGTCCCAGGCGGCGACAATGGTCTGTAAACGGAGCGGCGCGGGCGCGGGCGACGACACTCGGGGGGGGAGGGGAGAGGGCTTCAAAATAATGTTCCAAGGGGCGGAAATTTCACATTTTTTGTACCAACTAGAAAAATTCCTAGATCCATTGTTGATAATCGCATGCAATGCCCAAACAATATCTTTTTCTTCCTTACCACGCTGGCGCCGACGTGTCACTAAAATCGACATAGGCTACTCTAATTTGTTCGTTAAAATTTCATGACTTCTGGGTCAAACTGCTCCATTGTATTTTCCCTTGCCGCAAGGATCGAAAACTTCCGTCTGAAGCTACATTTATGCAATACATTTGCCAATCAATGGCATTATTTTCACGACGGCGTAAATAAATGAGTGGTTTAATTCAGTCTCGTATTCCGTCGAGAACGTGGTGTTCTAATTTTTACCGTATCGCCTAGTTTCCTTGTTAACCATGAGTGGTGGGATTTTACATAGATCTATTTAAATGCTTGAGGAACACAAATACTTCTGATCAGGTCACCAGCGATTCTACCTATTAATACACTTTATACTTCAATTTGTCGAAAGAAAAATCGTAAAATAAAAAAATAAACTTTGAAATTGTCAACTGAATGTTTAATTAAATATTTGAAATATCCTACCCACACCAATGTTGAATCAGAACATTTATCAGACTTCGATCATATATCCGAGGTTGCAAGATTCTGAATTAGACGCTTGTCCCGGTTTCGCAGGCAATGTTAGCCAATTTCCGGAAACCAGCCAGCGTCCCGGTCTCCCGGATACTCGCACGTACTCGAAGGAAATTTTATTTATGAAAACCCACATGGCGACATATTAAAAGGAATAGCTAATGCCAAATATCTGGGTTTAGGGCTAGCCTATAATGTATGTTACAAATCTCATACGAAATGTACACATACGAAGATAAGCAAATGCATGAAGATGGTTGTATGGCTAACAGACTAAATTCCATTTAAAAAAAGGATTTGATATTAAGGATCAAAACATTTTCATCTTTGGGATTGAAGTGGGGTAGTTGTATGGAAAATCAGCATATTAAAAAAAAATGGCTGATTCGTTTCCAGAAGAAGTTTGATTTTTACGTTCCTGACAACTTAATGTTTTACTGTCTGCTTTAGCCTTTATTTGTTTAACTCTGCAGTACGGGTTGCATTAAAACTAACAGTTATTTGTAACGATGTGTTTTTCAGGCTTATGAGAAACATAGTTCCTTTTTGGAGGACATCAGTGCTGTGGAAAAAGAAATGATGAAAAATGTTGCGGTATCCTACAAAGAGAAACAAACTAGGAAGCGTAAACAAAGAGATATTTTTATTGAAGATCCTCCACATGATGTTATAAAGAATTTTCCTTTCATGAAGTTTTCTTCTCTTAAGCCACCACCACATAAATTAATAATCGGTAAGTGCAGAATTTGAGTTTCTTTGTTTCAAAAGAATTCTAATGTAGCGAAGCTGACAATTTTTAAGAAATTTTTTTATATTTTAATTGTATTGATGTTCTTCATAAGTAAAATTTTATGAGGCATTTAATCTCCCTTGGTATTAAGTCATCAAAAAGAATTTTGTAGTCACGAAATTTAAGGAATTGCAGGTAGAAATCAGATAAATGGTATACTTCCTTAAGCTGAGATTTTAAAACCTGAAAAGTAAATAAAGTAAACAGGTTGATAGAAAAAGATTATCAGTTCTATTACAAATAACAAAATTAAATGCCATTACAAGAAACTTGGAAAAAAATAAAAAGTAATTATGAAATATAATAAAATCCAATACACATGGAACTGATAAAAGCAGAGGTGGTTCCAAATACAGTAGTATTATCTAATAAGGACAGACTGAGACATATGACTGGTGTTATGATTGAACTATATCATAATAATAATTGATAAAATTGCGATGGAGCGCCCGCTCCGGTCGCAATCTCCTTACACCCTTTCCCCTTCCAACCTACTTTTGCCCTCTACTAATTTTTGTTTTAAATTCTTTAAGTGTTCCCGTAAGTTATTCATCACTTCTCTTGGCAATTTATTCCAGTCTCTCACACCCTTTCATATGAAAGAAAATTTTCCCACACACTAATGCCTGAAATCGAGTGCCAGCTTGTGGTCATGGTCGACCTTACCCTTCCAAGCACCTCTCTTAATTTTCTCACCGATATCTTTCCATGCTTCATCGCCAGTATAGGCTTTGTACACTCCCATGACTCTCTTCACCCTCCTTCTATCCTCCAATGAATCCCACTCCAGCTCCTTTACCATATTAGTTACCGATTGTGTTCTGCGGTAATTTCCAGAGACAAACCTGGCAACCCAAAATGTGGATCCCAAACTACACCATCATATTCCAATAGTGTTCTGACCACAGTTTTGTACCCCAATTCCTTTACTTCTCTTGTGCATCCCCTAATCACTCTCTCCAACAAGTGCAGAATTTTGAAACCTTTTCCTACCACCCGTCCAATGTGTCCTGTCAAATTAAGCTTGTTAACAAATATAATGCAAAGATATTTCAAATCTTCAGCAAGCAATTCTTCCCCACCTTATAATCTTAATCAACCTTTAGCTTTTTATCTGTGTATCTAATAAGCTGACTCTTCTTTGCATTTATCTTCATCCCATGTTGACTCACCCAGCTAGTTATCCTATCTAGATCACCCTGCAGCTGTTAACAGTCTTCTATTGTTTTGATCCTTTTATATAACATTATGTCATCTGCAAACAATCTAATTTCTGACCGTAAACCATTAACACAATCATTCATTAGAAGTACATTCAATAAGAATAGGTAAAACGAAAATTCTTCATCGACTAAAGAAGAAAAGATGTATACTCTCTGAAAAGTGTAAGATGATCAGAGATTTTGTCTGCGAGGTCCTGTCACTGAAAACGGTAAGTGACGGTTTCATTATATTTCTTTTCGGGAGAATATCAAACGAAAGAACTTTTTTTAAAAAAAACAGCGTTTGGCCTGGAAGAAAGAGGTGGCGATATTGTGTAAGTGTAAGGAGGATGGGTAAATGGAGAAGTTATGGCTAAAGAGACGAGGTTAAAATAGACTACAGCCCGCTATGTATAAGTAATCAAAATCATATAGTTGGCCAGATGGCAGTTTATATGGGTAAATGTTATACGCTTAAAATTATTTGTAGATACCGTATTCTTATGCAAAACAGGCGTACAACTTGTTGATTGTGAACAAAATGTTAACGAAAGTAATGGAACCAAGTTTGTTAAAATAGACGTTTCTCACGGAGCAGATATATGGGCTAAAAATGCTGAGGTTAAGTTTGCTAATAATAGGGGAGAGATTGTTTAGACGTTAGAAGTGCAACAATTTAATGAATTCGCAGTCGCAATTCGAAGATGTTAGGTATTGTGCTTATAGCTTAAGGAGAACGGAAATGTAGAATGGGTTTTAGAACTGTAGGGCGCGATAAAAAGATTTGCACTCCTGTGTTTATATTATCTTGGTTCTCCTGAAGGAGTCACGTCGATTTATTAAAACCTAATGTTTCAGCCAATGGCTTTCATCATAGGACTGTGTTTAGTTTTTACAGCTAGAATTAAATTCTCCCTAGAGGTAGAGATATTAAACGAGGCCTTATAAAGTGATGAAAACTGTAACAACCCAGTTTCATGAACTGTGAAGCACTTTTAGTTAGTGGCTCTTGGCAAATTGAATTGGGATTAGGAGACAAAAAAAGATTATAAGCAACTACTAATAGGCTACTAATTGAAAGAATTCAATGAAAACGCTTCGAAAATGGTAGTGTATATATTCACCAGTAAAGTGCTACAGATTTAATCTTCTATTCTTCTCGTGTCGATGATATCAAATGTGAGGTAGTTTTTCCGCCAAAGTGATGGCTTTATCAGTAGCTGATTGGAGGTCAAAGTGGGATACATTCATTCCGATTTGTGGACAATACAACAGATGTACCGTGGTTTCTCTCTCCCCGCACTAAGGTATCCCCATGAGGCAAAAGTATCTTTGGAACGGCCAACTCCAACTCGAAGCCTATTTAGCGGTTTCCCTATGGGCCATGGTTGTTCAGACCCTCTTTTGGCTTGATCCACTCGATATCATGCTGGACTCTGTTCCCCCAAGCCGATATTATTTCATTGCTTGGTTGAAGTCCGCATGTAGCTTGATCGGGAGTTTAGTCTTGATGGCACTGGTGTATAGCCACGTAGCCCTCTATAGATTTAATGACAGGTCAGTACAGTACATATGACGTATAAGAAACTTCCGTTGGATATAATTACACGGAGTGATAGAGCATTGTGTTAAATTAAGATAAATTGTGATTGCTGAAGAAATTACTTGCTGGTGAGGGAATTCTTGAGAGGTTGTAAGCAAACAGTTGAAGAAACGCATTATCAAAAGAGGGTAGTGTATTGATACAACTGCTGTTCATTGTTCTGATGAATGTCTGTGTTGGTACTTAACAGTCATAAGAGAAGTTGTGGATGATACAATGTTACGCGACATGATTAAAATGAGAGGGGATTGTGAACAGCTACAGAGGGATCTTGGAAGATACTGAATTTGGTAGGTCAACATGGAATGAAGATAAATACCATAAATGATGAAAGATGTTTTGTGGTTAGACGATGTGAGAGAAATTTTCTATTGAAGGCATGAAGTGCAAATATCTTTTGATAATAAATTCACTAGGGCAGGCAACTATGGAATTGAAGAGAGGGCTGTGTCTTTATCTGAATACACAATTGATTTTTATTGTTTAGTTGTGGAAGTATTTTCCTATGTAATAAAAACATCCATCAGCTAACATATTGAGATTGGTTTGCCTTCTTTTGACTTGTTTAATGTAAATAAATGTTTTGCAAGGAAGTGAAGAAGGGCACCGGTATTTAATAACATCCACCTGGAAAGATTTAATAAAGTATCAAAAGAGTTGGAATTGAAAACTGGAGTGTTACAACGCAGTTTAATGAGCCCATTGCTGTTCATTGTTGTAATCAATGATTGTTTTGGTTTAAAGTCAAAAGTTAGGTTCCTTAGAAATGAAGATAAATGCTACAAAGAGTCAGCATCTGAGCTATTTAGAGAGAAAAAGTATATATATATTTTTTACTATTATTATAAGATGGATGAAGCAAAGATCTCTGATGACGTTAGGTGTAAATCTCTTGGCTTAAAATTTGATAGTAAAGTTAGGCAGGACACATATACCAGGTGGTAGGAGGAGGCTTTAAAATCCTGTATTTACTGGAGAGAATAATAAAGGGAAGCGGGGCAACTGGGATGCGAAAGCTTCGTCAGACTTTAGCTTGAATATGGTGAGTGGTATACGACCCGCATAATGGGTGGTGGAGGGGACACAAAGGAGGGAATCTACTTTTGTTTGTGGAAATTTCTGCAAATTAAAATATGTAACTGATATAATAAAGGAACTGGGTTGAGATGGGAGGAGGTGGGTTAAGAGAGAAACGGGAGGCGACGAGGCCTGGGCGGGTATTAGTAAAAATAGGGAAGCATTTAATTATACTATATAAGGATTTGGGAATATTGTCTTATATACATAAGAGGAGTCACGAATCGGAATACTTAATAACGAAAATACCAAAACATATACATAAAGTAATGAAAAAAAAATTTCCCGAAATTGGAAGGCCAGTGAGCGGGGCATTTTCCACTGAGGCTTGTGCTCTATTTCAATCAAACAAAATTAATTAATTGAAAACATTAATCTGGCTTGTAATCAATGATTGTTTTGGTGACACGGGTGAAGACCTAAATGGCATCTGCGGCAGAAAAGTTCTTCGGTATGGGGTAGATGGCGGAGGAGGCAACCCCAACTTCTCAGGGGAAATTGAGAAGGAAACCACTGCCTTGTGGTGAAGAGGGATCTTCAAAGGCTAAGGGAGTAAACCCCGACAGAAAATCCTCTTCTGTTTTAGGCCTAGCAAGCCAACAGAATAGAGAGCAAAAAAGTGTTGCTTTCAAAATTAAAACGAGCCTCGGAAAGAAACTTGCACCGAATATAGACAAGAACCTTGGAATTAATGACTATATTATGTCTGATGATCATCCAAGATGCACAAGAAGAACCTAACTTAGAACTAAGCTTCGCACCGGAACCCTGAACATTATCACCTTAACAGGAAAATGCAACGAAATTACGGATTTTATCAACCGTAGACTTATTCACATTCTAGGCCTGTGAAACAAAATGGAAAGGTTGCAACACAAAAATGTTGGATGACGGATACAAACTATACTGGTGTGGGAACAATACAGTGGCGAAAAATGGAGTTGGTTTAGTAATCCACAAAGACAGTATAACAGATTTCTAATTTATCAATGAAAGATTAATAAAAGCCAAAGTATGCCTACAAGGAGAAGCCATAAATGTGGTACAGGTCTACGCCCCACAACAGGGATGCAGTGAGGACCAAAAAACACGCTTTATAGAAGAACTAGAAAGTATCATCGATGAAGAGAACCTAGTGATAATGGGAGACTTCAATGCCCAAATAGGAACTGATAGGTCGGGCTATGAAGCAATTATGGGGCATACGGATTTGGCAGTAGAAATGCTGAGGGAGACCTTCTGCTCGTCTTATGCACAAGAAATAAACTGGTGGTGAAAAATTCATGGTTTCATAAAAAAAGATAGCCACAAAGTAACAAGATACAGCTGGGATGGCCAACATAGATATGCAATAGACTACATTGTAACAGATAGGCTAAGTGGAGAAAAAGTGCAGGTTGTGAAAGTAATACCCAGTGAAAGTCTCAACAGTGACCACAGACTACTTGTTGCAGATATGAGAGTTACTAAAGCTATTGCAAAGGTAACTAGGAAGAAAAGACAGAGAATTAAAGACTGGAAACTGAAAGACATGGACTGCAAACAGCAGTTCCAAGAGGAAATTAGAGCCAAAATACCAACAACAGATATACAAAAGGGCCACGAAGAATGGGATTATTTTAAGGCAAGTCTTGTTTCAAGTGCAGAAAAAATATGTGGAAGAACAAGCAGGAGAGTTAAAGAGAAAAGAACATCATGGTTGAACAACAGAGTAAAAGAGGCAATAGCCAAAAGAAACAAAGCCAAAAAAGCTTTAGATATGACGAAGTCCTATAGAAGAAACAACAGTGACCAAGCAGATAATGGCAGATTGGAAGAGATGGCAAAAGAATATAGAAGCAGCAAATTGGAAGTTAAAAGAATTGTACAGAAAGAAAAGGAGAAACGCTGGGAAGATTTTACATCTAAACTGGAAGAGGATAGTAAAGGGAATAAGAAAATGTTATATGGAATTGTAAAACACAAAAGATCGGATAAAGAAACAATTACAGCAATAGAGACAGCGGATGTAAATATATAATCTTGGTTGTCCGGGTTGAACTGCGTCAATTTTTCGAAACCTAATGTTTCGGCCATCATTTTGTGGCCTTCTTCAGAGTACTGTGAAGGCCACAAAATGATGGCCGAAACGTTAGGTTTCGAAAAATTGACGCGGCTCAACCCGGACAACCAAGATTACATTGACAACGACCGCGGAAGTCTGCGCACCCACTGGATGGAAATATAGTTCGCAATATAAGAAGTATCAGGGAAGCCATGAAACAATATTTTGACAAGCTACTAACTGGACCTAATGGGATAGATGATGAAGAAACAAGTCAGAGGATAATAGACGAAGATCCCCCCAATTAATTGGTGAGAAGTCGAGCGAGCTCTCCATAAGATGAAAAGTGTCAAGTCAACAGGAGCCGACGAAGTTCCAGCCGACATGATTAAAGCTGCCGGTCCACCAGGGGTACAATGGCTGTATAGAGTCCTCAGAGCAACATGGAATGATAACCAAATACCAGAAGACTGGACAAAAGGGGTGATAATTCCTATCTTCAAGAAAAGGAACAGAAGGAAAAGTTAAAATTATAGAGGTATTACCCTCCTATCCCACGGCCTTAAAATTATGGAAAAGATGGTTGAAGCTATAGTACGAACAATATTAGAGCCCATCTTAGAAGAGGAACAACATGGGTTTAGCGCTGGAAGAAGCACAAGAGATTTAATACTTTTATTTGCCTTGAGTATGCTGGTAGAAAATTATTGGGAAAGAGGGATAAACCTAATTATTGTGTTTATGCACCTATAAAAGGCATACGATAATGTTCCTAGATCAACTATCTGGAAAAGTCTAAGAAAACTTAAAATACCAGAGTACCTCATTAGAAAGATCCAAATACTTATCCCTTCTGTTATTGTGACCTAAATAGGTTGGCGGAAGAAGTATTTCGTTGAACTCGTAAATTAGAGATTTTCGTATATTCTCCAACAAATTTAAACGAAAACGACGTCGTCTGTCCGCCAAACAATCCCAGCCTAACCCGCGTATCAGCTCTGTGACACTTACATAAGGAATGTAACTAGCGGTCACGAATCGAGCGGCTATCCTCTGTACCTTCTCTAACGTGTCAATCAATCCCTTGCGATACGGATCCCAAATTGCACAACAGTATTCCAAATGCGGACGCACTAGTGTTTTGTACGCTATTTCCTTTGTATGAGCATTGCAGCTTCTCAAAATACGACCTACAAAACGTAGTTTAGAATTAGCTTTGCCTACGACGAAAGTTATGTGCAAGTACCATTTCATGTTGCTTTGTACTGTTATGCCTAGATACTTCAGGAAATCGACCGTGTCAACAACTGAATTGTTAACTTTGTACTCGTGAGCAAACGGGGTCTTTTTATTACTTATTTGCATTGCCTTGCACTTTTTACAGTTAAGTGTAAGCTGCCATTTACGGCACCATTCCAAAATACATCCAGATCGCGCTGTATTTCTAAGCAATCGTCAGAGCACCCCACTTCCCCGTAAATAAGTGCATCATCAGCAAAAAATCGCATCCTGCAATTAACGTTGTCACCGAGATCGTTTATAAAAATTAAGAAAAGAAGTGGTCCTATTACACTTCCTTGAGGAACGCCCGAAGTAGCATCTAGCTTGTAAGAGGCTTCCCCGTCAACAACGACATACTGCGACCGACCAGTTAGAAAATCGCGTATCCATTCGCAGATCTGATCAGATATACCGTACGCTCGAATCTTCGCCAAAAAGCGGTTATGTGGTACAGAGTCAAAAGCCTTCTGGAAATCCAAGAAAATAGCATCAACTTGTGATCCTGCATCGATAACCTTCATTACGTCATGCGAAAATAGAGCCAGTTGCGTTTCACACTAACGGTTCTTACTAAATCCATGTTGGTTTGCTGTAAGTAACTCGTTTTCATCCAGAAACTTCATAACGTTAGAGCATATGACATGCTCCAGAATTCTACTGCAGACAGATGTTAGATAATTCCTAGGATCTCTCCGATCACCTTTCTTGAAAACGGGAAACACCTGCGCTATTTTCCAGTCAGAAGGTACTTTTCTTTCTTCTAAAGATTTACGAAATATATCTGATAGAAATGGTTCTATTTCTTCCGCGTGTTCCGAAAATAATCTTACTGGAATACCCTCAGGACCCGGCGCCTTCCCGCACTTCAGGAGCTTTAATTGCTTTATGATACCTACACTATCAATTTCAACTGGATCCATCTCAAATTCTACACGCCGTGCTAAAGCGGGAATGTTTTCCATGTTTTCGTCAGTGAAAGAATTTTTAAATTCGGTGTTAAATACGGTAGCCTTTTCGCGGCTGTCATCAACTTCCCGACCGTCTTGTAGTAGAACTGACATATTGTTGTCACTACCACTAACTTTTTTTACATACGAACAAAATTTCTTTGGGTTTTCGTTGAGACTCATAGAAAGTGAGTTGCATCTAAAGTCGTTAAAAGCCTCGCGCATCGCATTTTTAACATGTTCTCTTGTCTCAGCTAACTTTTCTAAATCACTCCTATACATCGTCGTCCTTGAGCGTGCATGTATCTTCCTTTGTTTTTTAAGTAACCGTTTAAGTTCACGTGTATACCACGGGGGATCGTTCCCATCCCTGTTTGTCCTTTTCGGTATATGTAAGTCCATACCTTCCCTGACTATATGCATGAATCGAAGCCACATCTCTTCAACCGAGCCTCTTCCTTCTATAAACGTAATGTAATTATCCCTCATTTAGAGGAGCTACACACGACTGCAATTGACAGAACAAAAATCAAGGGTACACAGAGATTTACAAGATACCTTATAAAAAGTATCTGGAATACAAGATACAATGTACTTTTAGAAATACAAGGTTTTTTAAATAATTTTTCAACATAAGACACTTTTTATTTGATGTATTTTTTTGTTTTGAGACATGTTTGTTCGTCTACAATATACAAAACGTTCTTTAAAATTTTAAATGAGACTTGGGTAAGTTAAAACCTGTTCTTCAAACATCAGATCACTCATTTTTCTCCGAAGCGGTCTCAATATCATTCGCTGCACAGGGGAGGCACTCGACTTTTTTTATTGTTAATGTATAAATTTTTATGAGGTTATCCTTATTACTTAAGTATTGAAGTATTTCTAAGTCAGTGATGCTATCAGTAGATTCTGTGTTGTCGTCACTAGTTACATTAGCAATGGAGGATTCAGACTCCCTGATAAACATATAAGATTCATCTTTTCTTTTATGTTCTCTTCATTGTCCTTTAAACGTGGTTGGTATAATTGTAGTTGGCTACCTAGGGCGGCAGCCACCATTTTGAGAAATATGCACGAAAATTTGTTTTGGGACTTCTGCTGTTTATGAATATTTCCATGTTGACATAAATATAGCCACTAACTGAATACGCAAAACAATAAAAAATTATGAGATATGGATAAATTCGTAGAGTTTCGTCATATTTACAGGTTTAAATCAGAATTTCTTTTGAAGGCAACGGTTTAATTGGAATACGCTAATGCCTTGCGGAAATGCAGTACATTCTTCTTCATGTGTATTTTATGCATCAACGATGATGCTGTTAAGTCTCGAAGAAAATATGAGTTTTTTTTATTTTTTTTTATTTTTATTTTAAAAAAGGATTCGCTACTGAATTTGCATGATCTTAGGAACCGAAATTTCAATTGCCTTTCTGGCTTATAAAGCCGGAAACACGTGTTTCTTCAAATGCTTGATTGAATAAAACCATAAACTGACACTATTTCTGTGCTGTGTCGCTGCTTCTATTAATAAAACAGGTAGACTTGAATTCTGCCACTTTGACGATTTTTATCTTACACTTCGCTCTTAACATATGTTCTAAAATTAGTTTATGGAACATCAGAGTACTGAAACATTGTATCCCATTTTATAAGGTAAGTCATAATTTTCCATAGCACATAGTAAATATTAAATACGGGATTCTATATCATTATCACACTTAGCAGTCGTTTATAAATAACAAAAAAGTGAAAGAACGTGTTGTGGGCGAAATTGACTTTGTCAAATGGTCAGAACGTATAGTTAAACATTTTCCTAATAGAACAAAACTTTCTGTACCGCTTATAACTCAACAAAATCCGCCATAAACCATTTTTGTAGTTGTTACTTCAGCATGTTTTCTTTTTCCTACATTTTTCCGTTGTTCTATATGTGCTTTTACTACGCAGTTGCCGAGCCTGGCGGTTAAGATGTAACGCACGTGCATGGCAATTGGGAGGACGCATGTTCAAATCCCCATGCTACGTTCGTTATTGTGTTTTGACATGGTTTGCTGAAATCACTTACAGTGATTGATGAAAAGATTCCTTCAAAAAGGCATGGCCAAATTCTTTCCCGTTTCTTATTCCCATCCTCCTGAGGTATCATTCATAATTTAAAAAAATAACTTTATCACATAATTACTCCCTTCCACCCTTCCCCCTTTTCTTTTCTTCTAGCGAATGTCGTGAAAAATTATTTTAAAGAGGTTTCACCATGCATCTACTTTTTCCTATCATTGGTCGCTGCAAGGAACCAAAGTATTCTCATCTGTTTATTCTGTTTTGTAAGATTAGTGATCAGAGTGGTCAGTCCATTTGGCTAAGGAATTGAGTCTGGGCTTGTTGCACCTATATGAGCATTGGTGTGAGTTGAACCCTATCCCCCTCCCTTTGGTGAGCATTTGATCAGATATCTTGTGGGGAACCTTTTTTTTTAGCTTTACTGTTCTTGAATCTTGAAATGGTAACATGAGCATTCCGGTCCACCCCCCCCCCCCTTCCTATTTGTGCGCACATGTAATTAATGGACACCCCCTAAGACGGTGCGTGTAATGATGTAAAATTAAATTTCCAAAATTTCAAAACAATTAATTGACTTGTATGAAGTAAATATTATTTTGAACAAGAACGGATGCCATATTTGGTACATAAAGTGTCGAAAACTGGGATGGGGGTGGGGGTAGGGGTGGGGGGAGGGGTGAAGGGGGTAGAAAAGTTCGAGTAATTTGATACCTACTTAACGAATCATGTTTTCGTACATCTAAAAATCATTGTTAGGTTAAAAGGGGATGACGACAGAACCTCCAGAGTGGACTAAAAGACTTGATTCAGAATATGCCAAGGTAAACAGACCACTAGAAATTTTTTACATGTTGTACTAGAAATCAACTGTCAATTTATGTTCATGATACTCTTCTTTGCTGGTAAGGGGATAGTTAAATCATCAAAGATAAAGAATGCAGAGAGGGAGAAATCATTAAGTGGAAGAATGAATGATGAAGATGACACACTTGGAGAGAAACTAAATAAATATTCATAGTTTAGACGTGAGCGTAGCATGTCATTATTTGTGAGGATTTAAATTTACCAGGTATCACCTGGAAAAGAAGTAAGTTTATTAACACAAGATAACAGAAGTTTGTAAGTAAGGGAAGGAGTCTTTACACAAGTGGTAGATCTGAAAACAAGGGCACCCAATATGTTAGATTTATTCCTAATAAAGATTGATTGATATGCAAGTACATCAAAAATGCCTGTGTGGAAAGAAACTGTTTTTCAAATGAACAACATGGCTTTAGGATTTATATTCATGTCAATCTCACTAGGTGGGTTATGTCCAAGACATTTCGAATGAAATGTGCAATGGAGGATAAATTGATAGTGTAGCACTAGATGTTTCTAAGGCATTTGACAGAATGAACCATAAAATGGTACTAAAAAAATGAAAACTATTGAAGTGGATGAAAAAGTGACTTACCGGGTAGAGGAACTAAGAGGTAGAAAGCAGAGTTACGGCAAGAAATATGGTATCAAAAGAAGTGGAAATGAAAATAGGAGTGCTACAGGATAGCGTATTGGGACCATTGCTATTCAGTATTTTGAATGATTGTGTTAATATTTTACAGTCAGACTTTTTTAAAATTTTCTTTGCTTTCACCGATGACATATATCATTCGTTTATAACTGCATTAGCCATTCAAACGTTGTAATATCGATTTGAATCACGGATAGCAAAAAACAAAGATGTAAGAACGCGTGAAGATTTTTGATCAAATTTATTTCGCGATATATTAGTGCCACTAAAATGCGATACAGTACATGTATTAATCTGCGTGCAATTGAAGTATTGTTTCTCTGGCGGCAAGTTTAGCGTATTATGTGCTTAGGTTGAAATGCAACCTGGACCAAGATGGCATCCGAAGCCTTTACAGCCTTATTACAGCTCAAGACACTAGGAATTACATTGAACTTTATTTAGTTAAGCAATTGCTAAGAAATGAATTGCCAGAACACTGAATGAAAAGTATACATATTTCGTTTAAATTGGCATATTAATTAACAGTTGCTTTTTTTTACTGAAATCATTACTTGGTTTGAGTGAAAGAAGTTCCAAATTGATCGCGATCTATGCGGCATAAATCACAATTAAAACTAATATACGTGGCAAAACGTAAGTCGCTAAGCCTTAGCTTTTAGCATCCTTGTTTTCACTAAGGTCATTTCAATCGCAATTAAGCTCAGTCGGCCGTTAAAACATCGATCTTCATCACAGATAATATGAAAGAAAGATGTAAGAACCTGTGAAGATTTAGGATCAAGTTTATATCGCGATGCATGATGACATTGACATGCGATACAGGGAATATATTAATTCGCATGTGATTGAAACTTTGATTTTCTAAAAGATATGTTAAGTAAGGGCGTATACATTATCGACGACTACGATCTTATGCAAAACTTTGGTTGGAACATCATCACCTACCCACTCTATAATCCGGACTTGGCACCCAGTGACTATTATCTGTTCCGTAAGCTGAAAAAACATTCAGGTGGATGGCGATTCCGCTCCGACGAAGCGGTGAAAGATGAAGTTCACCACTTCCTCGCAGACTTGACTCCTGGCTGGTATAAATTAGGCATACATAAAAAAATGTCATAGCATTTATAGAATTCATAGATCAAACTGGAGAAATAGACAATTGGAAAAGTTACTTTTGGGATTGTCCTCGTATAAAGTGTATACTGGCAATAAATCTTGGATGAAGATTGGTAGAAAAATTAGGAGTAATTTATGGCAGGAAAGATGATCACAACCTCAAGCTGACAGTTGATTTCAGGCATAAGGTAATGGTAAAATTTTAATTTTTGGTAAAAGACAAAAGTAGATGTGTGGTGAAACGTCTTTAAAATAATTCTTTACGACACGGGCCAGAAGAAAAGGGGAAGGGTGGAAGGGAGTAGCAATGTGATAAAGTTATTTTTTTACATTATGAATGAAATTAAAATGATTTCCTACAGACTAACAAAAGCTTCCTCCTTTCGATTTTACAGAGGAGTATGAAAGAGCATACAATCAGAAACTGGAACAAGCAAACATTGGACAAGATGATTTATTAAGAGTACCTCCATCTGGTACTAACTTACTACAAATGGAAAAAAGGGAGTCTACCGAGAACAGCAGTCTTCTGACGTAAGTTACATTCCATTCGAACTTGTTTTACTATATAAGGAAGCAAATGATCCGTTATATGAGGCGTACAGCACAGACATTACTCCAATGATGGGGAATATGTAGTTGAATTTAATAGTTTCTATGCTTTACTACAGTAGAGCGTGTAAAATTCATCTAAGTGCAATTTCACTCCAGACGAAGGTCGTAGAAGTTTGACCGAAATGTCAGCAATTAATACCAGGACGCGGCTCTATATTTTTCAGGCCGCGGAAACCTTCGAGTGTAGTTGAATTTAATGTTTGAGATTAATTTCGGAAAATCTGGTTCAGTAACTTAAAAATAAGTTGAAAATGCATTTATTTTAAAGCATATATTTTGAGAAAATCACTACCCTATATGTTCTTCATGCTGTGTGGCAGGTTACGTATCTCAAATATCTTGACACTTATTAGTATTTTTGAGTTTCTAATAATTGTTTCATTTTCCTACATCCTTTTTATTTAAG
Source organism: Vandiemenella viatica (assembly GCA_031002005.1). Classification (NCBI taxonomy): domain Eukaryota; kingdom Metazoa; phylum Arthropoda; class Insecta; order Orthoptera; family Morabidae; genus Vandiemenella; species Vandiemenella viatica. Next base: position 152,630,636 of record CM061920.1, read on the forward strand.
TGATTTTTCTATCTTTTATTTGTTTCTGTTTCCTAATATTTTTGCTAAAGGTTTGTTGCCCGTTAATATCTTCGCTAAACTGTCTCTATCATTCATTTCCGCCCTTTTCTATGGCCAAGTATGGTATGCATTTTGTTCCAGCTTGCCACCGTAAGACGCTGTAGTACTTCTTCACTTTAGACACTCATATGATCAGTTCTTTTAACAAGTATGGTTTTGCTCAATGTCTGTATTTCATTTCTTTCTAGTCTATTTCATTTGAACAGTATTTAGTATTGCTGTACGGGATTAATCAGTATAGACTGCTCCACTGTCATTTTGCTTCCGGTCTTGAGTGTTAACAATATCAGATTTAAAAGTAAAAGCACGTCTCACAGTGAATTTTTGTCTCCTTTATTCGCTTCGTGAATAACTTCTGTTGTTAAATTACCCAGGCAGTTAACACTCATTAGTTATTCATTGACATTACCGTAAAGTTCTACTTCGCGTTTAGTTATAGTTGATGGTTTTGTCTGTATGGTTGATAATCTAAACTAAGTTTTTCAGGCCGTGGAAAATTTCATCAGAACCATCTGATGGTCATCTCAGTTATCAGCGACTTATGTCTAGTTGTTAAAAATAAAAATTTTTTTAAATTTTTTGTCCCGTTTTATGCACTGTATTAAATTCTCTATTTTTTTTTTTTTTTGCTAGTAATATTCCCATATCACATTATCTAATTACCCTATCCATTTGAATCGTTACTATACTCTATATACAGGGTCCGGCAATAAAACCTCCCGCATTTCACGTAGCCGGCGTGCGGGTTGTAGTGAGGATACTGATGTGGAGTGTGTTTGGTTTTAAAGAGGTGTACCTGCCATTTTCAGTGTGCGCCATGTCGTGGCTTGGTGAGCATCGTGCGTTTGTTGTGGACGAATTTATTCGTAACAGTTGTTCTGAGATTATCGGAGACGATTCGAACTTAGCCTACATGACCGTGTCCCGGTAGAAAAACTATTCAACTGTGGGTGTCAAACTTTAGAACAGAACAGAACAGACATATGGTTGGGCATGCGCCCATATAGTTGTCGAAGTGCCAGAGCATTGTAGCTCCCTAACTTATGTCGGAATAGGGGGTTTCAGGCTGGTTTTTTATGACAGTCATGGTGTTATTTCATTTAGTATGTGTTATTGTCAGACCCTGTAATTTCTGGTAAGAGTTGTAAGTGGTTGGATATATTGTTGCTGATGTACATTTTGTCCTAAGTCATGAATAATTTGATGGGGCGAAAAATTTGCTTTGTGGAAGAATTTTGTCGATTTGTCCTTGATGTAATCTGTGAGCTTTTGTATGCCTAAGTTGTAGTGAATTTGTGTGTTCGGCATGTACCGTGGGGCATTGGTGATGATTCTAAGATATTTGTTTTGAATAACCTGCAGTTTTTTGAGTTGCCTGTCAGAAGCCATGCTGAAAATTTCAGATCCATATAACAATGCCGGTCTGATTATAGCGGTGTAGATTTTTAATTTAGTCTTAATACTAAGTTTACTCCCCTTGAGGAGGGGGTATAATTTAAAAAGTCGAGCCGAACCTATATTACATGCGTTTTTTATGTGTTTAATCCAAGTTAACTTTTTGTCAATTTGTAGTCCGAGATATTTAACCGATTCACACCAGGGGAGGTCCATACCGTCGAGCTTTATTTGGTGGCTGGGTCCCGTCCTTCAAGTGGTGAACATAATAGCCTGACTTTTGCCGGAATTAATTTTGATTTTCCAAAGATTGCACCATTGAGTGATTTTCTCAAGGTGCTGCGTCAGTTTGCGTACGATGTAATTTAGGTTGTGGCTCGACCTGTATACCAGGGTATCGTCCGCAAATAGCCCTACTTCTCCGCCTTGTTGGTGGGGTAGGTCATTTGTATATACGCTGTACAGTGTTGGAGCCAAGACCGACCCTTGAGGTACGCCTGCTACAATTGATTTCAACTGGCTTTCTTGTCCGTCGACCACTACGAAGAATTTCCTGTTTCGAAGAAAACTGTTTATTATTTTTAGTAAATGTCCAGGGCAGCCATATGAATGTAGTTTGAATACTAAGCCATCATGCCAAACTCTGTCAAAAGCTTTCTCTATATCTAGCATAACAGCACCTGTGTTATGCCTGATGGATCGCGCTCTGCAGATATGTTCGACCAGTCGGGTAGATTGGTGGATTGTACTGTGCTGAGCACGGAAACCAAATTGCTGTGGGATAATGATGTTGTTTTCATCTAGGAATTTTTGGAAGGTTGTCATTATGATTCGTTCTAGGACTTTTCCGAGGAGGTTGAGGAGTGAGATAGGTCTGTGGTTTTGGGGAAGGAGATGGCTTTTGTTTGGTTTAGGAAGGGTGATTATTTTGGCTATTTTCCATGGGGATGGGAAGAAGGATAGTCTGAGGCATGCATTGTAAATAGCTGTGAGGTAAACTATTGCGGGTTGTGGTAGGTTTTTTAGGTATGTGGCTTTTACACCATCTGGGCCTGGGGACTTTTTGTTGCCAAGTCTCCTAATGATCGAACTCACTACAGTCGGATCCACAGGGCAGAAAGAGCTACGTAAATTTTCCCGCAAAATGCGAGGTACTTCTCTAGCTACTCTTTCTTCGTGGATTTTACTATCCTCGTCATCGATGACATGTGTCTGAAACTGTTGTTCTAAGGAGTTTGCCATTAGTTCGGCTTTGTCTCGTGCTGTATATGCAAAACCATTTGGTCCTTGTAGTGGCTTTGTTGACAGGGGCGGTTCTTTTCTAGCTTTTACTATCTTCCAAAAGAGGTCGGGATTACGCTCCGCTCGACTAAGAGTGTCTTCCCAACGAACTGCTCGGTGTTGTTGCAGGTGCCATTTGATTTGGTTTGCTAGTCTGTTTGTGGTTCTTCTGTCTGCTGGGTCTCTGAATTGTTGCCAACGTTTTCTGTGATATTTTTTCAGCTCTATTAACTGTGAGATGTGGGGTGGGAGGTCTTTTCTGCCTGGGTCATGAGTTATTTTCACTGTAGCTACCTTCACGCATTCTTTAATGATGTTTACGAACTGGTCTATATGTCTCTCGAATTGTCTCTTAGTTTCCAGTTCGGGCTGCCCTGTAATGTGGTGGTTTACTAAGTCTTGGTATTTTTGCCAGTTTGTAATTAGAGAGAAATTATTGCTCTCTGATCGGCACGCGGCTGTATCAATATATAATACCACTGGATTGTGGTCTGAATCGAGGTCATTAAATACAGTGGATGCAACAGACCAGGTGATATTTTTGAACACGAAAATGTCCAATATATCAGGCCTGCGTCTGGAGTCCCTGTGATAGTGCGAGGGTTCGTCAGGCGTCAAACTTTAGAAAGACAGGTTCAGCACTAAAAAGAAAACCTACAGGCCGTCCTCGGACTGCAACAACGTCGGAAAATTTGGCGCGTGTGAGTGTGTCTATGCAACATTCACCAATCTTTGCGGACACTTAAACCCTCTAGTGTACAAACATCGTCCCACAACACTGCAAGCACTTAAAGAGGCCATTACCCAAGAATTGGCAGCCATTCCAAGAGAAATGACACGAAAATGTATGGAGAACTTTCGGGATAGACTTTGTCAATGTGTCAACAATGGAGGACGTCATTTAGCAGATATAATTTTTAAAACCAAATAATTACAAATGGCAAAGTACGCATTTTTCATAAATGAAAGTAATTATTCTCTATCATATTTAGTTTTTATGTGACAACACATTAAAATGAGGGAGGTTTTATTGCCGGACCCTGTATATACTTATAATCCCGACTTCTGCAGGAATAAGGTTCAGTTAAAATAAAAAATTAGTAAACTGTAAACAGTAAACGCAGTCGGAATAATAGCAAAAATATGTCATACATGATTTCGAAAAAATAAATCTATCTTACTTCTTTAAACGAGCAATTCTTGTATATATATATATATATATATATATATATATATATATATATATCGAATCTCGGAAACGGCTGTAACGATTTGGATGAAATTTGATATTTAGATAACGTTTTGACTTTTAAGATTACCTTAATAGTTGTCTTCCCTACAAAAAAGCGAGTTTACAAAATATGAACAATTTTTTCACTCGGTATCTCGAAAGCGGCACTAGCGCCATCTCGTAGACAATTCAGGTACCAGAAAGCCAAAAAATAGATTCTCTTTGATTTCAAAGAATATTTAAACGAACAGTTCTTGTATACTGGCTGACCAGTGGAAATATTAGCACTGCAAGTTTAATTGTAAATCATTTAAAAAGAGATAATTAAAAATTTATCATTGGTTTTGCAGGAGGTGATACTTTACAGAAACTTCTTTGAAAATAATGGTTGTTAGTTTGACATTAAATACTACCATCTTAATTATAAAACATTTAAAAAGTACTTGGGTGACCGATCTTCACTCGTCACCTTTCGATTTCTATTCAATATACAAGATTTCGAGTAAAATTTGATAATAAAGTACAAATTCCAGAAAAAGCCGCTTACGATAAAACAGCTTCTGATAAATAGAATCTTGCCTTTTGAGGCGTCTGACCTTGTGCTTTATTAATAATGTTTATAACGAAGGTTACTTCTTATGGAAATTGTTTTATTATCATTTTGAAATGCTGATCAAAAGATGTGAGATTACTGGGAGGTATGAGCGTACTTTTATCGGAGTGAATGAATTTAGCACTGATGATGTTCTATCATTACCGTCACGTCACAATCTGATGCTGAATTCTTATAGAACTCGACGAAACATATCGAAAATAAAGAATAAAAGTTCTTGATATCTCGCTTGGTTTTCGAGATATAGCACGTCAAAAATAGGTATAGTTCCTTGTGCTTTTGGCGACGTTTCTTCTGGTCCAGGCCGTATTTCAACCTAACAACAACCACATTTCCACCGTATAGACATAGTGGTTGTGGTGGATTTTTTTCTGGTCCAAGCCGGATCTAATCCTAACCTCTTCATTTTTTAGATATAATATCTCGAGAACTAAGCGAGATATCAGAAAAATAAATACCTTATTTTTGATTTGTCTCGACGAGTTTCATACGAATTCATCATTAAACTTGGCTATGGCGAAATTTATCTTCTGGTCCAGGTCGCATTTTAACCAACCATTTCAATTTTGAGATACGATATCTCGAGAACTAAGCGAGATATATATATATAAAAAAATATTTTTTACTTTCAATTTTTCTTGTTGAAAGAATCCATCATCCCCTGATTTACCACAAATCTCGCACCATTAATTAATCCCTGACTGGTATCAAGATTTCTATTTAACATAATAATACCATTTGTGAGGCGGTTTCGCAAATGGATCTAGCGATTTGGATGAAATTTCATATGTAGATAATGTTTTGCATTTCAAGTTTTTAACAATGGAGCAATTTTTGTATTTGGTTTCTCGAAAGCGGCTCTAACCTCATTACGTAGAAGGTTCAGGTACTAGTAAGCCTACTGATGTTAGTTAAGCTTCTCTTTGGTTAACTGTGCACCTCAAACGCCTAGGAAGCCTTCAAGCCTTTTACTTTAATCAAACTTTACTCGAAATCTTGGATATTGAACAGAAATTGAAAGATGCCGAGCGATGATCGGTGACCCAGGTACTATAAATAAAAGTGAAATGCTGTTCGTTGGTAATCGCATCACTTGGATCACTTGATAACAGCTGGATCGATTTTGCTATATGTTTATGATGGACCGAATAAGGTTTTTAGAGAAAGAAACATTGGAAAACTTTCCCGGAAAATTGAAAAATTCGGAAAACTGAAAGTACCTTTTTCATGGGCCAAATTGACTATTTTTTTTTTATGTTCGTAATAGTCCGAATAAGGGTTTTTAGAGAAAGAAAGCTTTGAAAAGTTGCCCGGAAAATTCTAAAAACTGAAAGTGCTTTTTTCTATGGACCAATCTAATTATTACCATTATTATTTATATTTTTTATAAAAAAAGATGTTTGTAATAGTCCGAATAAGGTTTTTAGGGAATGAAAAATTTGAAAAATTGCCGGGAAAATTGTAGACTTCAGGAAATACTGAAAGTACTTTTTTAAGGATCAATTTGCCTAGTTTTTTTTTAAATAAGGTGTTTAGTGATAGATAAGGTGCCCGGAAAATTCGGAAAACTGAAAATACTTTTCCTATTGACTGATTTTGAATTTTTTTTAGAATGTTTTTAATAGTCCGAATAAGGTACGTAGAGAAATAAAAATTGGATAAGTTGACCGAAAAATCCGAAAATTTAATAAAAATTGAAAATACTATTTTGTATGGACATATTTGGCTAGTTTTTTTTAAATAATCGTAATAGTCCGAAAAAGGTTTTTAGAAAAGGAAAAACCGAAAAAGTTGTCTTGATAATTAAGGAAAAACTAAAAGTGCTTTTCTTCTTACTAACATTTTTTAAAAAATGGTTATAATAGTCGGAATAAGATTTTGAAGGAAGTAAAAATCGAAAAAGTTACACAAAATAATTGAAAATTTCGAATAAAAAAATGAAAGTGGTTTTTTTATTGGATTTTTTTTTTACGATTCAAGACCATAACTCATGAGTCGAACGATGGATATGGGTATTTTTTATTTTAATTTTGTCCTTTACGCTCCCGGGATGGAAATAATTCAATTAAATGTTTTCTATTTAAAAAAAAAAAAAAAAGACTGCAAGATCTGGAGAAAAATCTTGAAAAACGCATTCCATCCTAAATAAAAACAAAATTACCTTTGCTGCTTTTATTTTTGTGTTGTTTCGCGGTGTGTTCATCAGATATAGTTATTTTATTTATATTTAATTGATAGTAGTTGAGGACATGTTCTTGATGATATCGAACACGGTATTATAACTATTAATCTTGACAGCACCCAATTGTCTGATGCACGACATATTTAATCAAGAGTTGAAACATGAAAATGTTCCACTGTTGAATCAGCAACAAAAATATTCTCATGAAAGATGTGAATGATAGAACTAGTGGAAATTTTGTCATAGAAGCTCCCAGTGAAACTGGATTTTTTAATTTTTTTTTTTTTTCATTTCATCGATTTTCGGAATGATTCACCTTCAGAGTGAACTTGCACTTGCTTCATCATGAATTGCAGCTACGTTGTTGGAACGCAGTCAACCAACTCAATCAGCATTCAAGTTGCCGTTGAATATGCAAATCAATGAAACTCCTACATACAACCTTTCGAAAATCTGTGTGATTGGCAAAGTTCTGCAGCATCGTTGGTGATTAATGTACAAGTGTACATTAAAAGTCTTTGAGCTGAATGATGCAAGATCTACGAAACAATCAAAATTGGTTAAGTTGTGCGATGATCGAAATGTAATTAAAACCTCTTGAGATTAATTGAGATTTCAAATTTAATGGAAAAAAACAAATCATTTGGTAAACATGAAATACTGACTTAATTTAATTGTGATTTAAATTTTGGAACAAAATCGCATGGTTCCAAGTCGATCACATTCCAGGCATATTGCACATTTCCAGCGTTTCAATGGTGTATTGCCGATAGAATTCATCTCACATTTAAAATTTTCCATTGCCATTATTGTTATTATTATTATTATTGCAGCTATATCGATCCTTTTTTTCAGGACGCAGCCTCTTTAACTCTAATGTGCTATATATTAGAATTTAATTCTACATAGTTTTGTTGTAGTTCTTTCCAGGCTGATCGATCTTGAGCCACTCTCTTCCAGTTCACGCCTGTAACTCGACGTATATCCTTATCCCAGCGATCCGGTGTCTTCCTCTTGCTCTTTTCAGGTTTCTCGGTATCCAATCCAGCACTACCGTAGTCCATCTTTCATCTCTTTGGCGAGCAATATGACCGGCCCATTGTCATTTTTGGATAATGACTCTTTATAAGATGTCTGTTACTCTTCTTGTAAACCCTAGCATTGCTCTTTACATACTTCGCTGGGCAGTTCTCAGTTTTTGCTTCGTGTGACTATTTAGGGTCCAAGTCTGGCAGGCATATGTGAGGACCGGTAATACACATTGTTCAAATACCTGTTTTTTAAGATGTACTGGCATGTAAGATTTAAAAACTATGGAATTTCTTCCGTATGCTCTCCAGCCCAACTTTATGCGTCTGTAGATCTCAGGCTCTGAGTCGCCATTTATATTGATCAGTTGGCCAAGAAAGATGTACTGATCTACGGACTCAATACCAAAATCTTTCATTTCTGCCCATTTGATTTGCATGATTTTGCTTTTTGATATATTTATTTTTAAGGCCCACTTCACTGCACGCTGCCTCTAGTTCATTTATCAGTTCTTTGAACTTTTCCAGACAGTTTGAGAGTAAAACTATATCATCAGTGAATCTTAAGCTGTTGAGACTTCTTCAATTTATTCTCAAACCTTGGTTTTGCCATTGGATTTTTGACATTGCCAACTCTAGGACTGATACGAATAGCTTGGAGGATATAGAGTCTCCTTGTTTTACCTCTCTTTCTACTGGGAACACTTTGGGGGCTTCAGTGATGTTAACAAAGGCAGTGGAAGTGGTGTAGATGTTGTACATACTTCTGAATTTAATTTAATTGCAATGGAGCACAGGCTTCGGTGGCATGAATGTACGGTACTTCTCCTCAAATTGAATAATCATGGGCACAATCTTTAATAAATACAATGATCACTCAGAACTATGTATAAATTCTTCGCGGGTTTGCTGCCGGTTTACATTTTCTGTTGACGAGCTTTCGGCGACTTTCACTGCCGCCATCGTCAGGTCCGTTGTATCTAGATACAACAGAAAATGTAATCCGGCAGCAAACCCGCGAAGAATTTATATCAAAGATACGCCGGGAAAGACTTATCTCTCAGAACTATGTATTTTACTCATTTTTACATGTTTTCACATTTTCATCAGCATTTAACAAATTTACAAAGAGACCACAATTTTAATGAAATTTTGAAAGGACAACGTTTGTCGGGTCAACTGGTTTCTAAATAATATCTCATCGCAACACAATAGGTTCAAGAAACCTTTACTAATGCAGTGCAAAACAGCATTTCGAACACTATTATCCTGTTCTATCTGTTATTTTGCCGCCTTACTTCGGAATTTTTCTGTGATTGTAATGGAGATACCTAATTAATAATTAAAGTTAATACTAGCAATCACACCCTCTTTCACGAATTTTAATAATAAAAAAATACAAAAAATTGTTGCATTGAACTATAAATTTCACAGCAACATTGAATTTAGCTACAGTGCACATGTGCATATTTCAGAGTTGTAACTTTGTGCATGCGCACGATGACAAAATGCCGATTCACTGCCACTGCCGGATAAACAGATTCATAGAAGAATTTTTTTTAATTCTTATTTTTTATCATTATTATTCGTGAACGGGGGCGTTATGATGGGCATTAAGCTTAATGGCTAGTTATATATCTCCACTACAGTTGGATAATTTAGAGTGAAAATTCTTTGTATTGATTCGTATTGTGGCGTCTGCTTTTGAGGACGTTATTAAAATTAAAATTAATGAGATAAATTAATTAATAAGATAATTTGCAAAATTAATCTCGGGTAGGCATCAATAATGGAAGTGTCTCTATCCGACAGAAGCGACGTTCCAGTTCTGAAATAGCATTTGTACTTTTGAAATTACCATTAAAACACATATCTTCATCTAGTCAAATTATATAGCGATACATCGGATAGGAAGTTATTGAAAGCAGGATTTACAACACCTATTATTTTCCTTAAATATCAATTGATTGATTTATTGAACAGAACTGTTTAAGTAGGTTACAACATTAAGCTTTTATTGAACAATTCAGAGCATGATTCAAATCTCAGAGCGTTGCCTAGGGTTGAATAACACAAGAGTGTCTATACATCGCCGTTGTTCTTTACCGTAGCTGATGAGGCGTGGATAACACAGAGTCTCACGGACCCTGTTGATCAGCTGGTTGCGAGGCCGGTGATTGCTGCCTGCAGATAGAGGCGGCTGGTCCCTGGAGAATTTGGCCTGGCGAGCTGCGTTCCCAGTCAGCAGGTCAACTCCCTCTCCGACCAGAAAACAAAGTGTCTTCTCCCTCGCTTGTTAGCTCCGTCGAAAACTTCCAGGCCCAGATGCTTTAGCCAGTCCGGGAAATTTCAACCAATGTGAGAGTTTGGCGGGGCGCCTACTATCTCCATTGGCACTCCTCATGCAACATACAACTTATAGTTTATAAAAGTTCTTAACACACTGTTTGACTCGCTGGTTCCCAACAGAGGTGTTCCGCAACCTGACTTTATCTCAGAGGTATCGTTTCTTTCGTTTTCAACTTTATACTGTACCAGTAAAACGTCTTATTCAGCATAGGTCCAATACTGTTGTTTGAATTTCTTTAAAATGCACGAAGCTTTTAGCTTTATGGCCTGCCATAAATCGTTTGGCCATTCAGCGTGGCCCAGCCCGAAACTGGCTAAATCGCACGCTCACACTTCCTGTTACCAAGTGGACATTACAGTATCGATAATTTTGAATCGAAGTGTAGTGGGTTTTACAGTTACACAGTGTCTACCAATGAGCCGCTACTGAAAATCACTGTCATTTGCATTCTATTGGTATACAGATCCTCTTTCGCCAACACACTTTTCGTTTAGGTTTCCTCTGTACAACGCTATGCTTCATAATGAAAACAGTAGCTGCGTGTAGGCATACAACGTCCATGGTTACTTCGCGAGCAGTAATCGAACCTTGATGGTTTGCCGCGCTGTGGTGATTTGATCGTATTGCTGCCTACTCGGCTCGCGCGGCAGCCGTGCATAATCGATTCGAAACATTAGAAGGACTGAGTTTTCTGTTTAAGAAAGGCATGAAATGCTTTTATTACTAATATGAAGTGGAATGAGCAAATCAAGCAGCTGATTCGAAAGTGCCTCAACACTAAGGCGATGCAAATAATTTCTTGTCTATAAATTCTTTTTGAAACACAATTAATTTGAGAACAGCAGAATTATTATTATTATTATTTTAAAAAAAAGTTAAGACCTGAATGAATTGTGCGGGCAAGAACAACCCTGGAAACACAAAATGCCACCTATAGCTGTTACGGCCTATCAGAAAATGAAACAGTATCAGGATTAAGTGTATATCACTAATAAACTACCTTAATTTGAAATAAATTATGGGACAATTACTATGATGCACCATTTATTGAAAATGTTACAGTTAATAAACAATTATTGACGAGGCATCTGGTTATTTATATTATAAGCATGGTGCAAAGACAGGCAAAGCAGTATGTTGTGCATATACTATACCGAAGCAAAAGATTTCAAGAATGTGCAACTTCGAGGGTTAGCTTCAAATTGGCTGAAATGGTGGCAATAGCACAGTTTACAGATGATGCTTGACTGGATGTTGGTATAACAATTAGAAATTAGGTGTAGTACATGGAAAGGAAGATGTGGTCATAACCATGGCCATTGATTTCAAGTGTTTGGGAATAAAAAAAAAAATCTTTTATGGGTAACAGAATTAGGGGCTGGAATGAATTAGGTAGGGAAATGTTGACCATTTTATTTAAAACAATGAAAGGATTTAAGATTAGAATTCAAAAAGGCCAAAAGAAGTTGGGTGCATATAATAGTGATGAAAACTTGATGAATGGTGTTCCTGGAGTCGGAACGAAATTACCAATCAATGAGTTGAAAATTTTAACTCACACTCTGATAGAATTTAAAAATCCATGAAACACAGACATTATGTATGTAGGCAAATTACCACTGAAATGTGTGCTCTGTCACACTTAATGAATTATAATTTAATAATTAGGTTAGTTGATAGAATATCTAACTTTCAGGCTGTTTGAATAGCATTGCTTTTCTTCTTTATGCAACAATACTTTCTTATATGAAGAAGAATAAACAACAAAGGATATGGTAAATAAACTCAACACTCATCACAGTTGATGGCAGAAGGGTAGTGTCAAACTAATAAAATACGAGACAAACAGAATTGTAAATATTTAGGTTTAACACCTTATTCTTATACAGAGGTATGAGCCATTTGACATGAAAAAGGTGTTGAACTGAAATATTGTACTATTGTGTTTGTCTCATGTTTCGTTTGTTCGACACAGCACTCCTGTCTTCAACGTTTGTGACTGTTGGATTATTTTTCTTATCTTATGTTATTTACAGTGTTTAAAAGCTGTTTATTTTCCCTTAGTATGAAGAAGAATAAACAGTTTGATAGCAGAGGAGCTACTTTATATAGTTTTATAATAGTTACTGATTATCAGTGACAAGTACTATGTTTTCACTCTTACAGGATTCAATCTGAACAGTATGAAAACAAAAACTTGGTAGTTTTTATTGCTCTGCCAGAATCAGTGGTATTCAGGAATTTCAAACCTGGAAACACATATGAGGTAATCACATTATTTTTTTAGATTATGAAATGCTCATATTTTTGCTGTACATTTTGTAACTACCCATTACGTGACTATATGTGTGTTAAGAAACTTAAGTATTCAGCTAAATGTTTATGTGGTACCTAAAAGTTATTATTGTTCAAGTTATATTTACTAACATAAATGATAGAAAATTTTAATACATTTTTATCACTATGATTTTAATAATTAGAATAAAACACCAATTTTCTGTCCTATTGATTAACTTCCCTTTTCTCTTATCTCTAAAGTTGATATAATACTCTAATCTGTGACTCACTGTGATTCTGACTCACATTCTGTTACTAGCATCACTTTCCTTGTGCTAATACGGAGCCTGGGTTATAAGGTGACACAGAGCCTAATCTTCAGAAATGTTAGTCAAAATCCCACCACTCCTTACTCACTAACATCAGCTTCAAATGATGCAGGACTTCATATTCACCAGTTTTGTATCACCTAGTTTCCTTGATTCACTACCCAACACCAGTGACATTAACCGTGCAAATAGTTGCACCATTAAAGACCCATACACCAACATTAACATCGTCATTCTAACAGTGGACAGGGACTCAGAATCATGTTTTTTCCCTGAATTATAGTTATTATGTTATCTGATGAAAATATGTATCAACCTTTTACTTATAATGCTACATTATCAATTATGAGCTTTAGAACATTATGGGGGTGAATTGATCCAGAGCTGGATATAGAGAGGGGGAGGGGCAAACCGGGTTGCTTGCCCCAGGTGGCAACTTCAGGGGGCAGTAAAATCCTGTTTGAAGGGCAGAAAATTTATGTCTCCACAATTGCCCCAGGTGGGGACAACAGGTGATAATAGGGGCAGTGGTGACACTTGGCGTGGGGACTATGGGGGCGAGAGAAGTAATATTCAATGTTTGACGGAGCAGCAATCTTAAAGTTTTTGCCCCAGTTCAGAAAATTCCTACATATGCCACTGAATGGATCCCTTCTAGGTAACACTCCCAAGCTATCTCACCTCTAACTCTTGAAAGTTCACCCTCAACCCCATTCTGTACCAAAATTCATAATCTGATAATACAGGATATCCCATAACCACGTCATATAGATTTTCAACAGAACATTTCACTGGCCCAGCATTGTTTCCTCACCTCATAAACTCGCATTATTTTAAACATAATTTAACTGTAATGACCAAATAAATCCTCTAATCCAAAGCCAAGCATAGCATACCCAATACTTATGTAAACCTGCTATTGTTCATTCTGACCACTTTTTTGATCTGGAACCCTTAATGTGGCTCTAGTTGATAAATATTTATTATCTGCTTCAGAGTAAGATGCAGTATGTGGAAGGTCATCAGCAGAGACAGAAGTAATAAGGCAAGAGGAATTTTTAATCCCAAACAAAAATAAAGAAACTGGCAAAGTGAGGCTATAGTAAGTAGTAATATGGACAATATAAAAATGAGCTCCTTTATCATAAAATAGCTAGTATGGATAATATTAGCACAGACAGATTACAGATTGCAGGAGGGGGCACCAAATCACACTTAATAACATAATTCAGACTGTTGCTGGAACCTTGTTCTCTCTGGAACCTTGATGTATACCAAAGAATTAGAAACATGTCATGAATGTACTACTTCATGAAGTAGTGCAAACGTATAGAGTGCCTACTGTAGGCTGATTAGTATCTCTCAAAGAGCAGGAAAACTGATGTAGAGTTAGGCATGTCTGTAAAAAAAAGCTAATAGTCTGCATATAAATACTAGCTGGTACCAACGACTTCGTTCGTATTTGTAAAGAATTTGGATTGACAGCAACCGATATCTAACCACCATAGTGCAAGATGGGAGACTCAGTGCTATTACCACACACAATTGCCAGTCATCTGTGCTATGTAGTTCAGGCAGCAAAGTAAAATTTAAGGACACACATCTTTAGTCAAAATACGGAAATATCCTTGATCAGCCACTTTCAACTACCATATCTCCCACACTCCCACAGTTACTGAAATTCGGCCAACGTTTTGATCGAAAGGTGACTCTGTGTTACTACCACACACAAATGCCAGTGATCTGTGATAGATATTTTACGCTGAAAAATGGTACTCCAAGGCACATACATCTTCAGCAGAAATATGAAATTGCCACAGGTTGAACGCTTTCAACCCCCATATCTCGCACACCACCATTGCTACCGACATCAAACAACCATAGTACATGACAGGAGTCATGATTCTACTACCACACACAAACACCAATGAACTATGCTATGTAGTTGTGGCAGAAAAGTGACATATGTGGAGGGATAAACATGTCTTTGGTCGAAATACGAAATTATCCTTGATCGGCCACTTTCAACCAGCATATCTCCCCACAGTTATTGAAATTTGGCCAACGTTGTGATTGATAGGTGACTCTGTGTTGCTACCACACACAAACGCCAGTGATCTGCAATAGATAGCTTGTGCTGAAAAGTGATACACCAAGGCAATTGCGTCTTTGGCAGAAATATAAAAGTGGCGCAGGTTGACCACTTTCAACCACCATATCTCCTACACCCCCACAGCTACCGACATTTAACCACCAGAGTGCATGATGGGAGATTCACTGCTACTACTACACTCAAACATCAATGGTCTATCCTATGTATTTGTGGCAGGAAAGCGAAGTATAAGGAGACACAAATTTTTTGTCGAAATATGAAAATGCCCTGCATTGACCAACTTTAATCATCATATCTTCCACATCCCCATAGCTATCGGCATTTGGCCAACGTTGTGCATGATAGGAAACTCCATGCTACTTCCTCACATAAACACCAGTGATCTGTGCTATGTATTGGTGGCTGAAAAGTGAAATATAGGGAAAAACACGTCTATTTTTAAATATATATAAGATTATATTATATTATATATATATATTTGTATATATAAAAATGTTTAGGGCTATTTGATAAATTACAGGATGTTATGCTGGCTGGAGATATTCTTGAAAGACACGATTAAAGGGTTATTGAAAAATTTAATTTAGTTGTGATGGATTGCATGCTCTTGTGGTAATTTTCCTACACACCCCTTTCCCCCTCCCCCTTTCCTGGACCCACCTCCTTTTGCACTTTGCAAAAATCCACTTTAAATTGTTTCAAAGTTTTTTGTAAATTATTCATCATTTCTCTTGGTAACTTATTTCAATCCCTTCTATGATGAGAGGTAGAAATGAAAACAGGATACTGCTAGGTAATGGATTGCCACTATTGTGCTTATCATTTTAATTATTGGTTGAGTTGCTGCTCTCCAGTTAGAAGTTGTTTGCAGAAACCAATTTTACATAACAGTTTTACAAAGAGAGGATTTTGTGCACCTTCAGAATGATGTGGATAGAAAGTCTGGTTGTGTATGTCAGCATAGAATGAAGATTAATATCAAGAAAAGTCAATCTATTAGGTGCACTAGTAGTTAAGATTTCATTCAAGTAGTGGAAACATTTCATTTCTTACATTTATTAGAGAAGGTGATAAGTGGATGTACAATTGAAGGAAGTGAATTTAGGTCCGTAACTTTGGTCATGTCCTTGATTTAATTTAGACCCTCATTATGGGTATCAAATATAGTAGTTGGAACAGTTGAAAAATATGACTACTCATCATCACTCTGCAGCTCCAGTCTCCCGGGTGCTGTCACAAGCACTCTCCACTTTTTCCTGTCCATGAATAGTTATTGTTCATGAACAGTCATCTATTCAATCCCTTAGTCTTCTATATCTTGCTTGATTTGGTCTATCCAATTCTTTTTGGCCCTTTTACCTTGGATGTTCATATTGAAGTAGGCGTTTGCTCTTCTTTCTTCCTCCATACTTTGGACTTCAGGTGAGAACGCTGTAAGGATTTTCAAACTGATGTTTATACCGGCCTCTGCACGATTTATTTCATTCCTCACTTTATTCTTTAGTGTTCTCTGAAGTATGGTATGCAAAAACTTCATTTCAGAGGCTTGAAGTCTACTATTGTTTCTTCTGGAGAGGGTACATGTTTCCAGTGCATAAGTGAGTGTGGGGATGTAATAGGTTTTGAATAGTGTTTGTTTGCACTTTCTGGAAACTTTTGTTTCCCACAATAAAGTTCTCACCTGTTTATGACTGCACTATGAAGAAATGGCTAGAGGGTTACCACAGAACTCACTTCGTAAATGATATAGTGACCTAGGTTGAGAGTCATTGGAAGACAGAGGAAACGGGTGTGATGGATGTGTATGAGATTCTACAATAAACAACTATTTGAATTAAGAAATAGGAATACTTGATGGAAGTGAAGACAGGAACATAATCATAAAAAACAAGTATTTCATGCCTAAGAGAGAGTGTGGAATTTTTTAAAATTAAAATATAAGTTAATATATTGTCTTCAGTTTTCTGAAATGGTAGATTATATATTTCCCCAATATGTATGTACTTGATACCAATTTTGCTATCAGACATCACATTTTTTTTTTTAAATTAAATTTTATTAATGATTGAAAAATATTTCTCATAGTACAATTGTTAATGTTGTTTATCAGTATATAAGAATAATGACTTTTAATAAAAGTATTGAAACTTTGATTCACAGTTAAAAACTTTTAAGCATGTATAAAACTCAGATAATTTGAGAAAACTGATGAACATAGGTCTAAATTTATAACAAATAATACCATCTTCATTAACCAACAAAATTTATGCCTCAAAGTTTCCATTCATGTGGAACAATTTACAAAATTAGTTTTCGTGAATAGCAATTAAAAAAAAAAAAAAAAAAAAAAAAGGGAGGGGGTAAAGTACATAGTGATCAATCAAAGTTGTTTGTAATGTGTAAATATATTTTCTTTTTGGTTTCAGTTGTCAATAAAACTAAAGAATGTAAGTGCATATAATGGAAGGTTTGAGATCAATCAGTTAACCCCTGGTTCAAGATTTAGTGCATCATGTGAATTTAGGGGTAATATGAAAAGGCTGGTTCCAGCAGGATTAACAGCAACTGTTAAAATTTATTTTGACTGTAACAGCATGGAAATTTTAGAAGAAGAACTTAAGATCACTGTCTGCAATGGGAAAGATGTATTTGTAAAAATAACTGCCTGGAGAAAATTGCCACTACTAAGAAGTACGTAATATTTCTTGAGTAATTTAGTCATTTGTTTTATTCTCTTCTAGCTTTTGCCTGCAACTTCACTGATATGTATTTAGGCTATGTGTGTAGACAAATTTTAAAAAAAATTCTGGTATGGTTGAAAATTAGCAGAGAAGAAACAATAATTTAGAAATGTTAATGAAATACGCTTTTTTCAAATTCTGCAGGTGTGAAAAATAAGTTACTATTTGAGTAAATTTTTGTAAAAGTAAATTTTTACGACTATAAACAGAGAATGGTAGCATAACATCTTAGAAGCGTGTATAGGAAATACATACCACAGGTTCTGTGTATTTTGTATCAGCAGCAGCAGCTTTTACCCACAGCTTTGCTTGCGTGGACCAATATGTGTGGCTGATTTTTTTCCTCCTAACCTGTTATCATGTCCAAGCTGCAACAAAACTAATACACTACCTATCAAAAGAAAACAGCTAAAATAATAATATATAAAATACATCATTCTTCCTATCTAAATTGGGATTCCTCAAGCAATGTGAAAGATTTGATTTAGATTTTCTGAATATTTTAATGCAGTATGTTTCAAAACCTGAAGAAATAAATAATTAAAGTTACATAAAAGTATATGTATTCAAGATATTTCAAATGAAATGGACAAGGGAGGCCAAATTGATAGTGTAGCACTAGATCTGTCGAAGGCGTTTGACAGAGAAAGCCATAAAATGGAAGTAAATAAGGTAAAAACCATTGGAGTGGATGAGAAAGTGATTTCCTGGGTAGAAGAATTTTTAAAAGGTAGGAAACAGAAAGTTAGGGTAGGGAATGTAGTACCAAAGAAGTGGAAGTAAAAATGGGTGTGCCACAGGGTAGCGTATTGGGACCATTGCTATTCATTATTCTAATGAATAATTGTGTTTATTGTTTTTCTATCTGAAATTAAATTGTTTGCAGATGGCATAATGCTGTATAAAAGAATCAAAACGATAGAGGATTGTAAACAAATGCAAGGTGATCTGGACAGGATATCTAGTTGGGTTGGTAAACATGGAATGAAGATAAATGCAAAGAAGAGTCAGCTTATTAGATACACAAATAAAAAACAAAAGGTTAATTATGAATATAAGGTGGGGAAAGAATTGCTTGCTGAAGACTTGAAATGTAAATATCTTGGCATTACTTTTGATAACAAGCTTAACTGGGCAGGACACATAGGACAGGTGGTAGGAAAAGGTTTCAAAGTTCTGCACTTGTTGGATAGAGTGATGAGGGGATGTACGAGAGAAGTCAAGGAATTGGGTTACAAAACTTTGGTCAGACCATTGCTCGAATATGGTAGTGTAGTATGGGACCCTTATTTTACGAATCAAATACAGGAACTGGAGAGGGTGCAAGAAAGGGCTGCTAGATTTGTTTCTGGAAATTATCGCAGAATGCAATCAGTGACGGATATGATAAAGGAGCTGGAATGGGATTCATTGCAAGACAGGAGGAGGATGAGGAGGGTCATGGGAGTGTACAGGGCATATACTGGCGATGTGGCATGGAAAGATATTGCAACAGGTATGAAAAGCAGTGTATGGAAGGGAAAAGATGACCATGACCACAAGCTGGCACTCGATTTCAGGCACAAGGGTGTGGGAAGATTCTCTTTTTTAGGTAAGGGTGTAAGGGATTGGAATGAGTTACCAAGAGAAATGATGAATAATTTACTGAAAACTTTGAAAGAATTTAAAGATAAAATTTGTAGAGGGCAAATGTGGGTTGGTGTAGGATAGGGGGAAGGAGGGTGTGTAGGGAAATTGCCACCGGAACCTGTGCTCCATTGCAATTAAATTAAAATGTAAATCAGCTGAACCAATTCACAGAGCAAAATGAATATCTGTTGTGTGAAATCATGCTTTGATCGTTAGCAAGCTGGACACTCTAAAGTTATTTATGTGTCTGTATTGACTGGTTACAATGATACACATGTTTACTTATATTTATTTTCCACTGCTCAGAGAAGCAACTTTAAATGTCAGTGTAGTTTAACTCATGTGATACTAAGCTACTTTTTAATTCTGTTCTTGCTCAGTTCCATTTGCTTGTTATGTTCATATTTTTTATTATATAAATATTTTCTACAAAAGCATTAAATCTGTATTTTAATAACTCTTTGGTTCCTTGTTTCCGTTGCTTGTTATGTTAGCATTTGAGAGTAAAATAGTCTTTGATTCCATTAATCTTCTCTTTTGTTTTGGCTGTAAAAAAATTAATTTCTCCTTTTATATGAAAATATAAGATAAGCATATGCAAAATTAAGTAAGTAATGCCTTTTTATTTATGGATGTTTGTGTAAAATTTGAAATGTATATGTTCAACTGTTTGAATTAATTTGCAAAGAAACAAGCAATCTGCTCTTTTATAAGTATGGAGAAGAATTGATAAGGAAGTTCTTATTAAAAATTAGGACTTACTTTTTTCTTGAATTGGACTTTAAAAAAAGGCTGTTACATATTAGAGGATATTGGGATTCACATTATATATTTGATTAAATTTTTGTTTTGTAAGCTTAGGATACATATGTATGATCATAGCATGGGATAACATTTTTAAGACAGAAGGCAGTAACAAAGAAATGTTAAAAACTGACAAGCAGTTAATTACCATTTTTTGACACTCATTTAGAAATCACTAGGGACCAGAGCACAGGTTCGCAGAGGTCACACGATCTCTATGTGCTAAATAGTCTGCCTCTCAGCACCACAGTCACAGGCCAGTCATGATATTTTCCCGATCTGCAGTGCTGCCAGCTGCTGACTTTGAATATCCGTAGATTGGGTACAAAATTCCGGCGACTCGCTAACTGCAAGACTGAACAGTAATTATTAAATACAGAGAGTCAACATTAAGAATACTTTTTATTTCAGGTCTTTGAAATTCGAAATACAAAGTAATATTCTACACTGAAGTAAAAAATATCTCTAAACATGTTTTATACAGCATTACTTTAATCACTGATCACTGTTGCTGTGCCTACCCAACCCCCTTTTATTTGTTGGCATTAAATTTAGCATATCTTCTGTAAAAGGTTAGGTCTTCCCAGAAGACTCTGCTTTGTAAGCTGTGTCACCGTACATAAAGAGAGTGCCGATAGTTTTATATTACGGTCTTTTAAGGTCTATAAAATCTATAATAAACAAAAATGAGCTTTATTTCCATTGTTGGTTCACACGTGCAGTTGCAAGGAAATGATTCACAATTATTGACAATTCTGTAATGCATTAACACTATGCCCTAAAAGTTTAACAAAACAACAATAGGTATGGGCTACAGCGACCATGAAGTGCAACTCATATCATTGAAGATAAATAAAAGTAAAAACACAAATTGTAAAAATATTGTTTATCGGAGAAATTTTTGTGAGGATAACATACGTGTGCTTAACTTACTCCTATCAAATGAGTCCTGGAAAGATGTCTATAATCAAATAGATGCAAATGACATCTTTAACGTATTTCACAGTACTTTTCTACACTACTTCAACCTGGCTTTTCCCAAAAAGAGGAAATTTGTGGCAGAAAGAACTAGTAAAAACTGGGTAACCACAGGAATAAGACTATCGGGAGAAAGAACACGTTTTTTACAGAATTACTGTAAACAAAAAAACCAAGTGAATCAAAGTTTTTTAAATTATGTTAAAAACTATAAGAAAATTTATAAAAGAGTAATTCGACAAGCAAAAAATTATGACAAATGATAATTATATAAAAAAACTCTTCCAATAAAACCAAAGCAACGTGGCATATTATTAGACGACAAACTGAAAGTGCAAAAACTGAAAGAAAGAACATCAAATTATGTACTGATAATTCAATAATTAGTGACCTCAAAGTTATAGCCAAAGAATTTAACAAATATTTTACTTCTTTGGCTGAAAAATTAATTAAAACAAACTGCAATAAGCAAACTAAAGATGTTCCCAGTCTTTCCACTATATCAAGTGCTACAATGTATCTAACTGAAACAAACCCTGATGAAATTAAAAAAATCATAATGCCATTAAAAAATGGCTATTCATGTGGACTAGATGAGGCACACGAGTTCATATTGGAAACCTATGCTAATTATGTAGCTGCCCCTCTAGCAAAAATCTTTAACATATCTGTACAAACTGGAACTTCTCCAGAAGTACTCAAAACTGCAATAGTGACTCCACTGTCAAAAAGGTCCTCCTGATCAGTTGGCAAATTATAGGCCTGTATCCCAAATAAGTGTTTTTTCAACAATATTATAAAAACTCTTCCTTGACAGACTCCTTAAATTTATCAACAAATATGCACTACTTTCTACCGAGCAGCATGGATTCAGGAAAAATAAATCTACTCATTCAGCAATCTTTGAATTCTTAAATTCTGTTTTAAAAGCTTTGGATGGAAATGATGTGGCTACAGGTATCTTCCTAGACCTATCAAAGGCATTTGATGCAATAGATCATGGTATTCTATTAACTAAACTGGAAAAAATGGGGATAAGAGGGAATGCAAAAAACTGGATAAAATCGTACCTTGAAAACTGTAAACAAAGAGTGTCTGTTGACTATGAAACAACACACCAGGAAGATTGTACAAAGGAAAAATTTACCTCAGATGAACAGTTTGTTAAGTATGGCGTACCCCAAGGTTCGGTGTTAGCAGGTAGGACCTATTTTGTTTAAAATTTATACAGCTGATTTAACTAAGAATATTGATCCATACGATGCAGTTCATTTTGCGGATGACATGAGTATTTTATTCACCTCCCCAAACATTAAAAATGTAGAATTAAAAGCGAATAGAACCATGAGGGAGATAAAAAACTGCTTTGACGCAAATAATCTAATCTTGAATGAGGAGAAAACAGTGTGTTTGAATTTCTGTCTACCTCATTCTGTTAACAAAAACAATATTCAAGTAACCATATGTAAAAAAGATCTAAAATATGTAAATGAAACCAAATTCTTGGGATTATGGGTACAACAGAACATGAAATGAGATGTACACATAAGTAAATTAACTAGAAGACTGTCCACAGTGTGCTACAAACTGAGAATCCTTAGGTATACCACTAGCATTAGTACAGTAATGCAAGTATACTATGCCCATTTCCACTCGCTGGTCAGATATGGAATTATTTTCTGGGGTAGCTCATCACAAAGCACTGATATATTTAGGATGCAAAAAAGAGCAGTGAGAACTATATGTCACCTAAAAAGACTAGAATCGTGTATAACACATTTCATTAACCTCGCTATTCTAAATGTTCCATGTCTGTACATCTATGAAATAGTTCTTTTCAGAAGAGAGTACCTCCTAAGAAACAACAAACTAATAAAAAATGATATGGTACATAATTACCTCACTAGAGAACATTTAGACATCCACAAAACGTTTTGCAGGACTACTACATATCAAAAAAGTATTTTAAATTCGGGAATAACTCTCTATAATAAAATACCAGAAGAAATAAAAAATGCTTCCTGTAGCCCATTTAAAATAAAACTAAATGCATTTCTAGTGAGGCACAGTTTTTACTCTGTTACTGAATATATGGGCTCATAAAATTTCTGAAATTTTGTTTTCTTCAACTACTGCATTGTTAAATTCTCTTCATGTACACTTGTTTTGTCATTTAATTTAATTGCAATGGAGAACAGGCTCTGGTGGCAATTTCCCTACACACCCATCTTCCCCCTATCCTGCACCTACCTACATTTGCCCTCTACAAATTTTATCTTTAAATTCTTTCAAAGTTTTCGGTAAATTATTCATCATTTCTCTTGGTAACTCATTCCAATCCCTTACACCCTTACCTAAAAAAGAAAATCTTCCCACACCCTTGTGCCTGAAATCGAGTGCCAGCTTGTGGTCATGGTCATCTTTTCCCTTCCATGCATTACTTTTCATACCTATTGCAATATCTTTCCATGCCTCATCGCCAGTATATGCCCTGTACACTCCCATGACCCTCCTCATCCTCCTCCTGTCTTACAATGAATCCCATTCCAGCTCCTTTATCATTTCCGTCACTGATTGCATTCTGCGACAATTTCCAGAAACAAATCTAGCAGCCCTTTTTTGCACCCTCTCCAACTCCTGTATTTGATACGTAAAATGAGGGTCCCATACTACACTACCATATTCGAGCAATGGTCTGACCAAAGTTTTGTAACCCAATTCCTTGACTTCTCTCATGCATCCCCTCATCACTCTATCCAACAAGTGCAGAACTTTGAAACCTTTTCCTACCACCTGTCCTGTGTGTCCTGCCCAGTTAAGTTTGTTATCAAAAGTAATTCCAAGGTCATTGTATTATCAATCATGTATATAAGTCCCATCATCTCATAATAACATGTAACATCTAATCATCAAAATAATTTATCCAATGTCAAATGTGCACCTGTACTACAAACTGACTAAATGGATCAATAAAGATCTAATCTAAGTCTGTGTGCATATCGTTTATAACCTGTAGGTACGTCTGGATTTTATCTCCAAAAGTGGGGAACCACTTGTGCTCTAGTGAAGATTTTTATAGTTTCCTGTCATTGGATATTTTATGCCATGAATTCGGAGTATAATATGCCATATTAAGATCTCCAATGATTATTACTTGAGGTAACGAGTTTAGCACCTACTGATATCACACATGTGAATATTGTTTGATTTATTGAAGACTGTAATGAGATTAGTGTGAGCTCTGTGAAACCAGTTTCATACGGCTATGGCTTCAACCCTCTCTAACTTGGGAAGCACTACCTTTGATTGCTCTACGTCGATGTGTATAATCACGACCTTTCCTCAAACCCGTGCGCCATTCTATCTGGAAGATGTCATTTACTCCCAGATGTGTCTCATTTACGATAGCTCCATAAATGCGGCCTACTCTGTCTTTTCACGCTTCAGTCCATTGGTGTTTCAGAACAGGAGGATAAGTGTCCCAAGAGGAGTAGGAGTTCCCAGCATTATTGGAGCTTTGGATGGATTACAGTCTATCTTCCCCTCCCCCCCCCCAATCTAGGGGTGTGGTCTTGAACTGTACTAGGGTACTTCAAAGTTTTGGCATAAGGTTAGCCTGAATTACAGTCCATTTACCACGCCTGTGGGAGTGTAAAGGATTGTTAGTTGGGTAAATCTGGATTTCAGTCCATCTGCCTCCATCTTCCTAGAGGATTATTGAGCAGCTTCAGTGGGGTAGTAAGGTGGGATTGTTTTACAATGCATTTCCCACCATCTGGGGGAGTGCCCATGACAAGACTGGATTTCCACCCATCTCCTCCAATCCATGGAAGTCCCCAGGAGCTGTAGCAGGGTAGTAAGGCAAGTTGGCAGTGTTAGGAGTTTCATAACTAAACATTTTTATCACCATATAGAGCTAGCACGTGACCTGTTCTAATAAGAATAGTGCTGCCGAGTATTTAGATTTGACAAAGTATAGAGCGGAAGCAGAGCCTCTGTATAGTTTCCACTAATCTGTCATTCTTGATAATTATCATTATCCGTCACCAAGAAGTGCCTTTTTAATATTTTTGGGGAGCGTGTATGCCTCTGACTACATATAGGTGTGTCCTTTTGTTTTACAGCCTAAAGAGTGACTCTTGATTTTCTCATCACCTGTACACCTGAACAACGCACAGACCAGCAACAAACATAGACATACCACATGACATTGAGAACATACGCTACCTCAAAAAAAAAAAAAAAAAAAAAAAAAAAAAAAAAAAAAAAAATCCAGAAAGATGTGGCAATGCTTCCATGATACCAAGGACAAACTATGCTACAAACAACTAACCAATGAATTGAGACAATGTTTATATGGACTGAGCAAAGAACAATGGGAATCCAAGATAGTACACCTCACTCTCCAGAACAGAGATGTTTGGCACCTGGTATGGGCTCTCAAGGAGCCAAGAAAGCCCCACACAGCCCTCAATGTACCCGATAAACCATGATTCTTACCAATAACAAAGGCAAAGATTTTGACAGAACTTTTCACTACACAGCACAGCGAAGTGGGATAAAACCTATCGGAAGCAGAAATATTGACAGCTGAAAACATCAAGGAGATGGCTGAAGCAATATTAACAGTGTCACCTGAGGATGAACCTGAGCTCGCCATACCTGGGGAAGTGCAATATTAATCAAAAATATAAACACAAACAAGTCGCCAGGTGCAGATAAAATAACTAACATACACTTCAAGAAGCTTCCAAAGAAAGGTTGTTGTATTTCCCATGCTTTATATTCTTCTTAATAATTAATTAATATTTGTGGTTTAACTGCATTCAGTGCTATTTATTTCATTTCATTGATCATGTAAATAAATAAGTCATATACTTTGTACAGTCTTAAGCACTTTTAATGCACTTCAATGGCCAACACAACAAATACATCAAACTAAATTGGACTTCGCTTATACAAGTTCTCCCTATAGTGCTTGTTAAAAGGATTTTACCTTTATATCATTTGGTATGTTTAGAAATATTTCTTATTATTTATATTATTCATGACAGGGGCGGATCCAGGATTTTGTTTTGGGGGGGGCTTGAGCGGACTTTGGTTTGGGGGGGCTTGGCTTGAGTGAATTTTGGTTCAGAGGGCTTGCGTTCAGTGGATTTTGGTTTTGGGGGGGGCTTGAGTCGGGAAAAAGGTAGTATTTATAGCCTCCCCGGGCCTCAAATCCGTAGAGCTAAAAAAAAAAAAAAAGGTCTCAAAACTACAATGTCAGGGGTGGACCTAGATATGTTTGGGGGGGGGCTTGAGCCCCCTAGCCCCCCCCTGGATCCGCCCCTGATTCACGACACAATTATATGACTGATTTTTACAGCATCCATCAGCCAACCAAACTAGGCAACAACTCGTTAATAGTTGTTGCTCTGGAATCCTTTTTGTTTCCCAGAATAAACAAACTGGCCTTTGCCATGGAACTCTAATATTCAAAGATACGGTACTAAATATATTAAAATATATAATATCGCTCTAGATTAATATATCTGTTATCCCACAAGGTCTAGTACTACTAACAAGAATCTACAACTCTTGCATGCTCCATCGGTACTTCCCTAACAACTGGAAAGTCGGAAATGTCACAGCCATTCCTAAACGCGGAATAGACCAGCGACTCCCTGCCAACAACAGGCCTATTAGCTTACTCCCATCCGCCTCTAAGGTACTGGAACGACTTATACTGAAGAGAATCAACACCAGTCTAGAGGCGGTAAAGGCTATCCGGAAGGAACAATTCGGCTTCAAGAGCCGGGCCGGTAACACTAGCCAACTCATCTGATTAACTGAAGACGTGTCCAGGGGATTCAATATGAGAAATCTGACGGCCGCTGTGTTCTTGGACATTGAAAAGGCGTATGATAAGGTGTGGCACATCAACCTGATCACAAATTTAAGAACACAGATGATTGTCCGTCACTGCTACGTCCAATTAATCGGAAGCTACCTCAGCAACCAAAGTTTCTACGTCTCGATCGACGGCCAACGATCTGACATCTACCAAATCCCGGTGGTAATCCCATACGGATCAACCCTCGCGCCCTTTCTTTTCAACTAATACGCCAATGACGCACCAGTAGAGCCAAGAGTTAAAATTGCGCAGTACGTGGAGGACACCACACTATATGTTACAGGCAGCAAGCATGAAGTCACCATAAACCGACTGCAATGGAGCCTCGCCTCCTTGAGAAATGGAGCCGAATTAACAAAACCACCCTACGAAGTGTGCAGCGGTTTACTTCACCAAAAAAAGTCTAATTCTAAAAATTAAAAATCATGGGTCAAGAACTGGAATGGAAAAAATAAACCAACTATCTGGATATCACGCTAGACTCGAAACTCCTCTTGCGGAATCACATCGTGGATAGGAGAAGGCAGGGTCTAGCCATCACGTAACACCTCTTCACAGTACTCCACAGCTCAGAGCTATCGGTTTTAACCAAACTACGAATCTTCAAATCTGAGATCCTTCCTTTCATCCTCTATGGATGTCAGGTGTGGGGAACAGCAGCAAACCACAAAATCCTCCAACTACAGAGAGTACAGAACAGGTGCTGAGGACTATCCTTCGTGCACCCAGATACACGTCGAAAGCTTTCATTAACAATGAAACAACATCGAAATCATCTGAACAGAAATATTTCAACAAACTGAAAAGTTCTACGAGCGAATCGATAAATTCAGAAAAATCGACAAGAGATTCAATACCCTTGACACAACAAGGCGAAGGCACTGACACTCCCATCGAGTACCATTAAGTATCATGTATCAGCCAGAGTAGCACTGATATGATATAAGAAAACTGTAGAGGTTTTTCACAAAAGGTCATCCTTGACGACCATAGGCATGTTTTCCCCTCAAATCGCAAATAAAAAGTCCCCAAAATAATCTTATCCTCAACAAGAGAAACGCATCAGTAGAGCTATGTAGCTACTGGGACATGCAGAAGCACGCCGCAGAGGCAGTGACACACACAAAAAACCGTGCATGCTAAATAAAATTGTAGTTTAAAAAACTAAAAACACAATTTTGTAACAATGTGAACTAAAAAGTCAAAAAGTTTTAAATATAAAAATTTCATTCAGTTGCAATAGGATGTACCAAATTTCAGTATATCGTTTTTAAATAAACTTAAAACAAGAATAAAGTAATTGATCAAAAATTACTTTAACCTAAAAATGTATGGATTTGAGATTTTATTTTTTTTTTATCGGTAGCTATTCGTAGAGTCATTATAAAAAGTAAATAGAGAGCACCTCACCCTTTTTTTACATCAAAGTTATTTTATTTTTTTTGATCAATAACTTTATTCTTGTTTTATGCATATCTAAAAAATCAAGTTATACTGAATTTTGGGACATTCTATGGGCGTTGAACAAAATCTTTATATTTAAAAATTATTTATAACTTTTTAATTAACATTGTTACAAAAGCGTGTTTATACTTTTTTAAATTATTTTTATTTATCTTTTGTTCAGATTGCTACTACTGAAGCGTATTTTTTTAGCGTTTGCTTTTTCATCTCCAATCTTGTATTTGTTTGTGTTGTTGTTTCATCTTCATTATTATTCCCAAGAGTAATGGACAGTTAGGTGGCCAACCATACCAGACGTCCAATAGCAGGGGAAAATGTAGAAGACTACTCTTCCCTAATAGTACGAACTATCTCAAAACGATGTAGTGAATACTCACTGTTTAACATCAGCGGGAAACAATCATGGCCGTAAAATGTTGTTAAATGTGCATGCGTAGAACGTCTTTCAACACGTGCGCATACGCATAAGGCTGCTTAAGAAAACCACTTTTTTGTTGTTACTGTCAAAGTAATGAGAATACTAGAACATAACTGAGAAATTTCGCGGAATTCGAATCAGGGAGCGTCCTAGCGTACATAAACAAAGCTTTGCCTGAGGTGAAGGTCAGTTATAAAGACAGTAAATATCACCGTTGAGACCTGGATTCAAGCCGAGCTCCGTACGTTCCCCAGTCACGGACAACAAACTGCTGCAAGAAATCAGCGCAGATTAGAAATATCTGTGATATGATAACTAAACTACGTTTCTATTTTTTCAGTGATGAGAATATCAAGACATAGCGATAAAATTATTGGTTCTTACAACGAGCGCAAAATTTCAAACAATTCGGACTTCTGGAAGTGGTTGAAAATTTAATTAAATGATTCCATTACATTCTGCCACTTTTCCGTAGTTACTGTTAAAGTAATGATAATAAAGGGACATAGCTATGAAATTGTTGCATTGTCATCGGTTGTTAATACAAGTGAAAATTTTTAAACAATTCTGATGCCTGTAAATGAATAAAAATTGAATTAAAATATTCCACTACATTCAACAATTTTCCTGTTGTTACAGTCAAATTAATGAGAACACCAGTACATAGCAACGAAATTATTGCATTCTCATCAGTTCTTAATACGTGAGCAAAAATTTGATCAATTCTGACATCCAGAAGTGGGTGAAAACTGAATTAAAAGATTCCGTTTAATTCATACGTAGATACGTACATGCATACATACCTATAACTCAAGGTTATAGAAGACGTGTAATGATGTTCTTGGTAGGTTCAAGTCTCTTCTGATACGGTAACGGTTTTCAGTAGATTTATAGCGAATACTTGGTAGGTCCCCAGAGCCAGTATTGTAAATTACATGTTTCGCAAACAAAGTCACAACACAGGTTACAAGTTTGACAGATATGTGGTATCAATAACGCTCTTCTCCCACTCTCTCCCAATTTCTTTTCCAATTGTGATATGCTCTGCGACTAGCCAAAAGTTACAGACTCGTCGCAGCTCGTACATAGTAAAAGGTGGACCCAGTGGTTACAGGGTTAAAATACTAGAAAGAAGAAGTGAGGCGTATTGTATAGTGACGTGGATAGCATGATACATCTCACAGTTTCACAAATGATGGAAAATGACCAAGTTAGTTACGATATCATCCAATAACTTATTTCTAATAACTGTTTTTCATTTCCTGTTCAATTTCTTTTTCGGCACCAGATTATGAAATTAAAAACGTTTTTGAAATGTTCGTTTATAATTATTGCAATAACCACTGCCTGCAACTGAAATTTAATGATTGATCATTACATGAAGGCTAAAATTATGAATACTGTCGGTATATAAATAATTTCCTTAAAAGTGATCAATTAAAATCTAATGTACTGTCCATGTTGAATTTACTCCGTTCTTCAACACTGATTTTATATTATTTACTAGCATTTGCGACCTAGGTGTGTGATGAATGTGCGTAGGGTAGATGTTTTGATTTTCGAGCAGTGGTATTAGGTAGCTGCGCCAATGTTGAAATGCAGACTGGATCAAATAAATCCAAAATCAAATAAGTCTCATATTTCCATAAAGAAAAGAAAGAAAGAAAAAAAAAGTACATACACACAATTTCGTGAAGTCCGATTTCGCCAACATATTTTGTATTTTCTCTTTGTCAAATGTGTAATTTCCGGACGAAAATTTTCGACTATCAGAGTCGGACTGCGATTTTTACCTGTACACTGCTGTCAGAATTTGAAACTGTAATAATCTTCGTACACGGAACTTTGCCCTCTCTCCTTTTCATCTGGTTTTCATTAAGTGAATCGTTTTTTTTTTTTTTTTTTTTTTGAAAGGGCAATGTCCATATTTTAGCAAAAAGTATGTTATTGCAGATTTGAGAAGTGGAGGCTTGTTTTCTGTTGAAAGGGCACATTCTCAACTGAACTCTCTACAATGCTGTAGCGGTTGGAAATCGGTTTATTACTGAATAGGGGCCATCCACAAATTGCGTCACACGAATTTCATGATTTTTGGACCTCTCCCCCCTCCCATGTCACAGGTTGTCACATTTGTGCCCCTCCCCCCTCCCCTGGTGTGACATTACATATTTTGCAAATTTATATTTATAAATTAAAACAGCACTTCCAAAATGATTTATGTATTTCTAGTTAAAAAAGCATATCAACAATAAATAAAACATTTTAAAAAATATAAAAAAAAATAAAAAATCGAATTAATGATACGAAATTGAGTCATCATGTGTCCATGGATTTTGAACCCATTCCTCGATACTGTTTATTATTGGCATAATATTTACTTCATTCTTGATTTCGATAGTGTTGGGAACATTTGATGTGTCAACATCATCTTCATCCAACCATAAAGCATCGTCATCGTTTAATAAGCAAAGAACTTCCCTGTTTCGTCTAGCGGCAATGCTTTGTGGACGAATCTTCATGATGGGGAAAACCTCTAGTTGACTCTTATGTAATTGCTTATATTGGTTAATGGCTTTGTATGATGAAAAATATATTCCACAGATGCCACATGATCGTTTAAATAAGTATGCCTCGACACTGGGCCAATACGAGCCAAAAAGTGATACAAATTATGCATGTGATGTCACAAAGTTTATGACACATCCCCCCCTTCTCACATGATGTCACACTTTGTTAACCCCCTCCCCCCCCCCTCAAGGTGTGACGCAATTTATGGATGGCCCCATAGACTCATGTCCTGGACATTATTATTATTATTTATTATTATTACTCCGCGATTCACTAAAAGTGTGTGGCGGAGGGTGCATTGCACCTATCGAAAAGGGTTATGGTTTGGAAGGGTTATAAGGGATATGGCAGGAGGCGCCCATGGGCTATTGTGAGGAACCATCCCCGCATTCGCGTGGAGTGATCTGGGAAAACCATGGAAAACCCAGATCAGGATGGCTGGAGTGCTTTATCGAAAGCTACTCCTGTCGGATTTTAAGTTTACTCGGCCGGTAAATCCTTTCTATTCCATTCCCTAGTCGCTCGTGGGAAAAATGAGTACAGAAATGAATCGGTTCTGGCCCTGATTTCTCTTATCTTATTTTCATGGTCATTTCGAGATATGAATGTTGCTGGTAGCAATATTTGTTGACTGTCATTCCGAAATACATCTGTCGTGAATTTTTCAATTAGCTTCCGTCGAGAGCAACGTCTTCGGTGTTCCAGGTCTTCCCAACCTAACTCCTTCAACATCGCACTTACCTTCCTTTGCTAAGCAGTTGTGATGAAGTTTGTTGTCATTAGACATTTCCTTCAATCTTACAGATTTAGTCACTTTACTGGTGGTTTGCCTTTTGGTTGCTCTTTGTTTTTCTCAGTTATTAGTTAGAATTGACAGTGGTCTTTTGTGTTTGTCAAAGGTAGTAAAATACTGGCCAAGATTTGCTATTAGTGGGTTAGTCGACTTTCTTGATGTCCTATAGAAAGATTTGGTAATTTCCATAATTCTTTCTTGGAGCATTGGGACACCTGCTGCTTCGTGCAGGTCTGCTGTGGGAAATCGGTTTGGCACATGTAGTGCTCGCCGAAGTGATCTGTTTTGCATCGTTTGCAGACGGTTTATTTGGGCCTTGGATGCATACCCCCACACAGGGCACGCATATTCAATCACCGGTCGTATTAGGCTACAGTATACACTGACGCCGGTGCAGGCTGACAATGAGCTATCCCTGTTGAGTATTGGGTATAACTCTTGTAGCCTAGCTGCAACTTTTCGTCGTGTCTCCTCAATGTGATGTTTCCAGGTTAGACGAGTGTCCAAAGTCACGCCGAGGTATTTAGCTGTGGTTGTCCATTCGATGTCTTCACCATTTAGGTGTAGGTTACGCATGCGGTTTTGCCGACGGTCACGCTTCCCCAGGCGCCTGGTCAGCATAATAGCTTGAGTCTTTGTCGAGTTTAAAGTTATTCTCCAACGTCTTGCCCAGGCTTCAGTCTGCTGGAGGACTTCTTGTAATCTTCTGATTGCAGTGGCTTTATTTCTGTGCGCGGTAAAGAACGCAGTGTCATCTGCATATAGGGCAGTACGTACTGTGGCTGGGGCTGGTATATCCGCGGTGTATAGATTATACAGTACCGGACCTAGGACCGAACCTTGCGGTACTCCAGCTCTTATGGGGCGGCGACTTGACAGATTATTGCCAACCCTCACTTTGAAAGATCTCCCAGATATATAGCTCTTGATCAGCTTTACAAGAGGGCCGGGGAAACCCTGGTTATAAAGTTTGTAGAGCAAACCGCTATGCCAGACGGAGTCGAATGCCCGTGCGACATCTAACAATACTAGCGGGCAGTAGCCACGAAAATTGAAGGTAGTAGTGGCACGTTCCACTATTCTCATAATTTGCTGGCTTGCAGAGTGTTTTTTTTGGAACCCAAATTGAAACTCCGGGATGATGTTTTCGGTCCTGATGTGTGCCTCTAGTCTCTTTAACAATAATCTCTCGAAGATTTTACTCATTGAGGGGAGCAGGCTGATAGGGCGGTAGTTCTGGGGGAATGTCGTATTCTTCCCAGGTTTTGGCACAGCAACAACTGTGGCCTGCTTCCAGCATCTTGGATAGTGCTGGCGGCGTAAAACTATGTTAAAGATTTCTGTGAGGTGTTCAATCGCCTGTAGTGGAAGGTTCTTCAGTAGCTGGTTGCTTATATTGTCAATTCCTGGAGCCTTTCTGGGGTGTAGTTTACTCAATATGTTTCGAACTTCATCAGGTGTGATCTCTTCTATTATGTAGTCGTCGTCCTCAGCTGCTAGAAAACGGGCAAGTCTTCGGCGGATGTCTGCAGATTCTTCTTCATCATTATCTTGAGAAGGTCTGAATTGTTTCTCAAAGTGGTCCGCCAGAGCATTGGCCTTGTCTGAGTCGCTAAACACAAGGCCTCTTTCGCCATGAAGTGGGGGCAATCTGGTACGCCGCTTTGTAAAACGTCGGGTCTCTACCCAAAGGTTTCCGTCTTTAACGTCTAGGGAGGCCAGACGTGACGACCACTCTCGGTTTCTATGCTCTTCGAGCGCCGCTTTCAGCTCGCGTTGGAGTCGATTTAGTAACCGCCTTGTTTCAGGGCGCCTGGTTAGTCGCCATTCCTTAGCCACCCTGTTTTTATGTCTTATCTGTGCTAGTAGGTGTGGCGGGAGTTGGCGAGACCTGGGTCTTTCAGTTACAGGAGGAGTTGCTGTGTTAGCCGCTCTAATGATGGTTTTGGAGACCTGTTTGATAGCAGTCTCTATTTGTGTCGCATCTAGGGGCCTCAGGCGGTGAAGGGATTCCGTGATCTCTTCACGGAAATTCTCCCAGTTGGTCTTGCTGTAGTTCTTTAGGCTGGTAGTTGTTGGTCTCCACGGGCCTACGTCTATATCTATCAGGACTGGAGAGTGATCTGACGAGAGCTTGTTCATTGTGTGCGCGGAGATGAAGCCCGCAATCCCCCGTGTGATCACAATGTCCAGGACATCTGGACGACCGCCATTCCAGGGGTGGTGTGTTGGTTCCACCGGGCCCCAGACTAGCAAGTTGCGTCTGACTGCAATCCTGTGGAGCAGCTGTCCTGCTGGGTTTGTAGTTCTCGAGTGCCAATCGGGGTGTTTCGAATTAAGATCACCCCCGATGATCAGTTTGCCTCGGATTGAAAGAAGACGATCAAAGTCCTCTGCAATTGGCTGTCTCCGTGGTGGTCTATATGCTGATACTATTGTGACTGGCCCAGTGGTAGTTTCCACTTCTATAGCCCTGATTTCTATCTGGCTGGTTTGTGGCGACAGTATTTCATGATGAGGGATACCACGCTTTATATACATCGCACTTACGCTTTCCCTCCAACTATATATACCTGTGCCCTTCCTCCGCTGACTTGTTGTATTGTTGATCGGTTTCCTGCATTTGTGGCCTATGTTTCTGATCAGCTGTTAACACTACAAATATTTTATAGTTTTAATTGTTATTATAACATATACGGCGTTCCAAAAAGATTTATTGTGTCTTAAAAGACGTAGAAAAGAAGTGTGCTACAGACATGGAATTTTAGTAGATTTCATGAAAAATCTCCCTTTGCCTTACATAGCAGTGCAGGAAATATTCTACTATCGGTAACTGTGGCTTAACTGTTTTGGCATTTATGACTTGAAAACCAAAACAAGCAAAATCGATACCTACCACGAAGGCATTGCGAAATAAGGGGGGAATGAGGTTTCCTATTTCCGTAATCACTACATAGCATATTTCATTCCCCAAATTGCTGAAGAAACCCACCTCTTTTCGACGGATGTACAGGGCATTACCCTGATACATAAAGTAAAAATCAGGCAATATTTTCCGGTAACAGGCCACAGTTTTCTCCCATGTGACCGTATCTTTGGTGTTATCAAGAGATGATTAAAAAGAGTGGAAAGATTCTACATACCTGATCAGTATTGAAAATTTATTATTAAATCATCTGCAAAGGAAAGGAAAATCAAAACAATTTTTTTTTTTTTTTTTTTTTTTTTTGAAGACAATGACATCATTCTAGAGTTTAAGTGGTGGCCCAAGCACTTTAAAAAGTATGTGCTCCCAAGTGAAGCTCGAAATCAAAATCGTTGGGAAAGGAGTAACGGCAGCGTGAGTTGTTTAAAATATCAGAACACTACTATTATGAAATGAAGTCTTTTTAGGTTATGAAAAAATGGATGACATTAGGAAAGTGCTACAATATGTTTCTGAAGAACATATGGCATTCTATGATGCTATAATGTTGTGGCCATCTACCGAGAATGATTCTGATGCTGATTGGTTACAGAAAGTAAAATATATAAGCTGGTGGATTTTGTGCAAAGCTACAATAATTTCGATGGTAATTTAAATGTAATTTTATATAATGTATTTTTTTTAAAACTTTTAGTTTACATGTACTGTTCGAACAAACAAAATATCCATACATAATAAACAAAATGGGAAAAAAGTAATTTTTTATTTCTTCCCTTGGTTTATTATGTCTGTGTTACTTAAAAATCTATAGAAAGCACATAATATACACAATAAATTCCAAATGTACGTCAAAAGTCTGTTATGTTACTTCATCAGTTGCAATAAAAATATTAAAAATATTTAAAAGACTTATTGTGTTTTTATTGATTCCTGCAAACTTTATGAAAATGGACATGTTCCCTTTCAAAAATAAGCGATTCAATTATTTTGCCTGTAGGTTACACTGCTGTCAGAATTTGAAACTATAACAATCTTCGCACACGCAAGAGCAAAAGCTCAACAGCATTTACAGAATCCAAAGAGAAAATCGAAAGTCCGTTGTCATGAAAAATCGAAGATTATTCAGACAAATTTTAATAAAAATAATACAGTTAAGCTACAAATAATGGCATTAAAAACATGCACAATTTTTATTTTAAAGAATATTTTGTTTTAATGTAGTGCTAACCTTTGATATAGTGTGGCAACTATAGAGTGTATTAAGAATTTTAGGTGCATATTCTGGAAAATTTTGAACAGTTTATCATTTCTTGATCCGATGATGTAGAGTCCTAAAAAGCTTTTGAAATGTGAAAACCCATTAAAATCGATGTAGATTTTGGCGTGATGCTATTACAAACAAAAAGACAGACACAGTCGGAAACAGATTTATATGTGTAAAGATAATGAAAATTTAACTAAATTTAAGTAAATACATTTATTTAATGTGAAATCATTGTAAATAAAATGTTCTGGTATTTTCAGCTGGTTGCATGATTAATCCAGTGGATAATACAATTAGTCCCAAAACTTTCCTGTACCGAACTGTTGACTGTGGGCAATGCCTTGTAGGTGACGTAAGTTCCTGTCTATCAACCTACACAACGAAGGAAGCTGGGGACGTTTCTGCTTCCTTGAAGAAGAAGAATGGCTCCTTCAGTCTGTTAAAGTACGCTAGTATTAAAATAATTAGTATACACGATATCTGTAAGACATGTAACAGAAAAATATAGAACATAAATGATTTCTTAACAATAAGCACTTGAACGAGTATAATTAACTAACTGAAATGAACTGATCTTTTTTTTTTGCTGTCATCAGTCTTTTGACTGATTTGATGCAATCCTCCATCCCTTCCTATCTTCTGCTAACCTCTTCACCTTTACATACCCCTTCAACCCGCGTCCTCAAAACTGATACGGTCCTGAAAAATCATACGGTATATATCAAATGCGAGTAGTACGAAAATTTATGACGTTTTGGTCCTCCACCAAAACATCATTTTTAAGACTTCAAGTATGTGAGTAACCTGGAAGGAAAATTCGTTCTGACATTGAAATGCAAGAACATAAAGGCCAGTAACTCTGAACTTTCTACTATACACATTGGAAATTTCAGCAGTTAAGATTTTCCGCAAGAGCAGATCCTATATAGTAATAAGAGGTTTGTTTCGAAAAATAAGTGATAATTCAAGTACAGGAAATTCAATTGGTGTGATGTTAAAGTAATTGTTATCACTTGACGCAGACATGTCCCAAATGCCTCTTGTCTTAGAATGTGGGAGTGCAATTTATCATAATGTTTTTTTTTTTTTTTTAATTGTATTTACGTCTCTCAACAGCGAGGTCTTTAGAGACGGGAAAGGATGGGGGGCAAGGATGGTAGCAAGGAATGGGAAGGAATTCGGCCATGGCCTTTTGAAGGAAGCATCCCGGCATTTGCCTGGAGTGATTTGGGAAACCATGGAAAACCCAAATCTGGATGCCCGGACGGGGATCGAACCGCCGTCATCATAATGGTAACTTGTTTATAGATAGATAGATATGTTCACTTTGATCCCATGTGAGAATAATCTCGGGGATGTGGAACAGTACATACACTTATTTGTAATGTCAATTTTACTATATAATTGATAATGTTATTATATATTGACAACAAGTTAGCTACAACCCATTAGTATAACCAATATCTCCTGTTGTCTACAAATACAATCCCGAGTTAATTAATACTTATTATGTGGAACAGTGTATACACTTGTTACCAGTTTCAGCTATCTATCCGACTAGAGTTAGTGATCTTTTTCATAGGTTGACGGCCGACCGTCTAAGGAGTCTGTTTGAAGCAGCTAACTACAGTATTTGATTCCCCTAATTGTGTTGGTAAAACGTTGAATCTGTAGACTATCTTTCACGGCCTATCTTTCCTCATGCGTCATGAAACCACTGTTTCAGGATTATTTCACAGCGGCTATGGCTTGTAAGAATTATAAACATGCGTGGTAGTCCGCTAGAGAACTTGTTACTGCCTGTGAAAGAGAAAGATATTATGTACTTTATG
The DNA here is from genome assembly GCA_031002005.1 of Vandiemenella viatica. Classification (NCBI taxonomy): domain Eukaryota; kingdom Metazoa; phylum Arthropoda; class Insecta; order Orthoptera; family Morabidae; genus Vandiemenella; species Vandiemenella viatica. Next base: position 152,668,808 of record CM061920.1, read on the forward strand.
TACCATACTGTTTTATATGATTATTAATAGCCTTGCATATAAAAATAGTATTTTCCATTCATTTCACTATCTTTTTTTGGAACAGATAAACAAATAGACTGATCTGGTAGCTCTATTAGTCTACAACGAATTTTAGTATTTGAAGTAAGATATATTCGGTTCACTTTAAACTTTCACTGTTGTTAATGACTCTCGGGATTTTATTTTAAAAAGTCGCTATAATCCATACTTCCTTGGTGGTAATCTGAATTTAAGTCTCACTATATGAGAATACTGTAGTCAACAGCAATTTCATTCAAGGAAAATTTAATTTTCTTCTTTCGCTTTAGATTGTTTGCCACATCTTTCATATACAAGGCTAAGCACTGAACCTAATAATCGCCGTTCAAGTGCAGACTTACAAGACTCGGGGAGGTACCGTACCTTAAAACCTAGAGACTAGATCTAGGGTCACATTGTTTACGGTTTTTTTATATTAATCATAGAATCAAGATAGATGCTTGGGTTATCATATAGAATACAACTAATATGATTCAGAGGCGGCCTTAGGGGATGGCGAACAGGGCAATCGCCCGGGGCCTCGCTCTTGCAGGGGCCTCGCGCAACAATCCGACTAGATTTTTTTTTTAATATACACTTTTTATATTATCTTTAGCTATTAGCGTTAACAATCAAATAAATTTGCTTAATTCATAGTAACGTATATATTAATAGTAATAAATGCCTGAAGAAAATTTCTTATTTAGATATATTCAATGTCACAGTCAGAGGCGGCCTTAGGGGATGGCGAACAGGGCAATCGCCCGGGGCCTCGCTCTTGCAGGGGCCTCGCGCAACAATCCGACTAGATTTTTTTTTAATATACACTTTTATATTATCACTAGCTGGTACCCACGACTTCGTTCATGATTGTAAAGAATTCATATTGACAGCTAACCACCATAGTGCACGATGGGAGACTCGATACTATTACCACACACAAATACCAGTCTTCTGCGCTATGTAGTTCCGGCAGCAAAGTAATATTTACGAATACACACAAGTCTTTGGATGAAATACGAAAATATTCATCATCGACCAATTTCAAACACCATTTCTCACACACTCCCACAGTTACCGAATTTCGGCCAACGTTATGATCGATGGGATACTCTGTGTTACTACCACACACAAATGCCAGTGATCTTCGATTGATAGTTTTCACTTAAAAGTGATACATCGTGACAAATGCGTCTTTGGCAGAAATATGAAATTGCCGCAGGTCAAGCAATTTCATCCCCCATATCTTCCACACCCCCATAGCTACAGACATCTAACAACCATACTGCACGACAACAGACACGATTCTACTACCACACATAAACACCAATGCTCTATGCTATGTAGTCGTGGCAGAAAAGTGAAATCTGAGGAGACACATGCCTTTCGTCGAAATACGAAAATATCCTTAGTCGGCCACTTACAACCACCATATGTCCCACACAACCACAGTTTCTGAAATTCGGCCGCTGTTGTGATCAAAAGGTGACTCTGTGTTACTACAACACACAAACGCCAGAGGTCTGTGATCGATAGTTTTCGCTGAAAAGTGATACACCATGACACTTTTGTCTTTGGCAGAAATATGAAATTGCCACAGCACGACCATTTTCAACCCCCATATCTCCCACACCCCCATAGCTACCGAAATCTAACAACCATAGTGCACTACATGAGATACGATTCTACTACCAAACACAAACACCAATGCTCAATGCTACGTAGTTGTGGCAGAAAAGTGACATATGCGGAGACAGTCGAAATACGAAAATATCCTTGGTCGGCCACTTACAACCACCATATCTACCACACTACCACTGTTTCTGAAATTCGGCCGCTGTTGAGATCGAAAGGTGACTCTGTGCTACTACTACACACAAACGCCAGTTATCTGTGATCTATAGTTTTCGCTGAAAAGTGATACACCATGACACTTTTGTCTTAGGCAGAAGTATGAAATTGCCACAAGTCGACCACTTTCAACCCCCATTTCTCCCACACCCCCATAGCTACCGACATCTAACAACCATAGTGCACTACATGAGATACGATTCTACTACCAAACACAAACACCAATGCTCTATGCTATGTAGTTTTGGCAGAAAAGTGACATATGCGGAGACAGTCGAAATACGAAAATAGCCTTGGTCGGCCACTTACAACCACCATATCTACCACAGTACCACAGTTTCTGAAATTCGGCCGCTCTTGTGATCGAAAGGTGACTCTGTGCTACTACTACACACAAACGCCAGTTATCTGTGATCTATAGTTTTCGCTGAAAAGTGATACACCATGACACTTTTGTCTTTGGCAGAAGTATGAAATTGCCACAGGTCGACCACTTTCAACCCCCATTTCTCCCACACCCCCATAGCAACCGACATCCAACAACCATAGTGCACGACAGGAAAGACGATTCTACTACCAAACACAAACACCAATGCTCTATGCTATGTAGTTGTGGCAGAAAAGTGACATATGCGGAGACAGTCGAAATACGAAAATATCCTTGGTCGGCCACTTAAAACCACCATATCTACCACAGTACCACAGTTCCTGAAATTCGGCCGCTGTTGTGATCGAAAGGTGACTCTGTGCTACTACTACACACAAACGCCAGTTATCTGTGATCTATAGTTTTCGCAGAAAAGTGATACACCATGACACTTTTGTCTTTGGCAGAAGTATGAAATTGCCACAGGTCGACCACTTTCAACCCCCATTTCTCCCACACCCCCATAGCTACCGACATCCAACAACCATAGTGCACGACAGGAAAGACGATTCTACTACCGAATACAAACACCAATGCTCTATGCTATGTAGTTGTGGCAGAAAAGTGATATATGCGGAAACAGTCGAAATACGAAAATATCCTTGGTCGGCCACTTAAAACCACCATATCTACCACACTACCACTGTTTCTGAAATTCGGCGGCTGTTGTGATCGAAAGGTGACTCTGTGTTACTACTACACATAAACGCCAGTTATCTGTGATCTATAGTTTTCGCAGAAAGTGATACACCATGACACTTTTGTCTTTGGCAGAAAGTATGAAATTGCCACAGCACGACCACTTTCAACCCCCATATCTCCCACACCCCCATATCTACCGACATCTAACAACCATAGTGCACTACATGAGATACGATTCTACTACCAAACACAAACACCAATGCTCTATGCTACGTAGTTGTGGCAGAAAAGTGACATATGCGGAGACAGTCGAAATACGAAAATATCCTTGGTCGGCCACTTACAACCACCATATCTTCCACACTACCACTGTTTCTGAAATTCGGCCGCTGTTGTGATCGAAAGGTGACTCTGTGCTACTACTACACACAAACGCCAGTTATCTGTGATCTATAGTTTTCGCTGAAAAGTGATACACCATGACACTTTTGTCTTTGGCAGAAGTATGAAATTGCCACAAGTCGACCACTTTCAACCCCCATTTCTCCCACACTCCCCATAGCTACCGACATCTAACAACCATAGTGCACTACATGAGATACGATTCTACTACCAAACACAAACATCAATGCTCTATGCTATGTAGTTTTGGCAGAAAAGTGACATATGCGGAGACAGTCGAAATACGAAAATATCCTTGGTCGGCCACTTACAACCACCATATCTACCACAGTACCACAGTTTCTGAAATTCGGCCGCTGTTGTGATCGAAAGGTGACTCTGTGCTACTACTACACACAAACGCCAGTTATCTGTGATCTATAGTTTTCGCTGAAAAGTGATACACCATGACACTTTTGTCTTTGGCAGAAGTATGAAATTGCCACAGGTCGACCACTTTCAACCCCCATTTCTCCCACACCCCCATAGCTACCGACATCCAACAACCATAGTGCACGACAGGAAAGACGATTCTACTACCAAACACAAACACCAATGCTCTATGCTATGTAGTTGTTGCAGAAAAGTGATATATGCGGAGACAGTCGAAATACGAAAATATCCTTGGTCGGCCACTTAAAACCACCATATCTACCACAGTACCACAGTTCCTGAAATTCGGCCGCTGTTGTGATCGAAAGGTGACTCTGTGCTACTACTACACACAAACGCCAGTTATCTGTGATCTATAGTTTTCGCTGAAAAGTGATACACCATGACACTTTTGTCTTTGGCAGAAGTATGAAATTGCCACAGGTCGACCACTTTCAACCCCCATTTCTCCCACACCCCCATAGCTACCGACATCTAACAACCTTAGTGCACGACAAGAAAGACGATTCTACTACCAAACACAAACACCAATGCTCTATGCTACGTAGTTGTGGCAGAAAAGTGACATATGCGGAGACAGTCGAAATACGAAAATATCCTTGGTCGGCCACTTACAACCACCATATCTACCACACTACCACTGTTTCTGAAATTCGGCCCCTGTTGTGATCGAAAGGTGACTCTGTGCTACTACTACACACAAACGCCAGTTATCTGTGATCTATAGTTTTCGCTGAAAAGTGATACACCATGACACTTTTGTCTTTGGCAGAAGTATGAAATTGCCACAAGTCGACCACTTTCAACCCCCATTTCTCCCACACCCCCATAGCTACCGACATCTAACAACCATAGTGCACTTACATGAGATACGATTCTACTACCAAACACAAAACACCAATGCTCTATGCTATGTAGTTTTGGCAGAAAAGTGACATATGCGGAGACAGTCGAAATACGAAAATATCCTTGGTCGGCCACTTACAACCACCATATCTACCACAGTACCACAGTTCCTGAAATTCGGCCGCTGTTGTGATCGAAAGGTGACTCTGTGCTACTACTACACACAAACGCCAGTTATCTGTGATCTATAGTTTTCGCTGAAAAGTGATACACCATGACACTTTTGTCTTTGGCAGAAGTATGAAATTGCCACAGGTCGACCACTTTCAACCCCCATTTCTCCCACACCCCCATAGCTACCGAACATCCAACAACCATAGTGCACGACAGGAAAGACGATTCTACTACCGAACACAATCACCAATGCTCTATGCTATGTAGTTGTGGCAGAAAAGAGAAGTATACGGAGATACGAATTTTTGGTCGAAATATGAAAACGCCCTGCACTGACCAACTTTAATCATTATATCTCCCACATCCCCACAACTATCGGCATTCGGCCAACGTTGTGCACGACAGGAAACTCCATGCTACTTCCACCCACAAACATCAGTGATCTGTGCTAGGTAGCGGTGGCTGAAAAGTGAAATATAGGAAAAAACACGTCTATTTTTATATATATATAGATTAACTTTGAATTTTGTCCACATTTTTATTTCCTCTTAAGCTGCTAACATTGAATCTAGAAGTCAGTTGCCAGTAAAACCCATTAAAGGAACAATAATGAAAGAGGAGTGGGAAATTAGTTTATCAATCCATATTTCAAAATAAATTAACTTATTCAATATTATAATTTATTTTGAACACACTCTGAATTTAATTTAATTGCAATGGAGCACACGCTCCGGTGGAAATTTCCCTAAACACCCATCTTCCCCATTTCTTGCATCCACCTACATTTGCCCTCTACAAATTTTAACTTTAAATTCTTTCAACATTTTTGGTGAATTATTCATCATTTCCCTTGGTAACTTATTTCAATCCCTGACACCCTTGCCTAAAAAAGAGAATCTTCCCACACCCTTGTGCCTGAAATCAAGTGCCAAGTTGTGGTGATGGTCATCTTTTCCCTATGTAACGACTAAATGTTTGTTGGTGTGCTGACAATAATGATATATGTACTGCTACTTGTAGCCAGCCCACATACTTGTCACTACTCCTCTTAAGTATTTCAGACAGCACTCTTCAGTGCCTTAATATGGTTAATGGAGTTTATAAGAGTTGATGGAGGTAATTTGGACCATGTTGGATAGGAACTGGAATACTGTTTGGCTCTGGTGAGGATTTTACAGATTTGTTAGTCAAGAACAGTCGCCACCCGGGATTCGCGAAGATAATCAGGATTGACAGTGAAATTACATGTCCCTGGCTAGTTGCTTCTAAAGAAAGTTTGTTAAGGGAGCATGCACAAATTACGTAGCTCGGTCCAGGGGGGGGGGGGGGCGGTTGGCTGAAAAGCTACACTGGGCTACGTGGGGGGAGGGGAGGTTCCGAGCCAGGCCACGCAGCTTTCCTTTTTTAACATTTTTCACAATTAAAATGAGGAACAGAACTCACAACAACATGTAAATATTTATTTCCCTCAGTTAATTATTTCCGTATGTTATTTACAATCGTCTGAAAAGAGAAAACAGTACAAAATGCCTTTTGGAATAAAAAGAGAAAAAAGTTATGTGCTACGTGGGGGGTTAGGCAAAAGCCACGTAGGGCTATGGGGGGGGGGGGGGGGAGTAGGCAAAAATAGAGCTACGTAGTTTATGCATGCCCCCTAATATGCAGAAGGTCAATTTTGAACTGTTTATTTGAAACACATGATTCCAGGCCAGCACCAGTCTGGCATTACAAGCTAGTCAGCATCATATGACAATTCGAAGACCGCAGGTTAGCAGTTAGAGGAACAGCATTTTTTTAACAGCACATTGTCATTAATTGACTACAGAACGAACTCTGCAGTCATCACCACTTTACGCAGCCCATGTTCACACACACACACACACACACACACACACACAGATAGCCACCGACAAGTTAAGCAACCATCGCTACTTGTATATCTCTCCAGACTCTAGACTAACTATATCATGGCGGTAGACACTGTGCTTCTAGCCCTTGCAGCCAATCATAACTTGTTTTGTCATCACATGACCCTATTGGCCAATCATGTGTTTCTTAGTCACATTTTACACCAGAGAACATTCCCCATTGCAGCCTGTCCACTCCACTCCTTCTCTCGCTAGCTAACGTATTATCTGCCTGTTTGGTCCTGTACCAAAATAGTTCGTCGATTCTGCACTCTCAACACACTCATTACACCACATTCACTACTTTTCATACCTATACCATATCTTTCCATGCCTCATGACCAGTATATGCATTGTACACTCCCATGACCCACTTCACCCTCCTCCTGTCTTGCAATGAATCCCATTCCAGCTCTTTTATCATATAAGTTACTGATTGCATTATGCAATAATTTCCAGAAACAAATCTAGCAGCCCTGGAGTGCATACTCCAGTTAGTTTCCCTACACACCCATTTTTCCCCTTTCTTGTACCTGCCATATGAATTCCAAATTCTTTCCAATTTTTTGTTAATTATTTATCACTTCCCTGATTGCCTTACTTATGAAAGAAAATTTTCCTACACACTTATAGCTGAAATCAAAGTGCCAGTTTTTGGTCATGGTCATTTTTTCCATTACATGCACCCTTGTTAATTTTCCACCAATATCTTCCCACTTCTTGTCACTAGCAAATGCCTTGTACCCTCCCAGCACTCTCATCATACTCATCCTGTCTTCCAATGAATCCCAATTAAGCTCTTTTATCATTCAGTTACTGACTGTGTTCTGCAGTAATTTCCAGAAACAAATGTAGTAGCCTGTCTTTGCACCCTTCAAACTCATGTATGTGATACTCAAAATATGGGTCCCATACTACATCAGCATATTCAAGCAATAGTCTGAACAAAATTTAATCCATTGCTCTCATCTATCCTCTTACCACTCTTTCCAATAAATAAAGTATTTTGAAACCTTTTCCTACCACCTCCTGAATATATCCTGCCCAGTTAAGTTTATTATAAATTCTTCAGCGAGCAATTCCTTCCACATATGTTATCCTTGTCTTTTGACAACAAAGCACTCGTTTAAAAGAAAGATTTTCTTTCAAAGATATGAAATAAAATCATAAGCAGTGTTGATTTTACAGTAATATTACAACCTGTTTGGTGAAAAAAGTGAAATATTATTTATATACAGACTTTGGGAATATTTTTCTTTGAAGTAAAATTAAGATTAAGTGAAAATTGTGTAGATGTAGTGGTATACGCTAGATTTTGGTATCATGAATTCTAATTGATACATCATACAACAATGACATAGAATACAGTACAATTAGGCAATATTGTTATCTAAAGGACAGAAAAAGTATAATCACTTAACAAAGTAAAAGGAAGCAGGCATTAAAAAAAGAAAGAAAAAAAAAAAAAAACGCACACGCACACACACACACCACCAAGATCAACAACCCCCCCACCCCCTCTCTTTTCAGTCAAATGATAAATGTAATGAAGCACATGACCATGGTAAACTCAGCCATGAATTAAATAAATTTTTATTGGTTGTTGAATTTCAAGTGAGGTTCTGGGGTAAAGAATACAAGACAGAAAATAATAATGTTTTGCTTAACAGCCTTTTCACTGTCACTATTAATAATGTTCTACAAAATAATGATAAAGGATTTTACTATAGGGGAAAACATAATAATTCTTTTGTGATTTGCATAAAATAATAATAAACCATTCAGCCATGAAGAAAATCTTTGTGTGATTTGCCTGCCTTTTTATCTGCATCCAACACTACTGCAATTGGTAACACAGTTTCTGTTGTGGCCACCATCGTTTAAGTTTATCAAGAACATTGTCTCCAGTAACAATAAATTGATTACAAAATAGATGATGTAAAAATTAATATTTTATTTACTTATCATGCATGTAAATATAATTATTAAATGTTTATAATCATAAGTTTTTTCAGTTGGTTGAGAATATGGTAAACCCGAAGTAGTTAGGTAACCCTGCACCAGCACAAAGAGAGAGAGAGGCTCTATCAATCTCCCTTAGCCCTTAGGTTAAGGGATTCTTGTCAGAAGTACTTGCCGTCTTGGCATTGCCTTCTTTTATTTGCTGTTTCCATGTAAGTGCTTGTTTTACTTTTATATTTTTCGTTTCTGTTGAGATTTTTTTTTATTTATTTTTTTAATATATTTTTATTTTGATATTTTTTGTAGTTTTTTTTGTTTTAATTTAATTTAACATTGTAAGTGCATCCGTTTCACACTGTATTTGTGGTTTTCTCACTAGTTTTCTTCTGTCAGCAGCTGGAGTGGTCTTCTATGTGGACCCTCGTGTATGTCATACTGTGCTAGAGAGCGAATAAGGTGGTTGTCTCTCCTCAGTTTTTTGGTAAAAGTGTCTTGCTATTTTTTATACCTATCCCGAAGTCCCGGGATACCCGTTGTTTTGTGGAGGATGTCTGTCGAGAATCTCATTGGCAGGTGGAGTGCTCTCTTCAGCGCCTTGTTTTGCATTCTCTGCAGCTTCTCATCCAGCACATGTAGCTGTTGGATTAAGAGTGTCAACTGTGTCAAGATCTATTGGAGTGGATCAGAAAGTGATTTGCAGGGTAGAAGAATTTTTGAAAGGTAGAAAACAGAAACATAGGGTAGGAAATGAGGTATCAAAAGAAGTGGAAGTAAAAATGGGAGTGCCACAGGGTAGCTAATGAATAATTGTGTTTATCATTTACTATTAAAAATTAGATTGTTTGCAGATGACATAATGCTATATAAAAGGGTCTAAACGGTAGAGGATTGTAAACAGTTGCAGGGTGATCTGGACAGGATATCTAGTTGGGTTGTTAATATGGGATGAAGATAAATGCAAAGAAGAGTCAGCTTATTAGACACAAAAAATAAAAAATAAAGGTTCATTATGACTATAATTGCTAATTGAAGACCGAGCGTGGTGGTGTAACGGATAGCGTTCTGGCCTCGCATTCGGGAGGACGGCGGTTCGAATCCCTGTCCGGGGATCCAGATTTGGGTTTTCCATGGTTTTCCAAATCACTCCAGACGAATGCCGGGATGCTTCCTTAAAAAGGCCATGGCCAAATTCCTTCCCATTCCTTGCCCCCATCCTTTCCCGTCTCTAAAGACCTCTCTGTTGAGAGACGTAAAGCAGTTAAAAAAAAAATAATAAAAAAAAAAATCTAATTGAAGACTTGAAATGTAAATAACTTGGCATTACATTTGATAACAAGCTTAACTGGGCAGGTATGGAAAAGGTTTCAAAATTCTGCATTTGTTGGAAAGAGTGATGAGGGGATGTACGAGAGAAGTAAAGGAATTGGGTCAGAAAACTTTGGTCAGACCATTGCTTGAAAATGGTAGTGTAGTATGGGACCCACATTTTGACTATCAAATGCAGGAGTTGGAGAAGGTGCAAAAAAGGGCTGCTAGATTTGTTTCTGGTAATTATTGCAGAATGCAATCAGTAACAGATATGATAAAAGAGCTGGAATGGGACTCGTTGGAAGACAGAAGGAGTGTGAAGAGGGTTATGGGAGTGTACAAGGCGTATATTGGCAATGAGACATGGAAAGATATTGGTGTAAGAGTTGAAAGTAATGCATGGAAGGGAAAGGATGACCATGATCACAAGCTGGCACTCTGTTTCAGGCACTAAGGTGTAGGAAGATTCTCTTTTTTAGGTGTGTCAGGGATTGGAATAAGTTTCCCCCCCCCCCGTCCCACTGCTATTGACTTCACAAACCAGAACATTTGGCTGTATTTCAATTATTTGTATCTTACTGATTGAGAATATCTGTCAGAAGACCTGCTAAACGGTATGATCCTTCTGCCTAAAGGATGTGGACCTTTCATGTTACATTTCTTATAGTCCAGTTCTTAACATTCAGAATATCTGTTGAAATTGTGGACCATAGCTGCTTCATCAGTGATTGATAGTGTAGATTTGGCTTATCAGTTCTTATTTGAATATTGACCAATGCAGAAGTGTTTCAATTGCAGTTCTGTTATGCCATCAGTATCAATTTTTACACCTTTATTGATGTGATTGACTACAATGCCACTGCGATTTTGTGGCAGTACTATTATTATGACCATTGTCCTTACATTTTTTTCAGAAACATTTTTACATTAACACAAACTTTGCGATCATATGGTGATATAAGTTTTCCATGCATACAGTTATTGACTGTGATTATTTGTATGTACGGCTTATTCTGGATATTGTAGGCAGAACCTTGTGTGGCATAACATGGAGAAATTATAAAAAGGAATTGGTAGTCATAGCAACAACAACAAGTGTAACAAGAACCAGCAGTGAGTGAGAAGGTTTAGTGTGCACTTTTGAGTTGAGGATATCTAGTTACTGCTTGCCGAGGTCCTTTGTAATTTTCGGATACGTCCTAATGAAATGTAACAGAAATAAAGATCAATGAATTATATGAAAGTTTATCATCACTTAAATGTTTAAAGATTAAGTTTGCATTGAAGTTTCGACCAAGACTTTGGAAGAATACTTATTAAAATGAAACAAGATATGAATAATAAAATACGATAAAGTTATTAAAATAACATACTTGATCAATAAAATCCTTGTTGATATAAGACATTTGCTGTTGATATTTATTATAAAGCCATTCTATAACATAACCAAACAAAGATATCACATTTTATGTAACAACTTACCAATAATAAACATTAAAAATGGAATATGTATGCTTACCTCATTCCATAAAATGGCAGAAGAGGTGAAAATATACGAGTTTAAATATTTAGAACTGGATCAAATTTTTATTATGTTTTTTTTCCCCAACCTATCAAATCACTCTTAAAACATTCGTAAACATAATTTCAAGTAACTACAAAAAATTGTAATCATTGCCCAGCTATGTCTCCAGATGGAGATCCAATTGTGAAATACAGTTTTCTATTGCAGTATCAATTACTTGGTATTCATGGCTTTTATCAGTTTTCAAGACTGTATGTAAAGGTTCTTCTGAAACAATTTTTTAAAAACAGATTTCACATTTTTAAGTGACAAGCTTCACTTGAGGGTTTTTTCTCTCGTTTTTTATCTTAAGTTTGGCCTATGACTGACCAACAAAGCACTTTTGTATGTTTGTCAGAGGCTGGATAGGAGGGAGGGTGAAATTTTCTGAAACTGAGGCCAGGTGAGTGGGGTGAAATTTTCTGAAACTGAGGCCAGGTGAGTGTTTAATTTCCAGGCAGACAACCAAGCCATGTGCTTCTTTTCATGACTAAGTGTCACACTAAACAATAATATATTGTATTTTCTGCTGTGCTACCATCCACTTTTGTAAGTGATGGTTTTACTTGTTCTGTCACTAATAACCCAGATGTTGGTGTGCCATAAAGAACCAACTTGCTCTGTGTTTCCCGTAATAATAATGATATTTGGAACAATTGTGTTTATTTGTTAATAATTTCAAACTTAATGTTTGTAAATATACAAGCTTCTTGTTTCACTACCAAAGACATTAATGACAAACTAGGCTATGAAATAATGTTGACATTTCTGTATTGTTTGTTGATTTTTTAGCTGCAATGAAGTATTCATAAGATACTTTTATATTTTCTCAGAAAGAAAATCTGATATCTTGAATAAGTAAGTCCTTATAATTTTCTTGGGAATGCTCCTGTTGGCTTTGGAATGTTTCTTGAAATTACAAAAACACGTCTAAA
>CM061920.1:152682296-153073564 GCA_031002005.1 Vandiemenella viatica
TTTTTTCTATGGACCAATATAATTATTATCATTATTATTTATATTTTTTTCAAAAAAAGATGTTTGTAATAGTCCGAGTAAGGTTTTTAGGGAATGAAAAATTTGAAAAATTGCCGGGAAAATTGTAGACTTCAGGAAATACTGAAAGTACTTTTTTAAGGATCAATTTGCCTAGTTTTTTTTTTTTTTTTTTTTTAAATAAGGTGTTTAGTGAAAGATAAGGTGCCCGGAAAATTCGGAAAACTGAAAATACTTTTTCTATTGATTGATTTTGTAATTTTTTAAAAATGTTTTTAATAGTCCGAATAAGGTATGTAGAGAAATAAAAATTGGATAAGTTGACCGAAAAATTCGAAAATTTAATAAAAATTGAAAATACTATTTTGTATGGACATATTTGGCTAGTTTTTTAAATAATCGTAATAGTCCGAAAAAGGTTTTTAGAAAAGGAAAAACCGAAAAAGTTGCCCTGATAATTCAGGAAAAACTAAAAGTGCTTTTCTTCTTACTAACATTTTTTTTAAAAAAATGTTTATAATAGTCGGAATAAGATTTTGAAGGAAATAAAAATCGAAAGAGTTACCAAAATAATTGAAAAGTTCGAAGAAAAAAATGAAAGTTTTTTTTTATTGGATTTTTTTTTACGAGTCAAGACCATAACTCATGAGTCGAACTATGGATATGGGTAATTTTTTTATTTTGTCCTTTACGCTCCCGGGATGGAAATAATTCAGTTAAATGTTTTCTATCTTATGAAACATCTCAACAAGGATGAAAAGGAAAGTGCTAATATAAATGTAATTGAAGAAGAGGCATGGGTAAAACACTACAGAACATTATGGTACAATAGTAATTATAAAGAAGAAGAAGAGAAAATAGGAATGGACCATGTGGATACTAAAGAAATAGATCCTATAGACATAGAGGAGGTTGATGCAGCACTAAAATCATTTAAAAATAGAAAAGCTCCTGGACTAGATACAATTAATTTAGAATTGATTAAATATGGGGGGAATGATTCTGAAATTTAGGTATTTACACTTAATTAATATGTGTTGGAAAAAGAGAACCATCCCAGAAGAATGGAGGAAGGCCAAAGTTATTTCACTTTTTAAGAAGGGAGATAGGAATTCATGTGATAACTATCGAGGAATTAGTTTATTAAATACGGGATACAAAATATATGCAAAAATAATAAATAACAGGCTAAAAGTAATAGCAGATGCTCTCCTATCAGAAGAACAATGTGGGTTTAGGAAAGGAAGGTCCTGCATAGATAATATATTCTGCCTTAGACAACTACTGGAAAAGAGAAGAGAATTTAATTTAAAGACTTTCATTGCTTTTATAGACTATGAAAAAGCGTTCGATAAAGTAAATAGACAAAAACTATGGGAAATAATGCAAAGAAATGGTTATCCACAGCATTTAATACAAATTATTCAAGATATGTATAGAAGGACACAAATCGTCTTAGACCTGGGAAATAAACTTACAGAAGAAATAACAATTAACCAAGGAGTGCGGCAAGGTTGTAGCCTGTCTCCAACACTTTTTAATATATATATAGATGACTTAGTTAGGAAATGGAAAGAAAATGTCCATCCTGGTATAAAAATAAGCAACAACACTTACATAAATACTATGTTGTTTGCAGACGACCAATTTATCCTCCAGGAAAATGAAGATGGACTTCAAAAAGCAATTCATATACTAAACATTATCAGCAAAGATTACAATCTGCAGTTGTCTCGTGCAAAAACGAAAGTTATGGCATGGCAGGGGAAATACCCTATCAGAGTTAAAATAGTGGTAGACAATCAGCCAATAGAACAAGTCTCCAGCTTTACTTATCTCGGATGTGAATTATCTTTCAATGAGGATAACGAGGTGAAGAAGAAACTTCACCGATTTCAGTATATGTGTGGAACAATTCGACGAACACTGAAAGGTAAAGCACGAGAGGAGACTCAACTGAAGTTTTATAAAACAATGGCCGTACCGACTCTGCTATATGGCAGCGAAACATGGGTAAATAAAACGCAATACAAAAGCAAAATTCAATCATCGGAAATGAAATTTTTAAGGTCAGTAAAAGGGTATTCCCTAAATGATAGGAGGAGGAACGAGGAAATAAGGGAACAACTGAATATCTCCCCGCTAAATGATAGAATTACCCAAAAAAGGGATAACTGGAAGAACCACGTCCTACGGATGAGAAAAGACAGATTTCCTAAGCTTGCCCTGGAGTACCATCCCACAGGCAGAAGGGACATTGGAAGACCTAGGAAGAGATGGTCGGAAGAATGAGGTCGGAACAGGCTTTTGGCCTATCCATGAAGAGGAAGTAAGTAAGTAAGTATGTTTTCTATTAAAAAAAAAAATAGATCGAACACAGTATTATAACTATTAATCATGACAGCATCCAATTGTCCGATGCACGACATATTTAATCAAGGGTTGAAACATGAAAATGTTCCACTGTTGAATCAGCAACAAAAATATTCTCATGAAAGATGTGAACGATAGAACTAGTGGAAATTTTGTCCCAGTGAAACTGGATTTTTTAAATTTTTTTCCCATCTCATCGATTTTCGCAACGATTCACTTTCAGAGTGAACTTGCACTTGCTTCATCATGAATTGCAGCTACATTGTTGGAAGGCAGTCAACCAACTCAATCAGCATTCAAGTTACCGTTGAATATACAAATCAATGAAACTCCTACATACAACCTTTCGAAAATCTGTGTGATCGGCAAAGTTCTGCAGCATCGTTGGTGATTAATGTACAATGGCACATAAAAAGTCTTTGAGCTGAATGATGCAAGATCTACGAAACAATCAAAATTGGTTAAGTTGTGCCATGATCGAAATGTAATTAAAACCTCTTGAGATTAATTGAGCTTTCAAATTTAATTGAAAAAACAAATCATTTGGTTAACATGAAATACTGACTTAATTTAATTCTGATTTAAATTTTGGAACAAAACCGCATGGTTCCAAGTCGATCACATTCCAGGCATATCACACATTTCCAGTGTTTGCCGATAGAATTCATCTCACATTTAAAATTTTCCATTGCCATTATTATTATTATTGCAGCTTTATCGATCCTTTTTTCAGGACGTAGCCTCTTTAACTCTAATGTGCTATATATTAGAATTTAATTCTACATAGTTTTGTTGTAGTTCTTTTCAGGCTGATCGATCTTGAGCCACTCTCTTCCAGTTCACGCCTGTAACTCGACGTATATCCTTATCCCAGCGATCCGGGGGTCTTCCTCTTGCTCTTTTCAGGTTTCTCGGTATCCAATCCAGCACTACCGTAGTCCATCTTTCATCTCTTTTGCGAGCAATATGACCTGCCCATTGTCGTTTTTGGATAATGACTCTTTTTAAGATGTCTGTTACTCTTCTTGTAAACCCTAGCATTGCTCTTTACATACTTCGCTGGGCAGTTCTCAGTTTTTGCTTCGTGTGACTATTTAGGGTCCAAGTCTGGCAGGCATATGTGAGGACCGGTAATACACATTGTTCAAATACCTGTTTTTTAAGATGTACTGGCATGTAAGATTTAAAAACTATGGAATTTCTTCCGTATGCTCTCCAGCCCAGCTTTATGCGTCTGTAGATCTCAGGCTCTGAGTCGCCATTCATATTGATCAGTTGGCCAAGATAGATGTACTGATCTACGGACTCAATATCAAAATCTTTCGAGTCTGCCTTGCCTTTATCTTTTTTGCCCATTTGTTTTGAATGATTTTGCTTTTTGATATATTTATTTTAAGGCCCACTTCACTGCACGTTGCCGCTAGTTCATTTATCAGTTCTTTGAACTCTTCCAGACTTTGAGAGTAAAACTATATCATCAGTGAATCTTAAGCTGTTGAGACTTCTTCCATTTATTCTCAAACCTTGGTTTTGCCATTGGATTTTTGACATTGCCAACTCTAGGACTGATGCGAATAGCTTGGAGGATATAGAGTCTCCTTGTTTTACCCCTCTTTCTACTGGGAACTCTTTGGTGGCTTCAGTGATGTTAACAAGGGCAGTGGAAGTGGTGTAGATGTTGCACATACTTCTGAATTTAATTTAATTGCAATGGACCACAGGCTTCGGTGGCATGAATGTACGGTACTTCTCCTCAAATTGAATAATCATGGGCACAATAAATACAGTGATCACTCAGAACTATGTATTTTACTCATTTTTACATGTTTTCACATTTTCATCAGCATTTAACAAATTTACAAAGAGACCACAATTTTAATGAAATTTGGAAAGGACAACGTCTGTCGGGTCAACTAGTTTCTAAATAATATCTCATCGCAACACAATAGGTTCAAGAAACCTTTACTAATGCAGTGCAAAACAGCATTGCGAACACTATTATCCTGTTCCATCTATTATTTTGCCGCCTTACTTCGGAATTTTTCTGTGATTGTAATGGAGATACCTAATTAATAATTAAAGTTAATACTAGCAATCACACCCTCTTTCACGAATTTTAATAATAAAAAAAAAATGTTGCATTGAACTATAAATTTCACAGCAACATTGAATTTAGCTATTGTGCACATGTGCGTATTTCAGAGTTGTAACTTTGTGCATGCGCACGATGGCAAAATGCCGATTCACTGGCACTGCCGTATAAACAGATCCATAGAAGAATTTTTTTTTTTGTTATTCTTATTTTTTATCATTATTATTCGTGAACGGGGGCGTTATGACGGGCATTAAGCTTAATGGCTAGTTATATATCTCCACTACAACTGGATAATTTAGAGTGAAAATTCTTTGTATTGATTCGCATTGTGGCGTCTGCTTTTGAGGACGTTATTAAAATTAAAAATTAATTAGATAAATTAATTAATAAGATAATTTGCAAAATTAATCCCGGGTAGGCGACAATAATGGAAGTGTTCTCTATCCGACAGAAGCGACGTTCCAGTTCTGAAATAGCAATTGTACTTTTGAAATTACCATTAAAACACATATCTTCATCTAGTCAAATTATATAGTGATACATCGGATAGGAAGTAATTGAAAGCAGGGTTTACAACACCTATTATTTTCCTTAAATATAAATTGATTGATTTATTGAACAGAACTGTTTAAGGAGGTTACAACATTAAGCTTTTATTGAACAATTCAGAGCATGATTCAAATCTCAGAGCGTTGCCTAGGGTTGAATAACACAAGTGTGTCTACACATCGCCGTTGTTCTTTACCGTAGCTGATGAGGCGTGGATAACACAGAGTCTCACGGACCCTGTTGATCAGCTGGTTGCGAAGCCGGTGATTGCTGCCTGCAGATAGAGGCGGCTGGTGCCTGGAGAATTTGGCCTGGCGAGCTGCGTTCCCAGTCGAGGTCAACTCCCTCTCCGACCAGAAAACAGAATGTCTTCTCCCTCGCTTGTTAGCTCCGTCGAAAAACTTCCAGGCCCAGATGCTTTAGCCGGTCCGGGAAATTTCAGCCAATGTGAGCGTTTGGCGGGGCGCCTACTATCTCCATTGGCACTCCTCATGCAACATACAACTTATAGTTTATAAAAGTTCTTAACACACTGTTTGACTCGCTGGTTCCCAACAGAGGTGTTCCGCAACCTGAATTTTTCTCAGAGGTATTGTTTCTTTCGTTTTCAACTTTCTGCTGTACCAGGAAAACGTCTTATTCGGCGCAGATCCAATACTGTTGTTTGAATTTCTTTAAAATGCACGAAGCTTTTAGCTTTATGACCTGCCATAAATCGTTTCGCCTTTCAGCGTGCCCCAGTCCGAAACTGCCTAAATCGCACGCACACACTTCCCGTTACCAAGTGGACATTACAGTATTAATAATTTTGATTGGAAGTGTAGTGCGTTTTACAGTTCCACAGTGTCTACCCACGAGCCGCTACTGAAAATCACTGTCATTTGCATTCTATTGGTATACAGATTATCCTTCGCCAACACACTTTTCGTTTAGGTTTCCTGTGTACAACGCTATGCTTCATTATGAAAGCAGTAGCTGCGTGTACGCATGAAACGTCCGTGGTTACTTCGCGAGCAGTAATCGTACCTAGATGGTTTGCCGCGCTGTGGTGATTCGATCGTACTGCTGCGTACTCGGCTCGCGCGGAATATGAACGGGTTTGCCGCGCTCGAACATGTCTCGCGGGGCAGCCGCGCATAATCAATTCGAATCTTTAGAAGGACTGAGTTTTCTGTTTAAGAATGGCATGAAATACTTTTATTACTAACATGAAGCGGAATGAGCAAATCAAGCAGGTGATTAGAAAGTGACTCAACACTAAGGCGATGCAAACCCCACTTCGACATCAGATAATTTCTTGTCTATAAAGTCTTGTTGAAACACAATTAATTTGAGAACAGCAGAATTATTATTATTATTTTTTTTTTTTTTTTAAGTTTAAGACCTGAATGAATCATGTGGGCAAGAACGATCCTGGAAACACAAAATGCCACCTATAGCTGTGACGGCCTATTAGAAAACGAAACAGTATCAGGATCACTAATAAACTACCTTAATTTGAAATAAATTATGGGATAATTACTATGATGCACCATTTATTGAAAATGCGACAGTTAATAAACAATTATTGACGAGGCATCTCGTTATTTATATTATAAGCATGGTGCAAAGCCAGGCAAAGCAATATGTTGTGCATATACTATACCGAAGCAAAATATTTCAATAATGTGCAATCTTCAAGGGTTAGCTTCAAATTAGCTGAAATGTTGTCAATAGCACAGTTTACAGATGATGCTTGAATGGATGTTGGTGGAACAATTAGAAATTAGGTGTAGTACATGGAAAGGAAGATGTGGCCATAACCATGGCCATTGATTTCAAGTGTACGGGAATAAAAAAAAAAAAAAATTATTTTATGGTTAACAGAATTAGGGGCTGGAATTAATTAGGTAGGGAAATGTTGAAAATTTACCTAAAACAATGAAAGGATTTAAGATTAGAATTCAAAAAGGCCAAAAGAAGTTGGGTGCATATAATAGTGATGAAAACTTGATGAATGGTGTTCCTGGAGCCGGAACGAAATTACCAATCAATGAGTTGAAAATTTTAACTCACACTCTGATAGAATTTAAAAATTCGTGAAACGCAGACATTAGGTATGTAGGCAAATTACCACTGAAGTGTGTGCTCTGTCACACTTAATGAATTATAATTTAATAATTAGGTTAGTTGATAGAATATATAACTTTCAGGCTGTTTGAATAGCATTGCTTTTCTTCTTTATGCAACAATACTTTCTTATATGAAGAAGAATAAACAACAAAGGATAAGGTAAATAAACTCAACATTCATCACAGTTGAAGGCAGAAGGGTAGTGTCAAACTAATAAAATACGAGACAAACAGAATTGTAAAATATTTCGGTTTAACACCTTATTCATATACAGAGGTATGAGCCATTTGACAGGAATCCCTCTCCCCATGAAAAAGGTGTTAAACTGAAATATTGTACTATTGTGTTTGTCTCATGTTTCGTTTGTTCAACACAGCACTCCTGTCTTCAATGTTTGTGACTGTTGGATTATTTTTCTTATCTTATGTTATTTACAGTGTTTAAAAGCTGTTTATTTTCCCTTAGTATGAAGAAGAATAAACAGTTTGATAGCAGAGGAGCTACTTTTTATCGTTTTATAATAGTTATTGATTATCAGTGACAAGTACTATGTTTTCACTCTTACAGGATTCAATCTGAACAATATGAAAACAAAAACTTGGTAGTTTTTATTGCTCTGCCAGAATCAGTGGTATTCAGGAATTTCAAACCTGGAAACACATATGAGGTAATCACATTATTTTTTTAGATTATGAAATGCTCATATTTTTGCTGTACATTTTGTAACTACCCATTACGTGACTATATGTGTGTTAAGAAACTTAAGTATTCAGCTAAACGTTTATGTGGTACCTAAAAGTTATTATCGTTCAAGTTATATTTACTAACATAAATGATAGAAAATTTAAATACATTTTTATCACTATGATTTTAATAATTAGAATAAAACACCAATTTTCTGTCCTATTGATTAACTTCCCTTTTCTCTTATCTCTAAAGTTGATATAATACTCTAATCTGTGACTCACTGTGATTCTGACTCACATTCTGTTACTAGTATCACTTTCCTTGTGCTAATACGGAGCCTGGGTTATAGGGTGACACAGAGCCCAATCTTCAGAAATGTTAGTCAAAATCCCACCACTCCTTACTCACTAACATCAGCTTAAAATGATGCAGGACTTCATATTCACCAGTTTTGTATCACCTAGTTTCTTCAATTCACTACCCAACACCAGTGACATTAACCGTGCAAATATTTGCACCATTAAAGACCCATACACCAACATTTACATCGTCATTCTAACAGTGGACAGGGACTCAGAATCATGTTTTTTCCCTGAATTATAGTTATTATGTTATCTGATGAAAATGTATATCACCTTTTTACTTATAATGCTACATTATCAATTATGAGCTTTAGAACATTATGGGGGTGTATTGATCCAGAGCTGGATATAGAGAGGGGGAGGGGAAAACCGGGTTGCTTGCCCCAGGTGGCTACTTCAGGGGGCAGCAAAATCCTGTTTGAAGGGCAGAAAATTTATATCTCCACAATTGCCCCAGGTGGGGACAGTGGGCCAACAGGTGATAATAGGGGCAGCGGTGACACTTGGCGTGGGGACTATGGGGGCGAGAGAAGTAATATTCAATGTTTGACGGGGCAGCAATCTTACAGTTTTTGCCCCAGTTCAGAAAATTCCTACATATGCCACTGAATGGATCCCTTCTAGGTAACACCCCCAAGCTATCTCACCTCTAACTCTTGAAAGTTCACCCTCAACCCCATTCTGTCCCAAAATTCATAATCTGATAATACAGGATATCCCATAGCCACGTCATATAGATTTTCAACAGCACATTTTACTGGCCCAGCATTGTTTTCTCACTTCATAAACTCACATTATTTTAAACATAATTTAACTGTAATGACCAAATAAATCCTCTAATCCAAAGCCAAGCATAGCATACCCCATACTTATGTAAACCTGCTATTGGTCATTATGACCACTTTTTTGATCTGGAACCCTTAATGTGGCTCTAGTTGATAAATATTTATTATCTGCTTCAGAGTAAGATGCAGTATGTGGAAGGTCATCAGCAGAGACAGAAGTAATAAGGCAAGAGGAATTTTTAATCCCAAACAAAAATAAAGAAACTGGCAAAGTGAGGTTATAATGTGTAGTAATATGGACAATATAAAAATGAGCTCCTTTATCATAAAATAGCTAGTATGGATAATATTAGCATAGACAGATTACAGATTGCAGGAGGGGGCACCAAATCACACTTAATAACATTATTCAGACTGTTGCTGGAACCTTGTTGTCTCTGGAACCTTGATGTATACCAAAGAATTAGAAACATGTCATGAATGTACTACTTCATGAAGAAGTGCGAACGTATAGAGTGCCTACTTAAAGAGCAGGAAAACTGATGTAGAGTTAGGCATGTCTGTAAAAAAAGCTAATAGTCTGTATATAAATACTAGCTGGTACCCATGACTTCGTTCGTGTTTGTAAAGAATTTGGATTGACAGCAACCGATATCTAACCACCATAGTGCAAGATGGGAGACTCAGTGCTATTACCACACACAAACGCCAGTCATCTGTGCTATGTAGTTCAGGCAGCAAAGTAAAATTTAAGGACACACATCTTAAGTCAAAATACGGAAATATCCTTGATCGGCCACTTTCAACTACCATATCTCCCACACTCCCACAGTTACTGAAATTTGGCCAACGTTGTGATCGAAAAGTGACTCTGTGTTACTACCACACACAAATGCCAGTGATCTGCAATAGATATTTTACGCTGAAAAATGGTACTCCAAGACACATACATCTTCAGCGGAAATATGAAATTGCCACAGGTCGAACACTTTCAACCCCCATATCTCGCACACCACCATTGCTACCGACATCGAACAACCATAGTACATGACAGGAGTCATGATTCTACTACCACACACAAACACCAATGAACTATGCTATGTAGTTGTGGCAGAAAAGTGACATATGTGGAGGGATAAACATGTCTTTGGTAGAAATACGAAATTATCCTTGATCGGCCACTTTCAACCACCATATCTCCCACACTCCCACAGTTATTGAAATTCGGCCAACGTTGTGATCGATAGGTGACTCTGTGTTGCTACCACACACAAACGCCAGTGATCTGCAATAGATAGCTTGTGTTGAAAAGTGATACACCGAGGCAATTGCATCTTTGGCAGAAATATAAAAGTGGCGCAGGTTGACCACTTTCAACCACCATATCTCCTACACCCCCACAGCTACCAACATTTAACCACCAGAGTGCATGATGGGAGATTCACTGCTACTACTACACTCAAACATCAATGGTCTATCCTATGTATTTGTGGCAGGAAAGTGAAGTATAAGGAGACACAAATTTTTTGCCGAAATATGAAAATGCCCTGCATTGACCAACTATAATCATCATATCTTCCACATCCCCATTGCTATCGGCATTTGGCCAACGTTGTGCATGATAGGAAACTCCATGCTACTTCCTCACATAAACACCAGTGATCTGTGCTATGTATTGTTGGCTGAAAAGTGAAATATAGGGAAAAACACGTCTATTTTTAAATATATATAAGATTATATATATAAATGTTTAGGATTATTTGATAAATTACAGGATGTTTTGCTGGCTGGAGATATTCTTGAAAGACACGAATTAAAGGGTTATTGAAATATTTAATTTAGTTGTGATGGATTGCATGCTCTTGTGGTAATTTTCCTACACACCCCTTTCCCCCTCCCCCTATCCTGTACCCACCTCCTTTTGCACTTTGCAAAAATCCACTTTAAATTGTTTCAAAGTTTTTTGTAAATTATTCATCATTTCTCTTGGTAACTTATTTCAATCCCTTCTATGACGAGAGGTAGAAATGAAAACAGGATACTGCTAGGTAATGGATTGCCAATATTGTGCTTATCATTTTAATTATTGGTTGAGTTGCTGCTCTCCAGTTAGAAGTTGTTTGCAGAAACCAATAATTTTACATAACAGTTTTACAAAGAGAGGATTTTGTGCACCTACAGAATGATGTGGATAGAAAGTCTGGTTGTGTATGTCAGCATAGAATGAAGATTAATATCAAGAAAAGACAATCTATTAGGAGCTCTAGTAGTTAAGATTTCATTCAAGTATTGGAAACATTTCATTTCTTACATTTATTAGAGAAGGTGATAAGTGGATGTACAATTGAAGGAAGTGAATTTAGGTCTGTAACTTTGGTCATGTCCTTGATTTAATTTAGACCCTCATTATGGGTATCAAATATAGTAGTTGGAACAGTTGAAAAATATGACTAGTCATCATCACTCTGCAGCTCCAGTCTCCCGGGTGCTGTCACAAGCACTCTCCACTTTTTCCTGTCCATGAATAGTTTATGCTCATGAACAGTCGTCCATTCAATCCCTTATTCTATATCTTGCTTGATTTGGTCTATCCAATTCTTTTTGGGCCTTTTACCTTGGATGTTCATATTGAAGTAGGCGTTTGCTCTTCTTTCTTCCTCCATACTTTGGACCTCAGGTGAGAACGCTGTAAGGATTTTCAAACAGATGTTTATACCGGCCTCTGCATGATTTATTTCATTCCTCACTTTGTTCTTTATTGTTCTCTGAAGTATGGTACGCAAAAACTTCATTTCAGAGGCTTGAAGTCTACTATTGTTTCTTCTGGAGAGGGTACATGTTTCCAGTGCATAAGTCAGTGTGGGGATGTAATAGGTTTTGAATAGTGTTTGTTTGCACTTTCTGGAAACTTTGTTTCCCACAATAAAGTTCTCACCTGTTTATGACTGCACTATGAAGAAATGGCTAGAGGGTTACCACAGAACTCACTTCGTAAATGATATAGTGACCTAGGTTGAGAGTCATTGGAAGACAGAGGAAACGGGTGTGATGGATGTGTATGAGATTCTACAACAAACAACTATTTGAATTAAGAAATAGGAATACTTGATGGAAGTGAAGACAGGAACATAATCATAAAAAAACAACTATTTCATGCCTAAGAGAGAGTGTGGAATTTTTTAAAATTAAAATATCTTATATATATACATATATATATATATATATATATATATATATATATATATATATATATATATATATATAAAAATAGAAGTGTTTTTTCCTATATTTCACTTTTCAACCACTACTACCTAGCACAGATCACTGATGTTTGTGGGTGAAAGTAGCATGGAGTTTCCTGTCATGCACAACGTTGGCCGAATGCCGATTGCTGTGGGGATGTGGGAGATATAATGATTAAAGTTGGTCAGTGCAGGGCGTTTTCATATTTCGACCAAAAATTCGTATCTCCGTATACTTCTCTTTCCTGCCACAACTACATAACATAGACTTTTGGTGTGTGGTAGTAGAATCGTCTTTCCTGTCGTGCACTATGGTTGTTAGATGTCGGTAGCTATGGGGATGTGGGAGATATGGGGGTTGAAAGTGGTCGACCTGTGGCAGTTTCATACTTCTGCCAAAGACAAAAGTGTCATGGTGTATCACTTTTCAGCGAAAACTACAGATCACAGATAACTGGCGTTTGTGTGTAGTAGTAGCACAGAGTCACCTTTTGATCACAACAGCGACCGAATTTCAGAAACTGTAGTACTGTGGTAGATATGGTGGTTGTTAGTGGCCGACCAAGTATATTTTCGTATTTCGACTGTCTCCACATATGTCACTTTTCTGCCACAACTACATAGCATAGAGCATTGGTGTTTGTGTTTGGTAGTAGAATCGTATCTCATGTAGTGCACTATGGTTGTTAGATGTCGGTAGCTATGGGGGTGTGGGAGAAATGAGGGTTTAAAGTGGTCGACCTGTGGCGGTTTCATACTTCTGCCAAAGACAAAAGTGTCATGGTGTATCACTTTTCAGCGAAAACTATAGATCACAGATAACTGGCGTTTGTATGTAGTAGTAGCACAGAGTCACCTTTCGATCACAACAGTGGCCGAATTTCAGAAACTGTGGTACTATGGTAGATATGGTGGTTGTTAGTGGCCGACCAAGTATATTTTCGTATTTCGACTGTCTCCACATATGTCACTTTTCTGCCACAACTACATAGCATAGAGCATTGGTGTTTGTGTTTGGTAGTAGAATCGTATCTCATGTAGTGCACTATGGTTGTTAGATGTCGGTAGCTATGGGGGTGTGGGAGATATGGGGGTTGAAAGTGATCGACTTGTGGCAATTTCATACTTCTGCCAAATACAAAAGTGTCATGGTGTATCACTTTTCAGCGAAAACTATAGATCACAGATAACCGGCGTTTGTGTGTAGTAGTAGCACAGAGTCACCTTTCAATCACAACAGCAACCGAATTTCAGAAACTGTGGTACTGTGGTAGATATGGTGGTTGTTAGTGTTCGACCAAGTATATTTTCGTATTTCGACTGTCTCCACATATGTCACTTTTCTGCCACAACTACATAGCATAGAGCATTGGTGTTTGTGTTTGGTAGTAGAATCGTATCTCATGTAGTGCACTATGGTTGTTAGATGTCGGTAGCTATGGGGGTGTGGGAGAAATGAGGGTTGAAAGTGGTCGACCTGTGGCGGTTTCATACTTCTGCCAAAGACAAAAGTGTCATGGTGTATCACTTTTCAGCGAAAACTATAGATCACAGATAACTGGCGTTTGTATGTAGTAGTAGCACAGAGTCACCTTTCAATCACAACAGTGGCCGAATTTCAGAAACTGTGGTACTATGGTAGATATGGTGGTTGTTAGTGGCCGACCAAGTATATTTTCGTATTTCGACTATCTCCACATATGTCACTTTTCTGCCACAACTACATAGCATAGAGCATTGGTGTTTGTGTTTGGTAGTAGAATCGTATCTCATGTAGTGCACTATGGTTGTTAGATGTCGGTAGCTATGGGGGTGTGGGAGATATGGGGGTTGAAAGTGATCGACCTGTGGCAATTTCATACTTCTGCCAAAGACAAAAGTGTCATAGTGTATCACTTTTCAACGAAAACTATAGATCACAGATAACCGGCGTTTGTGTGTAGTAGTAGCACAGAGTCACCTTTCGATCACAACAGTGGCCGAATTTCAGAAACTGTGGTAGATATGGTGGTTGTAAGTGGCTGACCAAGGATATTTTCGTATTTCGACTGTCTCCGCATATGTCACTTTTCTGCCACAACTACATAGCATAGAGCATTGGTGTTTGTGTTTGGTAGTAGAATCGTATCTCATGTAGTGCACTATGGTTGTTAAATGTCGGTAGCTATGGGGGTGTGGGAGATATGGGGGTTGAAAGTGATCGACCTGTGGCAATTTCATAATTCTGCCAAAGACAAAAGTGTCATGGTGTATCACTTTTCAGCGAAAACTACAGATCACAGATAACTGGCATTTGTGTGTAGTAGTAGCACAGAGTCACCTTTCGATCACAACAGCTGCCGAATTTAAGAAACTTTGGTAGATATGGTAGTTGTAAGTGGCCGACCAAAGATATTTTCGTATTTCGACAAAAGGCATGTGTCTCCGCAGATTTCACTTTTCTACCATGACTACATAGCATAGAGCATTGGTGTTTATGTGTGGTAGTAGAATCGTGTCTGTTGTCATGCACTATGGTTGTTAAATGTCTGTAGCTATGGGGGTGTGGAAGATATGGGGGATGAAAATCGTCGACCTACGGCAATTTCATATTTCTGCCAAAGACACATGTGTCACGGTGTATCACTTTTAAGTGAAAACTATTAATCACAGATCACTGGCGTTTGTGTGTGGTAGTAACACAGAGTCTCCCATCGATTACAACGTTGGCCGAAATTCGGTAACTGTGGGAGTGTGTGAGATATGGTGTTTGAAATTGGTCGATCATGAATATTTTCGTGTTTCATCCAAAGACTTGTGTGTATCCGTAAATTTTACCTTGCTGCCGGAACTACATAGTGCAGAAGACTGGTACTTGTGTGTAGTAATAGTATCGAGTCTCCCATCATGCACTAGGGTGGTTAGATGTCTATAGCTGTCAATATGAATTCTTTACAATCACGAACGAAGTCGTGGGTACCAGCTAGTAAGTTAATATATTGTCTTCAGTTCTCTGAAATGGTAGATTATATATTTCCCCAATATATATGTACTTGATACTAATTTTGCTATCAGACATCAAATTTTTTTAAAAAAATTAAATTTTATTAATGATCGAAAAATATTTCTCATAGTACAATTGTTAATGTTGTTTATCAGTATATAAGAATAATGATTTTTAATAAAAGTATTGAAACTTTGATTCACAGTTAAAAACTTTTAAGCATGTATAAAACTCAGATAATTTGAGAAAACTGATGAACATAGGTCTAAATTTATAACAAATAATACCATCTTCATTAACCAACAAAATTTATGCCTCAAAGTTTCCATTCATGTAGAACAATTTACAAAATTAGTTTTCGTGAATAGCAATTAAAAAAAAAAAGGGAGGGGGAAGTACATAGTGATCAATCAAAGTTGTTTGTAATGTGTAAATATATTTTCTTTTTGGTTTCAGTTGTCAATAAAACTAAAGAATGTAAGTGCATATAATGGAAGGTTTGAGATCAATCAGTTAACCCCTGGTTCAAGATTTAGTGCATCATGTGAATTTAGGGGTAATATGAAAAGGTTGGTTCCAGCAGGATTAACAGCAACTGTTAAAATTTATTTTGACTGTAACAGCATGGAAATTTTAGAAGAAGAACTTAAGATCACTGTCTGCAATGGGAAAGATGTATTTGTAAAAATAACTGCCTGGAGAAAATTGCCACTACTAAGAAGTACGTAATATTTCTTGAAGTAATTTAGTCATTTGTTTTATTCTCTTCTAGCTTTTGCCTGCAACTTCACTGATATGTATTTAGGCTATGTGTGTAGACAAATTTAAAAAAAAAATTCTGGTATGGTTGAATATTAGCAGAGAAGAAACAAGAATTTAGAAATGTTAATGAAATACGCTTTTTTCAAATACTGCAGGTGTGAAAAATAAGTTTCTATTTGAGTAAATTTTTGTAAAAGTAAATTTGTACGACTATAAACAGGGAATGGTAGCATAACATCTTAAAAGCGTGTATAGGAAATACATACCACAGGTTCTGTGTATTTTGTATCAGCAGCAGCAGCTTTTACCCACAGCTTTGCCTGCATGGACCAATATGTGTGGCTGATATTTTTCCTCCTAACCTGTTATCATGTCCAAGTTGCAACAAAACTAATACACTACCTATCAAAAGAAAACAGCTAAAATAATAATATATAAAATACATCATTCTTCCTATGTGAAAGGTTTGATTTAGATTTTCTGAATATTTTAATGCAGTATGTTTCAAAACCTGAAGAAATAAATAATTAAAGTTACATAAAAGTATATGTATCAAGATATTTCAGATGAAATGGACAAGGGAGGCCAAATTGATAGTGTAGCACTAGATCTGTCTAAGGTGTTTGACAGAGTAAGCCATAAAATGGTAGTAAATAAGGTAAAAACCATTGGAGTGGATGAGAAAGTGATTTCCTGGGTAGAAGAATTTTTAAAAGGTAGAAAACAGAAAGTTAGGGTAGGAAATGTAGTACCAAAGAAGTGGAAGTAAAAATGGGTGTGCCACAGGGTAGCGTATTGGGACCATTGCTATTCATTATTCTAATGGATAATTGTGTTTATTGTTTACTATCTGAAATTAGATTGTTTGCAGATGGCATAATACTGTATAAAAGAATTAAAACGATAGAGGATTGTAAACAGAAGCAAGGTGATCTGGACAGGATATCTAGTTGGGTTGGTAAACATGGAATGAAGGTAAATGCAAAGAAGAGTCAGCTTATTAGATACACAAATAAAAAACAAAAGGTTAATTATGAATATAAGGTGGGGAAAGAATTGCTTGCTGAAGACTTGAAATGTAAATATCTTGGCATTACTTTTGATAACAAGCTTAACTGGGCAAGACACATAGGACAGGTGGTAGGAAAAGGTTTCAAAGTTCTGCACTTGTTGGAGAGAGTGATGAGGGGATGTACGAGAGAAGTCAAGGAATTGGGTTACAAAATTTTGGTCAGACCATTGCTCGAATATGGTAGTGGAGTATGGGACCCTTATTTTACGAATCAAATACAGGAACTGGAGAGGGTGCAAAAAAGGGCTGCTAGATTTGTTTCTCCAATAATCCTGGAAACTCCTACTCCTGTTCTGAAACACCAATGGACTGAGGCGTGAAAAGACAGAGTTGGTCGCATTTATGGAGCTATCGTAAATGAGACACATCTGGGAGTAAATGACATCTTCCAGATAGAATGGCGCACGGGTTTGAGGCAAGGTCATGATTATACACATCGACGTAGAGCAATCAAAGGTAGTGCTTCCCAAGTTAGAGAGAGTTGAAGCCATAGCCGTATGAAACCAGTATCACAGAGCTCACACTAACCTCATTACAGTCTTCAATAAATAAAGCAATATTCACATGTGTGATATCAGTAGGTGCTAAACTCGTTACCTCAAGTAATAATCATTGGAGATCTTAATATGGCATATTATACTCCGAATTCATGGCTAAAATATCCAATGACAGGAAAATATAAAAATCTTCACTAGAGCACAAGAGGTTCCCCACTTTTGGAGATAAAATCCAGACGTACCTACAGGTTATAAACTATATGCACTCAGACCACCTACCACTCAGACTTAGATTAAATCTTTATTGATCCATTTAGTCAGTTTGTATAACAGGTGCACATTTGACATTGGATAAATTATTTTGATGATTAGATGTTACATATTATTATGAGATAATGGGACTTATATACATGATTGATAATAAAATGACCTTGGAATTACTTTTGATAACAAGCTTAACTGGGCAGGACACATAGGACAGGTGGTAGGAAAAGGTTTCAAAGTTCTGCACTTGTTGGAGAGAGTGATGAGGGGATGTACGAGAGAAGTCAAGGAATTGGGTTACAAATCTTTGGTCAGACCATTGCTCGAATATGGTAGTGTAGTATGGGACCCTTATTTTACGTATCAAATACAGGAGTTGGAGAGGGTGCAAAAAAGGGCTGCTAGATTTGTTTCTGGAAATTATCGCAGAATGCAATCAGTGACGGATATGATAAAGGAGCTGGAATGGGATTCATTGCAAGACAGGAGGAGGATGAGGAGGGTCATGGGAGTGTACAGGGCATATACTGGCGATGAGGCATGGAAAGATATTGCAATAGGTATGAAAAGTAGTGCATGGAAGGGAAAAGATGACCATGACCACAAGCTGGCACTCGATTTCAGGCACAAGGGTGTGGGAAGATTCTCTTTTTTAGGTAAGGGTGTAAGGGATTGGAATGAGTTACCAAGAGAAATGATGAATAATTTACCGAAAACTTTGAAAGAATTTAAAGATAAAATTTGTAGAGGGCAAATCTGGGTTGGTGTAGGATAGGGGGAAGATGGGTGTGTAGGGAAAATTGCCACCGCAACCTGTGCTCCATTGCAATTAAATTAAAATGTAAATCAGCTGAACCAATTCGAAGAGCAAAATGAATTTCTGTTGTGTGAAATCATGCTTTGATCGTTAGCAGGCTGGACACTCTAAAGTTATTTAAGTGTCTGTATTGACTGGTTACAATGATACACATGTTTACTTATATTTATTTTCCACTGTTCAGAGAAGCAACTTTAAGTGTCAGTGTAGTTTAACTCATGTGATACTAAGCTACTTTTTAATTCTGTTCTTGCTCAGTTCCATTTGCTTGTTATGTTCATATTTTTTATTATATAAATATTTTCTACAAAAGCATTAAATCTGTATTTTGATAACTCTTTGGTTCCTTGTTTCTTCTGTTGCTTGTTATGTTAGCATTTGAGAGTAACATAGTCTTTGATTCCATTAATCTTCTCTTTTATTTTGGCTGTAAAAAAATTAATTTCTCCTTTTATATGAAAATATAAGATAAGCATATGCAAAATTAAGTAAGTTATGTCTTTTTTATTTTGGATGTTTGTGTAAAATTTGAAATGTATATGTTCAACTATTTGAATTAATTTGCAAAGAAACAAGCGATCTGCTCTTTTATAAGTATGGAGAAGAATAGATAAGAAAGTTCTTATTAAAAATTAGGACTTACTCTTTTCTTGAATAGGACTTTAAAAAAAGGCTGTTACATAGTAGAGGATATTGGGATTTACATTATATATTTGATTAAATTTTTGTTTTGTAAGCTTAGGATACATATGTATGATCATAGCATGGGATAACATTTTTAAGACAGAAGGCAGTAACAAAGAAATGTTAAAAACTGACAAGCAGTTAATTACCATTTTTTGACACTCAGTTAGAAATCACTAGGGACCAGAGCACAGGTTCGCAGAAGTCACACGATCTCTATGTGCTGAATAGTCTGCCTCTCAGCACCACAGTCACAGGCTAGTCATGATATCTTCCCGATCTGCAGTGCTGCCAGCTGGTTGACTTTGAATATCCGTAGATTGGGTACAAAATTCCGGCGACTCGCTAACTGAAACAGTAATTTATTGAATAGTCAACATTAAGAATACTTTTTATTTTCAGGTCTTTAAAATTCGAAATACAAAGTAATATTCTACACTGAAAGTAAAAAATATCTCTGAACATGTTTTATACAGCATTACTTTAATCATTGATCACTGTTGCTGTGCCTACCCAACCCCCTTTTATTTGTTGGCATTAAATTTAGCATATCTTCTGTAAAAGGTTAGGTCTTCCCAGAAGACTCTGCTTTGTAAGCTGTGTCACCGTACATAAAGAGAGTGCCGATAGTTTTATATTACGGTCTTTTAAGGTCTATAAAATGTATAATCAAACAAAATATGAGCTTTATTTCCATTGTTGGTTCACACGTGCAGTTGCAAGGAAATGATTCACAATTATTGACAATTCTGTAATGCATTAACACTATACCCTAAAAGTTTAACAAAACAACAATAGGTATGGGCTACAATGACCATGAAGTGCAACTCATATCATTGAAGATAAATAAAATTAAAAACACAAATTGTAAAAATATTGTTTATCGGAGAAATTTTTGTGAGGATAACATATGTGTGCTTAACGTACTCTTATCAAATGAGTCCTGGAAAGATGTCTATAATCAAATAGATGCAAATGACATCTTTAAGTATTTCACAGTACTTTTCTACACTACTGCAACCTGGCTTTTCCCAAAAAGAGGAAATTTGTGGCAGAAAGAACTAGTAAAAACTGGGTAACCACAGGTATAAGACTATCGGGAGAAAGAACACGTTTTTTACAGAATTACTGTAAACAAAAAAACCAAGTGAATCAAAGTTTTTTAAATTATGTTAAAAACTATAAGAAAATTTATAAAAGAGTAATTCGACATGCAAAAATTATGACAAATGATAATTATATAAAAAACTCTTCCAACAAAACCAAAGCAATGTGGCATATTATTAGACGACAAACTGAAAGTGCAAAAACTGAAAGAAAGAACATCGAATTATGTACTGATAATTCAATAATTAGTGACCTCAAAGTAATAGCCAAAGAATTTAACAAATATTTTACTTCTTTGGCTGAAAAATTAATTAAAACAAACTGCAAGAAGCAAACTAAAGATGTTCCCAGTTTTTCCACTATATCAAGTGCTACAATGTATCTAACTGAAACAAACCCTGATGAAATTTAAAAAATCATAATGACATTAAAAAATGGCTATTCATGTGGACTAGATGAGGTGCACGAGTTGATATTGGAAACCTGTGCTAATTATGTAGCTGCCCCTCTAGCAAAAATCTTTAACATATCTGTACAAACTGGAACTTCTCCAGAAGTACTCAAAACTGCAATAGTGACTCCACTGTCAAAAAAAGGTCCTCCTGATCAGTTGGCAAATTATAGGCCTGTATCCCAAATAAGTGTTTTTTTCAAAAATATTATAAAAACTCTTCCTTGACAGACTCCTTAAATTTATCAACAAATATGCACCACTTTCTACCGAGCAGCATGGATTCAGGAAAAATAAATCTACTCATTCAGCAATCTTGAATTCTTAAATTCTGTTTTAAAAGCTTTGGATGGAAATGATGTGGCTACAGGTATCTTCCTAGACCTATCAAAGGCATTTGATGCAATAGATCATGGTATTCTATTAACTAAACTGGAAAAAATGGGGATAAGAGGGAATGCAAAAAACTGGATAAAATCGTACCTTGAAAACCGTAAACAAAGAGTGTCTGTTGACTATGAAACAACATACCAGGAAGATTGTACAAAGGACAAATTTACATCAGATGAACAGTTTGTTAAGTATGGCGTACCCCAAGGTTCGGTGTTAGCAGTTAGGACCTATTTTGTTTAAAATTTATAAAGCTGATTTAAGTAAGAATATTGATCCATACGATGCAGTTCATTTTGTGGATGACATGAGTATTTTATTCACCTCCCCAAACATTAAAAATGTAGAATTAAAAGCGAATAGAACCATGAGGGAGATAAGAAACTGGTTTGACGCAAATAATCTAATCTTGAATGAGGAGAAAACAGTTTGTTTGAATTTCTGTCTACCTCATTCTGTTAACAAAAACAATATTCAAGTAACCATATGTGAAAAAGATGTAAAAAATGTAAATGAAACCAAATTCTTGGGATTATGGGTACAACAGAACATGAAATGAGATGTACACATAAGTAAATTAACTAGAAGACTGTCCACAGTGTGCTACAAACTGAGAATCCTTAGGTATACCACTAGCATTAGTACAGTAATGCATGTATACTATGCCCATTTCCACTCGCTGGTCAGATATGGAATTATTTTCTGGGGTAGCTCATCACAAAGCACTGATATATTTAGGATGCAAAAAAGAGCAGTGAGAACTATATGTCACCTAAAAAGACTAGAATCGTGTATAACACATTTCATTAACCTCGCTATTCTAAATGTTCCATGTCTGTACATCTATGAAATAGTTCTTTTCAGAAGAGAGTACCTCCTAAGAAACAACAAACTAATAAAAAATGATATGGTACATAATTACCTCACTAGAGAACATTCAGACATCCACAAAACGTTTTGCAGGACTACTACATATCGAAAAAGTATTTTAAATTCGGGAATAACTCTCTATAATAAAATACCAGAAGAAATAAAAAATGCTTCCTGTAGCCCATTTAAAATAAAACTAAATGAATTTCTAGTGAGGCACAGTTTTTACTCTGTTAGTGAATATATGGGCTCATAAAAATGTGTTTTAAGATTTCTGAAATTTTGTTTTCTTCAACTACTGCATTGTTAAATTCTCTTCATGTACACTTGTTTTGTCATTTAATTTAATTTAATTGCAATGGAGAACAGGCTCTGGTGGCAATTTCCCTACACACCCATCTTCCCCCTATCCTGCACCTACCTACATTTGCCCTCTACAAATTTTATCTTTAAATTCTTTCAAAGTTTTCGGTAAATTATTCATCATTTCTCTTGGTAACTCATTCCAATCCCTTACACCCTTACCTAAAAAAGAGAATCTTCCCACACCCTTGTGCCTGAAATCGAGTGCCAGCTTGTGGTCATGGTTATCTTTTCCCTTCCATGCACTACTTTTCATACCTATTGCAATATCTTTCCATGCCTCATCGCCAGTATATGCCCTGTACACTCCCATGACCCTCCTCATCCTCCTCCTGTCTTGCAATGAATCCCATTCCAGCTCCTTTATCATATCCGCCACTGATTGCATTCTGCGATAATTTCCAGAAACAAATCTAGCAGCCCTTTTTTGCACCCTCTCCAACTCCTGTATTTGATACGTAAAATAAGGGTCCCATACTACACTACCATATTCGAGCAATGGTCTGACCAAAGATTTGTAACCCAATTCCTTGACTTCTCTCATACATCCCCTCATCACTCTCTCCAACAAGTGCAGAACTTTGAAACCTTTTCCTACCACCTGTCCTATGTGTCCTGCCCAGTTAAGCTTGTTATCAAAAGTAATTCCAAGGTCATTTTATTATCAATCATGTATATAAGTCCCATTATCTCATAATAATATGTAACATCTAATCATCAAAATAATTTATCCAATGTCAAATGTGCACCTGTTATACAAACTGACTAAATGGATCAATAAAGATTTAATCTAAGTCTGAGTGGTAGGTGGTCTGAGTGCATATATTTTATAACCTGTAGGCACAGCTGGGCACAAAACAGTTAATCCGTTAATCGTTAATTAACGAAGTTAAAAAAATTGCGAAAATTTAACTTTTAAGTTAACCTAAAAAATCATTAACGGTCTTCTTAACTTCCGTTAAATTGGACTTCCGTTAACTTTAGTCCGTTACATAGGTTTTTGACGTCTTTTCATTTGTTTGAAATGTGCGCCACGCCACAACTCGTATGCAGGGCTGCCAGATTGTATAATTGGATACAAAACTTGTATAATTTGGTTACCTCTTGTATCCTGTTTGTATAACAGGTTGCCTTGTATAATTGGATACAAAAATGAGCACTTAAAAGTAAAGTACATTCCAGCACCTTTTTGAAAGTGTTTTCCCTTTGTTTCATTGAGTTGGCAACCCTTCCTGCATATCTATTTCCTTTTTGTTATTCAAAATTTATCAATGTGTACATTGATTACTTTTCGTGGACTTTTTTTGCTCCCAGCACTTTCACACACTTATGTAATCAATGGATGACCCCTTTGTATAATTGGGTATCATTCTGTATAATTTCAAAGAGACAGCGGTATAATATAATTTTTCTGTACTGTTAGCGCCATGGAGGAAGGAATAATATGGAGACGACGCAAGAGACCTTTGCCACGCATGGAAGTGAAGCAGGCCGGCGGAGGAATGGGGGGGCATGGCCGGAGTGGTGGGGACTTGACCGCTTCCCAACAAACACGGGGAGTATGGTTAAACACCTCAAGGGGACTCTAGGATAAACGTGACGCCGCAATCTGGTGATGGATTATTATGTAACTCGATGAGACAAATAAAAAATGAAGAATAAAATTTTTTGATATCCTGCTTAGTTTTCGAGATATTCTGTCTCAAATGTGAAATGGTTTTGGTTGAAATTCAGAAGAAAAAATTATTCAAAGTCAAATTTTATGATGAATTTTTATTTAAAAAGACGAGACAAATAAAAAATAAAGAGTAAAATTTTTCGATATTTCACCTAGTTCTCGAGATATACTGTCTCAAAAGTGAGGTGTCTTGAGTTGAAATGCAGAAGAAAAATTTCGCAAAAGTCAAATTTAATGATGGATTCTTATGTAACACGACGAAAAAACTCGATAATAAGGAATAAATGTTTTCGATATCTTGCTTAGTTTGGGGGATATACAACAACCAAATTGAGGGGTTTAGGTTTGGTTGCAGGCTGGACCAAAAATTAATTCTGTCAAAGCCACAATGATTACATGGTTGACATGCAGAATGGATATTTCAGTTTTATTACTACCACTTGTGGTTAGTCTGAAATGTGTCCTAGACCAGAAAAAAGTAAGAGGACCCACTCTAGGGATGAGCAACCCAGACATTTTGTAGGCTGGTACCAGAAATAAAATGTTTCCGCATAATTTATATTAACTATAAAGTGTATCAACAAAAAGTAAAGAGTGATACGTTACTATAATGTATGGTTGGCATCATGCGGTGTTCTTTTAAGTAACTTCAAGCAAGTGTGCTCCAATCATAAATGCGATGATGAGTCACTGTCTGAACAAGCCTATACTTTTTTCAACAAAATAACTTATCACGCTAGAAGAACTCTACTTCAACTTCTGTTTAAAAGGGCAGAGGCTTTATTATTACCTTTAAAAATAAAAGAGCCGTTTCACAATTGTTGCTATTACAGGAATGTACAAGTAACTTTATGACACAGAATTTGATTCATTATTTTCCTTTACTTCACATTATTAATAATGAATTAACATGTGGTTAAAGGTAGGGACCGTGCACAAACTACACGGCCTGGTCCGGGGGGGGGGGGGTGCTGGAAGGCTACGTTGAGCTATGTAGGGAGAGGGGGGGGGATTCCAAGCCAGGCCACGTAGCTATCCTTTCATAAAATTTGTCACAGTTAAAATGAGGAATGGAATTCACAACAGCATGTGAATATTTATTGGTTTAATTCTAGATGGCGATACCGCTATAGCACCTTTCTGCCACACGCAGCTATCAAAGAATTATCCGTACCACTTTTATGACATTTTTCTTCTGGTCCAGGCTGTATTTCAACCTAACCTCAACTGCTAGGAATAATTTTAAAAAAAGCTAGATCCCTGTACTGGTAGTAGGCCTAAAGTAGTTGTAGCAGTATCATGATCTAGAATTAAACCTATTTATTTCCCTCAGCTAATTATCTCCTTATGTAATTTATAATAGTCTGACAAGAGAAAACAGTGCAAAATGTCTTCTGGAATCAAAAGGGGGAAAAAAACCTACTTGCTAGGTGAGGGGGGGGGGAAGGGGGGTGGAGGCAAAAGCCAAGTTGGTCTACATGGGGAGGGATAGTGGTTCACAGGAGGCCAAATTGGAGCTATGTGGTTTATGCACGCTCTCTTATGTATGTATCTCAATTGATGCTATCTATAAACATTAGAAATTAAGGAAAAAAAGTCTGTTAAAAATTATTTTAATAGAATTTTATTTGCCAAAACATCTACAGCCACAAAAAAAGACTAAGGGTATTATTATTTTATTTAATTTCATTGGAGCACACGCTCCATAATATCCAAGTGTAATTAGGAAACAGTGATACAAGATTGATTGAAACAGAAAGTTATATATGTAATTTGAAAGTGTCACCATATGGCAAGATAATACTTGACAGCAGTAGGAGCACTGGATTCTTAGGTTTTCTGATTCATGTTTGAAGTATTTCTTTAATTCCTTAGTTATTGATCAAAAAATCTTAAAATATATATTAGCATATAAATTTAGTCAGGATCACTTTGAAATATTTTTACAATGTATCAGATCTTTGGGGGGTGGAGGGGGGGGGGGGAGGAATTCAAACAATCCCACTGCCCATACACTTTAAAGCAGCTTATAAAAAAAAAAACCTACTCTTGAAATGTGAAGTGAAATATGTAAACACTGGTAATTGTATACTCCTGGAAAAATTGTTAATCATGCTCCAGAACATATTATAAATTTTACATCAAGACATCATCGAATTATTGAAGAGGAAAAAGAATTACAGTTTCCTCCCAAGTCCGACCACGAATGTATGTTTGATGCAGGTGCACTAACTGTTTTAATAGATCATATTGTACACTACATTTCAGGATTTGTGGTACACAAACATCTAAAAATATTAAAAAGTGAAGAGTGTGTTAGTATATTGTGATCTCCATTTCTATTATTTTGGGGATCTCTCAAAACGTACAAAAGTAGAGATGGTCTTATTCATCGTTCACTTGATATAAGTAACATTTGTGAAACGTTTTAAAAAGTATTTAGCAGAAATGTGCATTCAAATTTTGGTTTATTTTTTAAAAAGAAGTTAAACATTTTGCAAACTGAAACACAAGTTGTTCAATTGATAATCTGTGAAAATTTATTCAGTCACCTTAATGAACATTCTCTTGATTAAGATGTGTTGTCTAATTTCACAGCCCTACTTATTAGGACAATTGTAAAAAAAATATCTCTCAGTTAGATTTAGATATGGGGGGGGGGGGGGGGGAGAATGTTGTACAAAAAAAAAGAGACTAAATTAGAAACACATTCCACAAATTGATCAGCAACGTGACGAAAGAAATCGTAATAGTAAATTCACTGAATCACGAAGTAAAACACGCCCCTTTAAATCTCATTTTAAACACTCGTTAAAAAATAATGCTAGTCTATTATGTGCAAAATAGCAAGGTTTGCTGATTTTCTACACTACACCAAGAAAAATTTGCGAACAAAGTCATCCCATTGAGAGCTATGACTAAATATTTATAGACGTGCTGCAAAGTTTGCTGTGTCTACCGCTCACTTCAACAACGATAATTACAATTCAACTTACTTATGAAATGATATTCCAGGTTCATTCCTGTCTGGCCTATTTGTGCAACCGTACGCAACACAAGCTGGCATTTTTAAACACTTATACACAATACTAAATGAAATAATCACTGCCTCTACCACAATGTGAACACCTTAATTGTTGGGAAGCGCCATATGGTCGCTGCCGGTGCTGCCACCATGCGGGAGAGTTTAGTGCTTGCTTCACCGATTTAAGCTCACTTCTTCTCCATATAATTGTTAGCGCTGCTCGTATGTTCGGTGTAGTAGTGGCCGCCGCCTGCTAAAATCTTGGCGGCGGCGGCGTGAATATTTTATATTGTGAATTCTGCAAACGTAAATAAACTAAAAAGCGTCATAACCTATCTTATTGACAAATCAACATTATTATCTGTAATGAGGTGTATTTATTATTTCAAAATGTATGTCGTTATTATACGTTTAGTAAAAACATCGCGTTCAGTTGGTGTTGAAGCAACAGTGACGGATCGGCAGTGTGTGTCGGAAGAGGTTAATCGGACAAACTGTTCGGCCGTCAAATCGGGCATTACTCGGACGAAATTCTGTGCCAGTGGATGACCGGCCGCCTGATCGATAGTTAGTATCGCACTGGAGTCTGCAAACAGTGTTGCAGATCAGCAAAAAACTCAACTTTCAGTAACCAGTGCGAAAAAATGCAAAGAAATAATACATAAGTTACGAAAAAGGTGATGTACAATTTTAATTCGAAACATTTGTGTGTCTTTTTTTTTTAAAGTAGAAGCTAGTTTGGCAGTTTCGGTCGTGTAATGTAAAAGGATGTCGCTGACTAACTTCCGTTCTACTTGTTCACGTAAAAACATGCAGGCCATGATTTAGTGAAACCTGGCCGGGTCGTCTAAAGGGGCCTTTAGGTCACAGGTAGGCCGTGGCACAAAGGTAACCGTAACAGGCATTGGTCGTAGATTTTAGGTTGGCCGCAAATTTCACTGGTCGCAGATAAAATCAGACAGGAATACCACTTCGTTGTTGTGGCGATAGCATAACCACAATTTGTTAATTTTTATAAATAAATCCACATTTTCATCGTGGTACATAACACCTTGAGATAGAGCAGTTATACCTACCGTACTATAATATTAATACATCAGTACAACTTTTGACTAGTTAACTTTTAACGGATAACTTTAACTTGCGTTAAATTTATAAACATTTAACGCTTTAACGATTATCGAAGTTAACTTTTTAAGTAGCGGAATAATGATTAACGAAGTTAACGTTTGGATTAACTGTGCCCACCTGTGCCTGTAGGTACGTCTGGATTTTATCTCCAAAAGTGGGGAACCTCTTGTGCTCTAGTGAAATTTTTATATTTTCCTGTCATTGGATATTTTAGCCATGAATTCGGAGTATAATATGCCATATTAAGATCTCCAATGATTATTACTTGAGGTAACGAGTTTAGCACCTACTGATATCACACATGTGAATATTGCTTTATTTATTGAAGACTGTAATGAGGTTAGTGTGAGCTCTGTGATACTGGTTTCATACGGCTATGGCTTCAACTCTCTCTAACTTGGGAAGCACTACCTTTGATTGCTCTACGTCGATGTGTATAATCACGACCTTGCCTCAAACCCGTGCGCCATTCTATCTGGAAGATGTCATTTACTCCCAGATGTGTCTCATTTACGATAGCTCCATAAATGCGACCAACTCTGTCTTTTCACGCCTCAGTCCATTGGTGTTTCAGAACAGGAGGATAAGTGTCCCAAGAGGAGTAGGAGTTTCCAGCATTATTGGAGCTTTGGATGGATTACAGTCTATCTCCCCCCCCCCCAATCTAGGGGTGTGGTCTTGTACTGTACTAGGGTACTTCAAAGTTTTGGCATAAGGTTAGCCTGAATTACAGTCCATTTACCACGCCTGTGGGAGTGTAAAGGATCGTTAGTTGGGTAAATCTGGATTGCAGTCCATCTGCCTCCATCTTTCTAGAGGATTATTGAGCAGCTTCAGTGGGGTAGTAAGGTGGGATTGTTTTACAATGCATTTCCCACCATCTGGGGGAGTGCCCATGACAAGACTGGATTTCCACCCATCTCCTCCAATCCATGGAAGTCCCCAGGAGCTGTAGCAGGGTAGTAAGGCAAGTTGGCAGTGTTAGGAGTTTCATAACTAAAGATTTTTATCACCATATAGAGCTAGCACGTGACCTGTTCTAATAAGAATAGTGCTGCCGAGTTTTTAGATTTGACAAAGTATAGAGCGGAAGCAGAGCCTTTGTATAGTTTCCATTAATCTGTCATTCTTGATAATTATCATTATCCGTCACCAAGAAGTGCCTTTTTAATATTTTTGGGGAGCGTGTATGCCTCTGACTACATATAGGTGTGTCCTTTTGGTTTACAGCCTAAAGAGTGACTCTTGATTTTCTCATCACCTGTACACCTGAACAACGCACAGACCAGCAACAAACACAGACATACCACCTGACATTGAGAACATATGCTACCTCAAAAAAAAAAAAAAAATATCCAGAAAGATGTGGCAATGCTTCCATGATACCAAGGACAAACTATGCTACAAACAACTAACCAAGGAACTGAGGCAATGTTTATATGGACTGAGCAAAGAACAATGGGAATCCAAGATAGTACACCTCACTCTCCAGAACAGAGATGTTTGGCACCTGGTATGGGCTCTCAAGGAGCCAAGAAAGCCCCACACAGCCCTCAATGTACCCGATAAACCATGATTCTTACCAATAGCAAAGGCAAAGATTTTGACAGAACTTTTCACTACACAGCACAGCGAAGTGGAATAAAACCTATCGGAAGCAGAAATATTGACAGCTGAAAACATCAAGGAGATGGCTGAAGCAATATTAACAGCGTCACCTGAGGACGAACCTGAGTTCGCCATACCTGGGGAAGTGCAATATTAATCAAAAATATAAACACAAACAAGTCGCCAGGTGCAGATAAAATAACTAACATAC
The DNA here is from genome assembly GCA_031002005.1 of Vandiemenella viatica. Classification (NCBI taxonomy): domain Eukaryota; kingdom Metazoa; phylum Arthropoda; class Insecta; order Orthoptera; family Morabidae; genus Vandiemenella; species Vandiemenella viatica. The sequence continues at coordinate 152,712,433 of CM061920.1, forward strand.
ACTTCAAGAAGCTTCCAAAGAAAGGTTGTTGTATTTCCCATGCTTTATATTCTTCTTAATAATTAATTAATATTTGTGGTTTAACTGCATTCGGTGCTATTTATTTTATTTCATTGATCATGTAAATAAATAAGTCATATACTTTGTACAGTCTTAAGCACTTTTAATGCACTTCAATGGCCAACACAACAAATACATCAAACTAAATCGGACTTTGCTTATACAAGTTCTCCCTATAGTGCTTGTTAAAAGGATTTTACCTTTATATCAATTGGTATGTTTAGAAACATTTCTTATTATCTAAATTATTCACGACACGATTATATGACTGAGCTTTACAGCATCCATCAGCCAACCAAACTAGGCAACAACTCGTTAATAGTTGTTGCTCTGGAATCCTTTTTGTTTCCCAGAATAAACAAACTGGCCTTTGCCATGGAACTCTAATATTCAAAGATACGGTACTAAATATATTAAAATATATAATATCGCTCTAGATTAATATATCTGTTATTCCACAAGGTCTAGTACTACTAACAAGAATCTACAACTCTTGCATGCTCCATCGGTACTTCCCTAACAACTGGAAAGTCGGAAATGTCACAGCCATTCCTAAATGCGGAATAGACCAGCGACTCCCTGCCAACAACAGGCCTATTAGCTTACTCCCATCCGCCTCTAAGGTACTGGAACGACTTATACTGAAGAGAATCAACACCAGTCTAGAGGCGGTAAAGGCTATCCGGAAGGAACAATTCGGCTTCAAGAGCCGGGCCGGTAACACTAGCCAACTCATCTGATTAACTGAAGACGTGTCCAGGGGATTCAATATGAGAAATCTGACGGCCGCTGTGTTCTTGGACATAGAAAAGGCGTATGATAAGGTGTGGCACATCAACCTGATCACAAATCTAAGAACACAGATGATCGTCCGTCACTGCTACGTCCAATTAATCGGAAACTACCTCAGCAACCAAAGTTTCTACGTCTCGATCGACGGCCAACGATCTGACATCTACCAAATCCCGGTGGTAATCCCATACGGATCAACCCTCGCGCCCGTTCTTTTCAACTAATACGCCAAAGACGCACCAGTAGAGCCAAGAGTTAAAATTGCACAGTCTGTGGAGGACACCACAATATATGTAACAGGCAGGAAGCATGAAGTCACCATAAATCGACTGCAATGGAGCCTCGCCTCCTTGAGAAATGGTTCCGAATTAACAAAATCACTCTACGAAGTGTGCAGCGGTTTACTTCACCAAAAAAAGTCTAATTCTAAAAATTAAAAATCATGGGTCAAGAACTGGAATGGAAAAAATAAACCAACTATCTGGATATCACGCTAGACTCGAAACTCCTCTTGCGGAATCACATCGTGGATAGGAGAAGGCAGGGTCTAGCCATCATGTAACGCCTCTTCACAGTACTTCACAGCTCAGAGCTATCGGTTTTAACCAAACTTCGAATCTTCAAATCTGAGATCCTCCCTTTCATCCTCTATGGATGTCAGGTGTGGGGAACAGCAGCAAACCACAAAATCCTCCACCCACAGAGAGTACAGAACAGGTGCTGAGGACTATCCTTCGTGCACCCAGATACACGTCGAAAGCTTTCATTAACAATGAAACAACATCGAAATCATCTGAACAGAAATATTTCAACAAACTGAAAAGTTCTACGAGCGAATCGATAAATTCAGAAAAATCGACAAGAGATTCAATACCCTTGACACAACAAGGCGAAGGCACTGACACTCCCATCGAGTACCATTAAGTATCATGTATCAGCCAGAGTAGCACTGATATGATATAAAAAAACTGTAGGGGTTTTTCACAACAGGTCGTCCTTGACGACCATAGGCATGTTTTCCCCTCAAATCGCAAATAAAAAGTCCCAAAATAATCTTATCCTCAACAAGAGAAACGCATCAGTAGAGCTATCTAGCTACTGGGACATGCACAAACACGCCGCAGAGGCAGTGACATACACAAAAAAACTGTGCATGCTAAATAAAATTGTAGATTAAAAAACTAAAAACACAGTTTTGTAACAATGTGAACTAAAAATTCAAAAAAAAGTTTTAAATATAAAAATTTCATTCAGTTGCAATAGGATGTACCAAATTTCAGTATATCATTTTTAAATAAACTTAAAACAAGAATAAAGTAATTGATCAAAAATTACTTTAACCTAAAAATGTATGGATATGAGATGTTATTTTTTTTTTTATCGGTAGTTATTCGTAGAGTCATTATAAAAAGTAAATAGAGAGCACCTCACCCTTTTTACACGCTTTATATTAGCTTGACTTGTATGTATGTATGTATGTATGTATGTATGAATGTAACGGAATTTTACAACTCCATTTTGACCCACTTCCCGATGTCCGAGCTGTTTGAAATTTGGCACACATATTAAGAACCGGTGACAATACAATAATTTCATAGCTATATCCTGCTATGCTCATTACTTTGACAGTAACAACAGAAAAATGGTTGAATGTCGTGGAATTTTGCAATATAATTTTAACCCAATTCCAGATGTCCGAGTTCTTTGAAATTTTTGCTGATGTATTGATAACTGATTACAATACAATAATTTCATAGCTATGTCTTGATATTCTGATTACGTTGACAGTAAAAACATAAAAATTTTGCACACGTTTTAAGAACCGTTGACAATACAGTAGTCTCTTAGCAATGTCCTGCTATTCTCGTTACTTTGACGGTAACAATAAAAAAATGGTTGCCATGTAATGGAATCTTTCATTTCAGTGTTTACCTGCTTCCTGACGTCCGAATCGTTTTAAATTTTGCACACTTATTAAGAACCGATAAAAACTCAATAATTTCACTCTCACCACGTTGTCAGTGTATCCTATACTTGATGGGATTACTGAGTTAGGCAAATGCAGACGCGACATTAGTGCACAGGTGCGATTCGAGAAATCTTCGTCATTTGGCGGCCACAACCTTCGGAGATTTCCCACCCAATATAGCCATCATCATCATCATCATCATCGTTCTCCAGTTTCCCGGGTGTGATTTACGAGCCTTGGTTGCTATAGACGATCGTCTTTTGCTGTCTCCTATCCAGAAAGGTTTCTCTGTCTGAAGTCGCTTAACGTGATGTTGAATAGTAAGTATTCGAAATATTACTTCGTACTATTATAGAAAAGTAGCCTTCCTCGTTTACCGTGCTATTGGATCTCTTGTTGAGTTGACCATTTAATTGTATTTTACTCGTGGGAATAATAATTAATAATGAAACTACAACTCAAAGAAAAAGAGAGATTGGCGAAGAAAAGCCAACAGTAAGAAACGTATTTTTTAAACTATCTGAACTAAAAAGTTAAAAATAAAATTGTAGTTTAAAAAACTAAAACCACGCTTTCGTAGTAATGTGAACTAAAAGGTTAAAAATAATATTTAAATATAAAGATTTTGTTTAACAGTGATAGGACGTCCCACAATTCAGGATAAATTAATTTTTTTGAATAAGCTTAAAGTATAAAGTCATTGATTACAAAAATAACTTTAATGTTAAAAAAGCGTGGGGTGTGCTCTACATAACTATTGACAATGACTCTGTCTTTACAAACAGCCAACGACAAAAAATATAAGACAACTGAAATAGCACCCCATGCTTTTTTACATTAAAGTTAATTTTGTAATCAATGACTTTATACTTTAAGCTTATTCAAAAAAATTAATTTATCCTGAATTGTGGGACGTCCTATCACTGTTAAACAAAATCTTTATATTTAAATATTATTTTTAACCTTTTAGTTCACATTACTACGAAAGCGTGGTTTTAGTTTTTTAAACTACAATTTTATTTTACATCAAAGTTATTTTTTTTTTATCAATAACTTTATTCTTGTTTTAAGCATATCTAAAAAATCAAGTTATACTGAATTTTGGGACATTCTGTGGGCGTTGAACAAAATCTTTATATTTAAAAATTATTTATAACTTTTTAATTAACATTGTTACAAAAGCGTGTTTATACTTTTTTAAAATTATTTTTATTTATCTTTTGTTCAGATTGCTACTACTAAAGGGTATTTTTTTAGCGTTTGCTTTTTCATCTCCAATCTTGTATTTGTTTGTGTTGTTGTTTCATCTTTCATTATTATTCCCAAGAGTAATGGACAGTTAGGTGGCCAACCATACCAGACGTCCAATAGCAGGGGAAAATGTAGAAGACTACTTTTCCCTAATAGTACGAACTATCTCAAAACGATGTAGTGAATACTCACTGTTTAACATCAGCGGGAAACAATCATGGCCGTAAAGTGTTGTTAAATGTGCATGCGTAGAACGTCTTTCAACATGTGCGCATACGCATAAGGCTGCGTAAGAAAACCACTTTTTTGTTGTTACTGTCAAAGTAATGAGAATACTAGAACATAACTGAGAAATTTCGCGGAATTCGAATCAGGGAGCGTCCTAGCGTACATAAACAAAGCTTTGCCTGAGGTGAAGGTAAGTTATAAAGACAGTAAATATCACCGTTGAGACCTGGATTCAAGCCGAGCTCCGTACGTTCCCCAGTCACGGCCAACAAACTGCTGCAGGAAATCAGCGCAGATTAGAAATATCTGTGATATGATAATTAAACTACGTTTCTATTTTTTCTATTTTAGTAATGAGAATATCAAGACATAATGATAAAATTATTGGTTCTTACAACGAGCGCAAAATTTCAAACAATTCGGACTTCTGGAAGTGGTTGAAAATTTAATTAAATGATTCAATTACATTCTGCCACTTTTCCGTAGTTACTGTCAAAGTAATGATAATAAAGGGACATAGCTATGAAATTGTTGCATTGTCATCGGTTGTTAATACAAGTGAAAAATTTTAAACAATTCTGACGCCTGTAAATGAATAAAAATCGAATTAAAATATTCCACTACATTCAACAATTTTCCTATTGTTACAGTTAAATTAATGAGAACACCAGTACATAGCAACGAAATTATTGCATTCTCATCAGTTCTTAATACGTGAGCAAAATTTTGATCAATTCTGACATCCAGAAGTGGGTGAAAACTGAATTAAAAGGATTCTTTTAATTCATACGTAGATACGTACATGCATACATACATACATGTAACTCAAGGTTATAGAAGACGTGTAATGATGTACCTGGTAGGTGTAATGAGCGTAGGTTCAAGTCTCTTCTGATACGGTAACGGTTTACAGTAGATTTACAGTGATCATCATAGCGAATAGTTGGTAGGTCCCCAGAGCCAGTATTGTAAATTACCCGTTTCGCAAACAAAGTCACAACACAGGTTACAAGTTTGACAGATATGTGGTATCAATAACGCTCTTCTCCCACTCTCTCCCAATTTATTTTCCAATTGTGATATGCTCTGCGACTAGCTAAAAGTTACAGACTCGTCGCAGCTCGTATATAGTAAAAGGTGGACCCAGTGGTTACAGGGTTAAAATACTAGAAAGAAGAAGTGAGGCATATTGTATAGTGACGTGGATCGCATGATACATCTCACAGTTTCACAAATGATGGAAAATGACCAAGTTAGTTACGATATCATCCAATAACTTATTTCTAATAACTGTTTTTCATTTCCTGTTCAATTTCTTTTTCGGCACCAGATTATGAAATTAAAAAACCTTTTTGAAATGTTCGTTTATAATTATTGCAATAACCACTGCCTGCAACTGAAATTTACTGATTGATCATTACATGAAGGCTAAAATTATGAATGCTGTATATAAATAATTTCCTTAAAAGTGATCAATTAAAATCTAATTTACTGTCCATGTTGAATTTACTCCGTTCTCCGTTTCATCTGGTTTTCATTAAGTGAATCGTTTTTTTTTTTTTTTTTTTTGTTTTTTTTGTTTTTTTTGAAAGGGCAATGTCCATATTTTAGCAAAAAGTATGTTATTGCAGATTTGAGAAGTGGAGGCTTGTTTACTGTTGAAAGGGCACATTTTCAACTGAACTCTCTACAATGCTGTAGCGGTTGGTAATCGGTTTATTACTGAATAGGGGCCATCCACAAATTACGTCACACGAATTTCATGATTTTTGGACCTCTCCCCCCTCCCATGTCACAGGTTGTCACATTTGTGCACCTCCCCCCTCCCCTGGTGTGACATTACATATTTTGCAAATTTATATTTATAATTTAAAACAGCACTTCCAAAATGATTATGTATTTCTAGTTAAAAAAGCATATCAATAATAAATAAAACATTTTAAAAAATATATTAAAAAAAAAAAAAAAATCGAATTAATGATACGAAATTGAGTCACCATGTGTCCATGGATTTTGAACCCATTCCTTGATACTGTTTATTATTGGCATAATATTTACTTCATTCTTGATTTCGATAGTGTTGGGAACATTCGATGTGTCAACATCATCCAACCATCGTCATCGTTTAATAAGCAAAGAACTTCCCTGTTTCGTCTAGCGGCAATGCTTTGTGGACGAATCTTCATGATGGGGAAAACCTCTAGTTGACTCTTATGTAATTGCTTATATTGGTTAATGGCTTTGTATGATGAAAAATATATTCCACAGATGCCACATGATCGTTTAAATAAGTATGCCTCGACACTGGGGCAATACGAGCCAAAAAGTGATACAAATTATGCATGTGATGTCACAAAGTTTATGACACATCCCCCCCTTCTCACATGATGTTACACTTTGTTAACCCCCCCCCCCCCAAGGTGTGACGCAATTTATGGATGGCCCCATAGACTCGTGTCCTGGACATTATTATTATTATTATTACTCCGCGATTCACTAAAAGTGTGTGGTGGAGGGTGCATTGCACCTATCGAAAAGGGTTATGGTTTGGAAGGGTTATAAGGGATATGGCAGGAGGCGCCCATGGGCTATTGTGAGGAACCATCCCCGCATTCGCGTGGAGTGATCTGGGAAAACCATGGAAAACCCAGATCAGGATGGCTGGAGTGCTTCAGAAACGTCGCGAAACAATATTTAAAAGACTTATTGTGTTTTTATTGATTCCTGCTAACTTTATGAAAATGGACATGTTCCCTTTCAAAAATAAGCGATTCAATTATTTTGCCTGTAGGTTACGCTGCTGTCAGAATTTGAAACTATAACAATCTTCGCACACGCAAGAGCAAAAGCTCAACAGCATTTACAGAATCCAAAGAGAAAATCGAAAGTCCGTTGTCATGAAAAATCGAAGATTATTCAGACAAATTTTAATAAAAATAATACAGTTAAGCTACAAATAATGGCATTAAAAACATGCACAATTTTTATTTTAAAGAATATTTTGTTTTAATGTAGTGCTAACCTTTGATATAGTATGGCAACTATAGAGTGTATTAAGAATTTTAGGAGCATATTCTGGAAAATTTTGAACAGTTTATCATTTCTTGATCCGATGCCCATTCATGTAGAGTCCTAAAAAATTAAGCTTTTGAAATGTGAAAACCCATTAAAATCGATGTAGATTTTGACGTGATGCTATTACAAAGAAAAAGACAGACACAGTCGGCAACAGATTTATATGTGTAAAGATAATGAAATTTTAAATAAATTTAAGTAAATACATTTATTCAATGTGAAATCATTGTAAATAAAATGTTCTGGTATTTTCAGCTGGTTGCATGATTAATCCAGTGGATAATACAATTAGTCCCAAAACTTTCCTGTACCGAACTGTTGACTGTGGGCAATGCCTTGTAGGTGACGTAAGTTCTCTGTCTATAAACCTACACAACGAAGGAAGCTGGGGACGTTTCTGCTTCCTTGAAGAAGAAGAATGGCTCCTTCAGTCTGTTAAAGTACGCTAGTATTAAAAGAATTAGTATACACGATATCTGTAAGACATGTAACAGAAAAATATAGAACATAAATGATTTCTTAACAATAAGTACTTGAACGAGTATAATTAACTAACTGAAATGAACTGATCTTTTTTTTTGCTGTCATCAGTCTTTTGACTGATTTGATGCAATCCTCCATTCCTTCATATCTTCTGCTAACCTCTTCACCTCTACATACCCCTTCAACCCACGTCCTCAAAACTGATACGGTCCTGAAAAATCATACGGTATATATCAAATGCGAGTAGTTACGAAAATTTATGACGTTTTGGTCCTCCACCAAAACATCATTTTTAAGACTTCAAGTATGTGAGTAACCTGGAAGGTAAATTCGTTCTGACATTGAAATGCAAGAACATAAAGGCCAGTAACTCTGAACTTTCTACTATACACATTAGAAATTTCAGCAGTTAAGATTTTCCGCAAGAGCAAATCCTATATAGTAATAAGTGGTTTGTTTCGAAAAATAAGTGATAATTCAAGTACAGGAAATTCAATTGGTGTGATGTTAAAGTAATTGTTATCACTTGACGAGACATGTCCCAAATGACTCTTGTCTTAGAATGTGGGAGTGCAATTTATCATAATGGTAACTTGTTTCAGCTACCTATCTAACTAGAGTTAGTGATCTTTTTCATAGGTTGACGGCCGACCGTCTAAGGAGTCTGTTTGAAGCAGCTAACTACAGTATTTGATTCCCCTAATTGTTTTGGTAAAACGTTGAATCTGTAGACTATCTTTCACGGCCTATCTTTCCTCATGTGTCATGAAACCACTGTTTCAGGATTATTTCACAGCGTGGTAGTGCGCTAGAGAACTTGTTACTGCCTGTGAAAGAGAAAAATATTATGTACTTTATGTACCATACTGTTTTATATGATTATTAATAGCCTTGCATATAAAAATAGTATTTTCCATTCATTTCACTATCTTTTTTTGGAACAGATAAACAAATAGACTGATCTGGTAGCTTTATTAGTCTACAACGAATTTTAGTATTTGAAGTAAGATATATTCGGTTCACTTTAAACTTTCACTGCTGTTACTGACTCTCGGGATTTTATTTTAAAAAGTCGCTATAATCCATACTTCCGTGGTGGTAATCTGAATTTAAGTCTCACTATATGAGAATACTGTAGTCAACAGCAATTTCATTCAAGGAAAATTTAATTTTCTTCTTTCGCTTTAGATTGTTTGCCACATCTTTCATATACAAGGCTAAGCACCGAACCTCCGGTTTAATAATCGCCGTTCAAGTGCAGACTTACTAGACTCGGGGAGGTACCTCAAAACCTAGAGACTAGATCTAGGGTCACATTGTTTACGGTTTTTTTATATTAATCATAGAATCAAGATAGATGCTTTGGTTATCATATAGAATACAACTAATATGATTCATCGCCACACAAGTTAATCCCATTAACTTGAGTTAGGTGTAAAATTCGTTCTTTAGAAATACGCTATGACAGTGAATGAAAAAATCTAATCACTAGTATTCTATGTTTAGTTAATCACAATGGATGGGAATAGTAGTTCTAGAAATAGATTGATTTGATCTTGATAAACACAAAATATCAAAAGTTAGTAACATATGTGCTGTAAGACTTCCAAAATTTATACCACTACTAGCGAAGTTCCCGGCGTTGCCCAGTATAGTTGGCGTAGATTTATCCATACCCTATTTTTATTCTCGCAAAAAATTTGTACAAAGTTTCATAAAATGTGCGCAAACTTTTTCGGAATTAAAGCAAACTTACATTCACCCGCCCCCTACCAAGAAACTAGTGGGCTGAAGTTTATTTGCACATATACTATTTTCATTCGTCCGAAAAGATTCACGTATATCAAGCTTCGATAATTTGGTTAAGAAATTTCATTACTACATTACTGAACAACCCTAGATGTTAAAAACTCACGTTTGATTCAATTGCAAAGTGAATGAATATAATTGTGGCTCGAAACGCCAGATCCTTTAACTTAAATATCAAAAGTGAATCCGGAATAATATTATCGTAAACAGAAGACTAATGCTGAAGGCCAGAGATATTGTCCAAGATCGTAATTAAAGAAAATCTCTGTTGTTTTTACGGCTATCTATATCGTTTAAAAATTGATATCCGAATTAAAGGAAAGAAGACTTCAAGCTATGGCTTTTAAAAATTGAATATATCGAATTAAAAGAAAGAATACTTAAAGTTTTGTTTAGTGTGCAAAATAGTTATTACTATAAGTTATCTTATTGCTTTAATTAAAGGCTATTGTCAGAGACATTGTGTTGTGTGTTTAGTGAGGAGTATGCAGCATCTAATGATTCCTCCTGTGGAATTTCTCACCATACGTTCAGAATTTCATTTAATGATCCTACATTATTTAACGTTGAAACATAACACATGCCAGACAAGTGAATTAAGATTCTAACCTTTAAAACGGTGAAAACTCCATCGAAATCTGCCCTGTAGTTTCCGAGTTTTTATAAGACCAATATGTCCGGTTTTCGTTTTATAGATATAGATATTATACCATTATAACGCTTCACGAACCCCTGAAATCATTCTCTTTTTGCTGAGACGCAATGTTATTCCTCGGTCTAAGGCATTTACAGATAACTGTTATTTTCGGTAGTTTGATAGGTATATCCGTCTCTGAGCCAGAGGTTGCAGCCCTATCAAAATTCAAGGAGGGTCTATTCGCACACACAATGCACTTTTGTCATTACCACTCGAGTCCAAGGCGGAAGCAAGTTCATTGAATGCAACGTTACCACTCACCCTCGTACAGAATGGTATTTCTCGTCATACAATATAATAACGCTATGTTAGTATCTCCTAAACAGGGATTGACATATTTATCTCGGATAAAATTGCAATCGTGAAAGTTACCAATTTATAGAGGTATCACACATAGCAATGTACAGATGAAATAAAAATTCGCTAAGATTTCTAGACCCGAACTGTGGGGTAGAAAAAAAAAAAAAAAAAAAAAAATACGGTCGCGAGTATATCTAACTGTATAAAAAAACTTATCATGGTTGTAAATCGGGCGGCTATATGTTATTCACTTATTTTTATCTGTACTTGATCTGTAGTGGTGTGGAGACATAGTCGGCGTACAGGTAGTTTCCATCAAAGCTGCAAGAAAATCACCGTAACAATAATGTCTGGCACCTATTTGAAGTAAAATGGTGTCGTCATACGTGCGGTCACCTTAATTTATTAAACACATGAGAAATCCATTTAAGCAGATGGCATAACAGCACTGAGATATATGAAGTCTGAAGTTGAATCTCATGTGTATCAGTATCAGACCACGAACCTAAGAGATCACCATCGTAAGTGGATATATTATTATTATTATTAGCGTGCCAGTATGGCTTTACACCTCATCCTCATTAGGGGCGGGGAAAGGATTGGTGCAGGGGGACAGCCACCTGGAGTGTTTTGGGGAAACGATGGAAAACCAGAATATGGTTGCTAAGACGGGGATTCGAACCAGCGCCCTCCTGAATGCGTGGTCAGAGCGTTACCACTCACCCACCACGCTCAGTGATTTTGGCTGACAATACTGAAAAATATCTATTCTGAGAAGTATTTTTTTTTTTTTATTTTTTTTTTTTTATTTATTTTTTGCATAGCGCTTCGATAATTACGAAATTTCCAACATCCGAAATGACTGGTTACGCAGATATTGCTGCTACCAGGGACCCAGGGAAATAGTGTGAACTTTGGCAAAACATCTTTAGCTAGGACGCTACATGTTGCGTGAACGGAACGGGGTAAGTAGCAAGATATGATATGAAAGAAAGTTACTGTACAACGATGTAATGGAAGCTCAACTGTAGACACGTAACTACATGTTTTGTACTACCGTTATTATATCAGAAATAGAACAACTGTAAAGCAACAAAAAAATTCGCAATAGCAAGCATGTAGAGTTTCCGCACACATATCACAGACAATGTAAACTAAATATGTAGGACAGTAACTAACAGTTACTACGTTTACCTGCAACGTCTGTCAGCTATGGAAAATAAGACTGAACGTTCCGTGATTCGGATTCTACGTTAAACTGCAGTTCCCAGAGGACAGAAGGCGGCAGTCCTACCACTGATGCAATGGCTTAGTATGCCTCCTTTGGGAGAATACAACCAGCGATCGGTTGTGGTTGTCTCCACCCTTCACCCAACCACACTCCGTCTTTCGGCGCTGTAGAACTGAATGCACCAACAACAGCTTTCATCCTCAACACATTACTTTGAACGTACAATGATTCACACAAAGTAGTAACGTTTATGAATACTTCTACATTAGAAAGAATCCAAGTCAATTATACACTCTAAAATCACCTGAATCCTGAACTACTTAGTTTCTCAGTCGTAACAGCCTTACCTAAGGACAGGACTGAACACGTGAAATGACTGCAGCAATAACGAGCATGATGGATGAGATGCAATGTTGTGGATTCACATTCGGGAGGACGTGGGTTTGAATCCCTGTCCCGACCATCGAGATTTCGGCTTTCCATGCTTTTTGTGAAATTACTCCATTCGGTGCTTAAGCCATCTGACGGGAAAGTGAAAAGTCCAGGATTCGAATCCCGGTCTCAGCTGCGATTTTCAAAAAGCCCTCAATCTGACCTTCACATCTTTCACAACTTGCGTCGTAATGTAGTTACGCCTTAATACTTCCGTTGCTCGGTTTCAAGTTTAAACTGTAGGTTCTCTACACCCTGTTAAGTTCAAGTAGGCTAGGATAGAGGCGGAAAGCGCAGGCAATAAAAAACCCTGGTCATAATGACCAAACGAGCCATTACTCCGTACTTCAGGTGAATGTTGGGTTGGTTCCTTCAAAAGACCATGCCTGAATTCCATCCCGATCTTGCACCAGTCCTATCACACTTCGTGATCGGTAAAGATCTGGCCTAGCATTTGGGAGGGCGTGGGCTCGAATCCCCGTCCGGGCATCCAGATTTGAGTTTTCCATGGTTTCCCAAATAACGCGAGGCGAATGACGGGATGATTTCTTCATTTGCCATGGCCGAATTCCTCCCCGTTCCTCGTCCACTGTCCTTTTCCCCCACCTCTAAAGGCCTCGATGTCGACGAGGCGTAGAACCATTAAAAAAAGAAAACCCCGACCAACAACTCCAGATGAGTGCCGAGTTATTCATTCAAAATACCATGCCTAAATTCCTTCCCAGTCCTTGCCGCCAGTCCTTTCTCGAGTCCAATGACCTCGTTGTTGACGAGACTTAAAAAAAGAAAAAATATCAAGAAGAATTGTGTGGGGCGTGCAGAGGCTACCGTGAGTGTGTCTTGTTGCCTTCAGTTGAGGGCTATGCCTACTTAATAAATTCAGCATTGGAGTGAGAGAGGATGCAGTTCTATCCCAGTTGCTCAATAATGAAGCCGATATGTTCCTTGGATATTCCAGTATGGTTTGCGATACGCTTTTGAGTGATTCACCGGTCGAATCAAATTGTTGAGGTATGCGATGATCATCGTTTGCTGAAGTGATCGGACGTCGGCTGCATTTATCATCTACAATTATGGCCTTTACATTCTCGCAATCACCAAATTTTAGTGCCAATCGATTTACAGTAGACCTATCAACGGCATCGCCGGTATAAACAGCCTTGAAACGACGATGAATCGCAGTAGGAATCACTTTGTCAGCAGTTAAAAATTCGATAACAGCACGATGTTTAACTCACGTTGACACAACACTAGAACACTTCTCCATAATTCCGGACAACAAATCCTTACTTCTCAGTACTTTCAAATAAAATGTAATGTCGCTTGGTATGTATGGTCTGGCGTCAGAGTTTTTCAGTCGTAACAGCCTTACCTAAGGACAGGACTGAACACGTTTACCCTCACCACCACGGACTAGACCTGATTACTACCCAAATGGACTGCTACTGCCAGTGTACAGAGATGGCCAGTCCGGTACTGTTGTTTTCGTCTATGTATCAGCTCAATGCTGGTGATTCTAAGCGTTTGACGATAGGTATATCGTCTAAACACGACGTCAAAATCGTTGCTTCCTTCAAAAAGGCGATGGCCGAATACCTTCCCGTTCCCTGTCTCCAGTCACATCCCGCCTCTAATGACCTCGACTTCAACGAGGCGTAAAACCATAAGTAAAAGAAAAAAAAATCTTAAGCCCAGTACGTTTTCATTTACTTTAGAATTTAATGTAAATGAAGTACTTAGAGTAGTAGCAAATTGGTTTAAGGCAAATTAATTAAAATTAAATTTTGAAAAAACACATTATATTAGGTTTAAAACAAAAAACTATGCACAGCCAGATATATGTATAAACTATAAAAACAACACAATCTTAGAAACAGAGAGTATAAAATTTCTTGGTATTAAAATAGATCAGAAACTCTGTTGGCATGATCATATCACTACACTACTGACAAAGTTAAGTAGTGCCACCTTCGCAATACGAACACTTTCTCTAACAGCAGATCTAGAATTAATGAAACAGGTGTACTACTCATATTTTCATTCAGTAATGTCATATGGCATAATTTTTTGGGGAAACTCTTCACAAAGTAAAAAAGTTTTCATAGCACAGAAAAGAGCTATTAGGTTTCTGTGTAGGGTAAAACCAAGAACTTCTTGCAGACAACTCTTTAAGAAACTCAATATTCTTACAATGTATTCTCAGTATATATATTCTCTCATGAGCTTTGTCATAGAAAATTTTAACCTGTTTACACCTAATTCACAGCTACACAGTTTCAATACAAGAAATAGAAATAACTTGCATAAAACACAAACATCTCTGTCATTAGTACAAAGAGGAGTTAATTATTCTGGGATACATCTGTTTAATAAACTACCTAATCGTATAAAACAGCTTTCAGATTATAAAGATGTATTTAAACAAAAACTTAGAGATTATCTTATTGGCAACTCCTTCTACTCCATTCAAGAATTTGAAGAAAATAATTAATTGTACTCATTATGACGTTTGCAAAACTCAGTTGCAAAAATGTATGTTTATTATTATTTCTTGTATTTGTAAAATATGTATATATTTACTATGATATGACTCAAATTATGTGTATATGTATCAACAATGACATGTTTCACATCCCAGAGGTACTTCCTCAGCAGGGATCCATGGAACAAGATTGATAAATAAATAAAAAAATAAATAAATTACCTTTAATATTTTCTATTGCAGAGACTAAATGCTGATCAGTGCAGAAATGATTACATTTGTCCACGTTTCAGACGATGCAGGTTTAATTTTTGAGACTGGTTGGTGAATTTTTAATGTTCTGCAGTGTTATACAGGTGATTTCATGTTCTTTCTTCAATGCATTCCACTCGTCTTCTTTTCAGAGTTATTGCTTGTATGCCGGTCTGAATATCTACCCTGATGTGTGAGTTTTTAAAGCAAAGTAATGAATCAGCAGTTGTTGGAGATGTAGGTTATATTGAATGCGCAGAGACGACTGGCTTATCACAACATTAGCAAAGTCAGTTCTGAACAAGGGAAGTTAGAGTAATATCTCCTCTACAAACCAGCCTAAAAACTTTACGAGAAAAAGTTTTATATTCGTCCTGTAGTATCCCCCAAGATTACTACGAAAGATTTTACACAATTTCTAACAGTCTGAACGTTAGCTATATATCAGTGACGATGTTATTATTATTATCATCGAAAACGTGCATCTGATGTCGAAAGTCAAGAGGATCATAGAATACCGAGCCTGGTGGGTGAGCAGTAACGTTCGGATATATCGTTCGTGAGGATATGCAGCACGGTTTTAGAGTCAGATTTTCTTTTGTTTCCCAAAAATCACTCGAGGCTAGTGTCGGGATCACCCCCGTGCAGTACTCCTTTCAGAGTAATTTTTTATATGCCGATATAACTACCGTGCCCGGTAGGTGAGTTTTTTTAGGATTGGGACTGTCATGTGGAGGTGGAGAGTTCAATTCCCGATCCGGCTGTTCATTAGAATCTGTTGTAGTACCACTTTAGATGCAAGTAGCCGTTTATCGCCTATAGTAGCTGCGACAGCGAAAAACACGGCTAGTGGTGTTTTTGTCCGTAGGAAGGGATGTTTTTTTTTATTATTATTTCTAGCCATTTGAGGCAATTTTTTCTTGTATTATTGATCGAGAGCCCTCGATAAGTTATTGATATTCAAAAGTAACAGAGTTTCGACTTGCCGCGCACTCTGCCTATGTCGCGGCTAACAAGTCTATGGTATTTCGTTTCGACGTGGGCAACGGCCAAGGCGCCGGTCACTGCTATCACCTCGCGAAGATCGAATTACTGAGCTTCTTTAGGTGTTAGAGGCGAAACGGGGAGTACGAACAAAAATTCCCAATATTTTACAGCATGCCGTGAGGTAGATAGTGTTATTGTGGGAGACAGCTTAGGGAAACAAATTAATAGTATTTTAATCTGCGACTCGGTCTTATTGATCATCCATGCATATCTCTGTCAGTTGGTAGGCTGCATCATGCAGCAGTAAACGATTTACAGTTAGCATAATCATCTGTATGTTTCAGTTTTCTTGAAACATGTTTCTAGCATTAATTGTAGGTAAGCAGTAACATGATTTTTTTGTATTATTGTCATTCATTATTGTTTTTATCTTTTGGTTTTTCTTGCTTTCGCTGGCACCGACTCCAAAAATAACTAATTAATGTAAAAATTTCATTGCCAGTAATGTAAAATATTGTCCATTTAGATTTACTTTCTCCTAAGCAAGGTATAAAGTTATTTTAAGATTTTTAGTGCATTTTTTTGAAGGCGGTTTTTATGTTTTTTGAAACAATTATTTTATTTTAAAATTTTTAGTGGTATTATAGTTTGTTTTGTATTTTAAATATGCCGCAGAAGTTGCCATTTTGGGAGTTCAGTTTCTGGTAGCTCAAGGATTAAAGCGATTGCTTTCAAAGAAGAATTCTGTCTTTATATACAACAAAAATTTCCAGAACGGGGTGAACTGGGAGTTGTGTTAAGGAATGTCAGTTTACATTTTGGTTCAGGCTATGTTTCGATCGTATCAAAACATCTGTTAAAGCTGCTGGTCGATAACCGAAACATGTAACATCTGGGCATTAATACACTCCTGGAAATTGAAATAAGAACACATTGACGCCGGTGTATAAGACCCACCATACTTGCTCCGGACACTACGAGAGGGCTGTACAAGCAATGATCAAACGCACGGCATAGCGGACACACCAGTAACAGCAGTGTTGGCCGTCGAAGGGCGCTAGCTGCGCAGCGGTTGGGCACCGCCGCAGTCAGTGTCAGCCAGTTTGCCGTGGCATACGGAGCTCCATCTCAGTCTTTAACAATGGTAGCATGCCGCGACAGCGTGTACGTGAACCGTATGTGCAGTTGACGGACATTGAGCGAGGGCGTATAGTGGGCATGCGGGAGGCCGGATGGACGTACCACCGAATTGCTCAACATGTGGGGCGCGAGGTCTCCACAGTACATCGATGTTGTCGCCAGTGGTCGGCGGAAGGTGCACGTGCCCGTCGACCTGGGTCCGGACAGAAGCGACGCACGGACGCACGCCAAGACCGTCGCATCCTACGCAGTGCCGTGGGGGACCGCACCGCCACTTCCCGGCAAATTAGGGACACTGTTGCTCCTGGGGTATCAGAGAGGACCATTCGCAACCGTCTCCATGAAGCTGGGCTACGGTCTCGCGCACCGTTAGGTCGTCTTCCGCTCACGCCCCAACATCGTGCAACCCGCCTCCAGTGGTGTCGCGACAGGCGTGTATGGAGGAACGAATGGAGATGTGTCGTCTTCGGTGATGAGAGTCGCTTCTGCCTTGGTGCCAATGATGGTCGTATGCGTGTTTGGCGCCGTGCAGGTGAGCGCCACAATCAGGTCTGCATACGACCGAGGCACACAGGGCCAACACCCGGCATCATGGTGTGGGGAGCGATCTCCTACACTGGCCGTACACCTCTGGTGATCGTCGAGGGGACACTGAACAGTGCACGGTACATTCAAACCGTCATCGAACCCATCGTTCTACCATTCCTAGACCGGCAAGGGAACATGCTGTTCCAACAGGACAATGCACGTCCACATGTATCCCGTGCCACCCAACGTGCTCTAGAAGGTGTAAGTCAACTACCCTGGCCAGCGAGATCTCCGGATCTGTCCCCCATTGAGCATGTTTGGGACTGGATGAAACGTCGTGTCACGCGGTCTGCACGTCCAACACGAACGCTGGTCCAGCTGAGGCGCCAGGTGGAAATGGCTTGGCATGCCGTTCCACAGGACTACATCCAGCACCTCTACGATCGTCTCCATGGGAGAATTGCAGCCTGCATTGCTGCGAAAGGAGGATATACACGGTACTAGTGCCGACATTGTGCATGCTCTGTTGCCTGTGTCTATGTGCCTATGGTCTGTCTGTGTGATCACGTGTTGTATCTGACCCCAGGAATGTGTATATAAAGTTTTCCATTCCTGGGACAATGAATTCACGGTGTTCTTATTTCAATTTCCAGGAGTGTACATACCACATACAGAAATCAGTCTCTGGAATATATCTGCTCCGGCATCACACAGTTTTAATTGGTGATCCAAGTTGAAATCTGAAGTACATGTTGAGACATTATGACACATTTATTTTATAAATATTATGCCATGACTTAAAAACAGTTTAATTGATTTTGACGGAATTTAAAACTAATGGTTTTTGTAAAGAACATTGGAAATTAAAAGGGTTGAGGGTAGAGGGAAAGTGGGATTGGGATTTTGTATACCAAATGTAGATTGCCTTTTCTGATTGATTTAAATTATACTTGTGTAAATTTCTGTTGATGTCACGTAAAACTGTAGGTATGTATAAAAAATAATTAATCGGTGTGGAGACGAAGAGTTGTTTGGTTTTTGTAAAACTAATGTGGGCAGTATTTTTCTCTTTGTTTTAAAGTATACATGTGCAAATTTCTATCGAAACCAGATAAAAACTGTAGCTTTGTGTAAAGAACAATTGTGAAAATTAAATTGGGTAAGGGAGTGAGTGGTAGGGTTTTGTAGACAGAATGTAGACACTATGTTTCTCTTTGTTTTTAAGTATACATGTGCAGTGTTCCGTGGAAATCTGATAAAACTGTGGGTATCTATAAAAAATATTGGAAATTAGGAGAGGTGGGGGTAGAAGGGAAGAGGGGTTTGGCTTCTGCCACCTAATTTAAATTCAATATGTTTTAAAGTAAACGTGTGCAAATTTCCTTCAGAATCGGATAGAAACTGTAGATTAAAGGATGGAAAGGAAGGAGCGGTGTTTGGACTCTCGAAATCAAATGTAGACAGTATTTTTCTGATTTGCAGTATACATGTGCATACTTCCTTCAAAATCAGAAAGAAACGGTAGCTTTGTAAAAAGAATATTGATAGTAATTAAATGGGTAGAACGGGGAATAGGGTTTGGGTTTTTGTGAAAGTTATGTGGACAGTATTTTTATTTTTCTATTGGTTTTAAAGTAAACGCATGCGAAGTTCCACCGAATCGGATTAAAATGTGGGTTTTGTACAAATATTAAGGGAAGGGGAGTTAGGGTAGTTTTCTTGATTTTTTTGGTCAGAAAACTTTTCCATAAAAAATTACATATTTATGTGCCAACTTTCATAAAGATCGGTCAAATGGTGTCTACTGTAGCTTTCTAAAAAGAAATTGACAAAAATCAGGGGGGTGGAAACGGGGAGAGGGCTTCAGTTTTTGCAAACCAAGAGTTGGCATTATTTTTCTCTTTGTTTTATAGTAAAAATTTGCTAAGTTCTGTCTAAACCGGATAAAAACTGTGGTTGTGTGTAAAAATTAAGTGGTTTAACGGGGAGAGGGGTGGTTTTTAGATCTTTTGGTCAGATATCATCTTCATGAAAAAAATACATATAAGCACCAACTTTCATGGAAATCGGTCAAACGATAGCGACTGTGGCTTTTTATAACGAACATTGACAAAAGTTAATGGGGTTGAAGGAGGAAAGGGGTTGAGCTTTGGCAAACCAAATGTTGACAGGATTTTTCCCTTTGTTTTAAAGTATACATGGGCAAAGTTCAGTAAAAATCAGATGAGAAATGTAGATTTCTATAAAATTAAGGGGTGTAAAGGGAGACATAGAGTGTTTTTTTATTTATTTTTTTAATTTTTGTCAGAAACCTTCTCCATGAAAAATTGCATGTATATGCCAACTTTAATGGAGACCAGTTAATTGGTGTCGACTGTAGCTTTGTATAAAGAACATTGGTATAAATTTAGGGAGTGGATAGGCGGAGAGGGCTTTTTTTTTTCAAATAAATAGTTGACAGTATTTTTCTCTTTATTTTTGACTATACATGTCCAAAGTTTCATCGAAATCGGATAAAAAAATTTTGGTTTTGTATAAAAATTAAGGGGTGTAAAGGGGAGAGGGGTGGTTATCTATTTATTTATTTTTTGGTCAGATTCTCCATGAAAAATTACATGTATATGCCAACATTGAAGATAATCGGACAAACGGTGTCGAGTGTAGCTTTTTATGAAGAACATTGACAATAATTAAAGGGGTGGAAGGAGGGAGAGGGTTGAGCTTTGGCAGACCAAATGTTGACAGGATTTCTCTCTTTGTTTTAAAGTATACATGTGCAAAGTTCAATAAAAATCAGATAAGAAATGCAGATTTCTATAAAATTAAGGGGTGTAGAGGGGAGAAGGGTGGTTTTTATTTTTTTGGTCAGATACCTTCTCCATGAAAAACTACATGAAATTGCCAACTTTAATGGAAATCAGTTAAATGGTGTCGACTGTAGCTTTGAATAAAGAAAATTGGCAAAAATTAAGGTGGTGGATAGGGGTTCAGATTTTTTAAACCAAAAGTTAACAGTATTTTTCTCTTTATTTTTGGGTATAAATGTCCAAAGTTTCATCAAGATCGAATAAAAAATGTAGGTTTGTATAAATATTAAGGGGTGGAAGGGGGTAGGAGGGGTAGTTTCCCAATGAAATTCATATGGGACCACTTTGGAGGTATACCCTATCCACTAAAAAAATTTCATTTTAATCGGTTCAAAATTTGCAAAGATATCGCTGAACATACAAAAAAAAAAAAAAAAAAAAAAAAAATACAGATGAATTGAGAACCTCCTCCTTTTTTTGAAGTCGGTTAAAAATGGAATTTATTAAGAAATGAAAGGCCCTTTAGCTATATATATTTTTTAATTTATGTGTAAGAAAGTTTAGCCTCTTTTAAATTTCAATGGAAAGTTTTCTGTTTAAAGGTGTTCGTTAAATAATTTTAGTAGCGTTTTCATTAATTTTGTGGCGTGAAGTTTATTAATAAGACGGGATATATTCCATTTTATATTGCAGCTTTACAAAGTTTATGTGGCTTCATAGCTATCAAAATAATAAGCCCATTTCACGATAAAGCTATCATTTTTTAATATTTTAGTTCTTAATTTAGATTGTCATAAGGTAACGATGTAAAAAATTTAATTTAATTTTAAATTATTTAAAAAATATCTGTATTTAACATCAGGTTTTATTTTCACAGAAAATCAGCTCGCAAAATTGGCTTCATTTATCGTCATTTCAGCTGACGCCAGCTATATTCTTTCTTGATGAGGATGAGCATATTGAAATCGAAGTTTATTTTGCACCTAAAAGTGATGGATTCTCTGTGGAAAAAATTTGTGTATTATGTGACAGTTGCACTGTCCTCAATCTAGATATTTTGGGTGATGCTGTTATGCTTGAGAGAAAAGATATTCATTTCTACGTAAGTATGATATTAGAAATTAGTTTTAAGAACTATGAGTTAGCAGAGTTGACTTGAATTCTAAAAATTAAGTACTTAATATCAAACTTTGGAAACTTTAGTATCTTAGCATTAATATTTTACTCATATCATTAAACGGTGTAAACAAATTCAAGTCAGAATGGAACTTTAGACTGAGCAGAAACAGACTAACTCGTTTAACGAGGGATTTTCCCGCATGGATGGAAGAAGAAAAACCAGAGAAGAAGCTTCTAAACATAAGTAGAAATGGAACCGCTGGGAAATCGGAAACATATTCTAAGGAAGTTATAAGAAAACTATGTTAGTTAAAAATCGTAAAGCGGTCGGAATGGATTAAATTTCTGCGAATTTATTTAAGATGGAGGAATACACTGTTGTATCATACCTTTAAATATTAGTTGGTCTTAGTTGCTGCATCCCAGGAGACTAGAAACTAGGTATAATATTACTGTTTCAAAAAGGAGGATAGATAAAAAGGTTTTAAAATTACAGTCACAACACAGTAGGCAAGAGATCCTATATTTCATTCAGTAATACGTAATTTTGCTACGATTTAACCATATAGGTATCTATGACAAGTCAGATAGCGATTCAATTGATCGAATCGGACATGCTATACGAATCGTTTAGATGAGTGTAGTCGTGTGTATGTAAGTGAAGTGAAACTTACCGAGTCACTTTTTGGTTATGAAAAGCAGTAACAGTGGCTCTCGGACAGTAAGGATAACCTGAGCCTATCGAACGGTCAGATCAACTGCATAATGAATATATACAATGTGTTATGTGAACTCGTTATTAAATTAAGCTTGCTTTTCACACTTGATTGGTCCTAAAATCTTCGGAACATTATTATGCTTAGTCAAAATATGATTAATTTCATAATTTTCGGTTGGTGGTCGGATATAACATTTACTATCTAAACTGCGACAGTAAAAGTGTGGTTTTGCATTTCGAATACAAATGCTTGTGATCTATGACGATTCCCTCTGATTTGAAACTTTAATCTTGAGAAGATTGAGATTACATAAAATCAAGTCCTCTCGGGTGTCGAGCCGACGTTTCGACAGCTGGCTCTGCAGTCTTCATCAGGTATCTTGTAGGTGTTGCAAGCTGACTGCTGTCACCGCCTCGAGATTACATAAGCCATCCAAACGTGGCGACCATATTTGTTGAAAGAACGAAGTCTAGATCCTATCCATAGACAAGTTAATTAATTAACGAGAACTGTAATTTTACAAGGGCTTTTATTTAGACCTGAGCGGTATGTAAACTGAAGGAGTGCTTGGCACACACATACGTCAGTAACATATGAGTGGGATTTATACATCAACTGAGCATAGTAGAAGTTAAGTGAATAAGTTAGTTGGCTATGTGAATGTCTTTTCGAATGAAATGGACAAGGTAGGTGATAGGAGAATTGGGGGACATTCTTGTTTTCACGCTGTCATTTTAGCAATAATTTATGCGGTCATTAATTTTTACCGCCGATTCCTGTCAAATTAGCATTGATTTATGAGGGCATTATTTTTGATCGCTGATCCAAGCCATTTAGCCATCTATATGCTAATTAGGCGAAGCAGGGTATTATTTCTGAGCCTGCCTGGGACCCAAGCCATTTCTATGCTCACTAGCAATTACCCGCGACTTCGTTCGCTGGCAGTATGCTATAGTATAAGAGTTTCCTTTAATAATAATAACAATAATAGTAGTAATAAACATTGCAATCTTTATACGTAAAATTCTAAGCGTGCGTAAACTGCACGGGTCAATGGTCCAATTCAGATCATATTTACACGAAGTGTTATAAAGATGGCACGAAAAATTTATATATATAAATCATTCCAACAGGTGACACTGCGTTCCTGAAAGTATGAGCAAAACTGACATAAATTAGAACTTGGAGTACAGCGCCACTTACCGGAATGAATCTAAAAACCTTACACGCCATTTCTGTAACATAACTATGAATGCAGCAATCGATAGGTCCAGCGATTTGTCAATGAGGTTACGGTTTACTACAAACAAGCGGTTACCAGTCACAATTCCTCCCACGAGTGATGTGTTCTACTTTGTATTTCTATTAGAGCGTTTGTATAAAAAAATAAAGGATTCTGTTCGAACATACATGCCAGGCAGCACAAGTTCAAATACTACTTGCCGATATGGCATGTGAAAAATAGTGAAGTGTTCCTTTGGGTCATCAACAATTTTTTTCCAGTTATTGGTAGTTTCAAGAAGAGGCATTAACAAATGATAGTGTCTAGTGCCAGCACAGACAGAGAATTTAAATCATTACATCTAATAGTTAAACCCAGAGCACTTCATCTGAAAGAAGGTAAGACTTCGATCGCCGCCAGCTTCGCTCCTTGTTAGGTAAGCGAGTGCACGCGTAGACTTATTTAGTAGTCGGACCGGCTTCGAGGCGGTTTTAGGCAACCCTCGCCGCCGGGTCTGGCACCCCGTCGGTATAAAGACCAGCTCAATCAAGCACTAAGGATCAGTGGTCACCTAGCAGCCCATCACCGCAGAGGTCACCCCAGTGGCACTGGACCACCTGCCTGGCACTCCACACTCCCTCTGCTGCGATCAAAAGTAAGCAGATCTATTGCATCATTCCATTATTATATATAGAAGCTTATTTCATGCTATGCTCTCCGAGGAACGCTGCCAATATACTGCGGATAGCTACAGGTTGACTACATTACCCTTGCCACTCCCTAGCTTAATCGGACCCATAACGCTCGGGAGTTAATAATTTCTAAAGATGGCATCTCACAGTCCTAAGAGGAACAGGACCACAACAGTAGAAAATAAGTGGTGACAGATCTGGGGATGAACTCCATGATAACTGAGAAATTTAGCGGCAGTTGGAAGAAATTGTGGTTGAGTTGTTAAGTGTAAATACGAGCAGTCAGAGTAAACCAGCCGGTATCGCATTGACGGAGCGAGAATTGCGGGAGTAGCTTCATAAAAGTCGACAAACAATTAAACAACCAGTGGTTGCATAATTGGAAAGTCAGCAAGTGCTTTGAGAGGGGGTCACGCGATAATGCCGCGTACTGAAGGCACGCGAAACGTAATAAACACAGAGGAAGCAGAAGCTGGAGTCGGAAGGTTGTAGGAAAATGGAAGCAACAGAGGGTGCTGGGAAATTAAGTGTAATAGAAGTACTTAAATTAATACCGTAGACATTTGACGGATACAAGGCACAACTTTGGGAGCTTATAGACGATTGTGGTAAAGTAATACATCTAGTATCCCACTACAAACAGAGGTCTGCTAGTTAAATGCAGTCGTAAGAAAAGTAGGGTCAGCCAGGAGTAAATTGAGAGTCAGATACAGAGTGACAACGTGGCCAGCCGTGAGGACGGTGTTAACAGAGAATTATGGGTGCCAAAATACAGTGATTATTATGCATATTTATTCTTCAGCGGTAAACGAGAGGCAGGAGAATGAGTGGGAGATTGGGCATCTCAGATAGACAAAAATCAACATGAATTCAGGGAGTCAGCGAGAGAACTAATGACGGAAGAAGTTTCCTGGGGCTACAAGTCTCATTAACAAATTGAGATAGGCGGTTTTCATACAAGGGTTGAGAGACGAAAGAATGAAATTAATAGTATAGAGTAGGGACCGTAACCTCGGCCTAGATGAGATAATAGAAATAGAGATTGGAAAGTGAATTGATAGGGGAACAAGAGAAAGGAAGATACTCCTGAGATTACCTGTTTTTGCTGTGGCAGGTGGTGGAACATTTCCATAGAATAAAAGAGCAGAATGCGAGCAAGTAATCAGGAAAGAAACCTTATGGAGCGAAGGGCAACAGCAAGGAAATAAGCGCGAGGGGTTGCGCCAGGAGTTACGAACCTGGCATTAGGGGCCGGAAAACTGAAACAAATACGCTAAGAGGATGTTTGTGTGGATTGCAAAGAAACTAGTGGACCGGGGCATGGTAGATGCAATTTATATGGTCAAAGGGTATTTATCGCTATGGATGTGATGGGTACGGTCAAAGGGGAATGTTCATGGTTAAAGACAGAAAAGAAGGAGGAAAACTGCCAACAGGCATAGGTAAACGGTCACCCTATACCTGTAAAAGTAAAGTATTTGTATTCGGTTGCAGTAAAAATAAATAAATAAATGAAACAGTGACAATAAGGTGCGGAGAATGCAAAATTGTTATTCTAACGTTATTGGTGAATGCGGGGGCACAACTATCCTTAATAGGGAAAGACGCTCTCAAAGAGAGGGTTAGTATAAACCCATATAAGGCGCTACGCATCAAAGGAAATTGGTGAGGAATCATTGCATACACAGGGCACAGTATGATTAGGACTACAGGTGATTTCCTTCACATGGGAAAAAATGTTCATATAGATCATCACATTTTGGTTTTTGGTGAAGGAGACTTCCATTTTGACAATAGTTCCTTTGTTTCCGATTAGTAGCCAAACATCCAGCTTCCATCGTTTCTAATGACTCCAGACAAAAAGTTTTGTTCTTGGAAGCTATTTCTTCCAGTTGAGTACTAACTAAATACGCCACTATTTTTATTACTTGTTACTGGAGATGAACAACCTCTGCCGCGATTCTCTGACATGTTCGATTACCTGAACAAAGTTTTTCACAAATAATTTTTTGAACTTCACAAATTTCTTCAGACGTGTCTGAGGTTGGAGGTCTTACGAAACGCTCATCGTTTTCGAATTAAGTGAGGCCAGCGTTAAATCCAGAAAAACACTCTAAAAGTGATGAATAACTTGTGGTATGTCTCCAAATACTTCCCGAATCATTTTACACATTGCACTGGCATTTACTCTTAAGTTTAAAGCAAAATTAAACACACACACCTTGCTCGTTTATAGTGCTTGTCTTAATAATCGCGAATTTGCAAGCAGAACAGAAATTTCCTAAATTATTTCCACCTGTTTCCGAAAATTGTAACCCATATCGACTGGCAATATGCTTGAAAGTGAAGTCATGCAAAATGAGAAGGTTACATATGACGATTAGTGTTACAACTTGTATGGTGTTCAGTAATTACGATTGTGAAGTAAGCTATTTGTTCAGAGTTATAAGTAAATAGTTTCAGACGATGAAAATTCCTCTTAAATATAGTTTCCACTAAAAGGAAACTTATTCACTTATTTAACTTTATATTAGTTTTGTAGGAAGATGGCAGCGAGGTAAACGTGGTATTTATTCGTTTAAAATTTTGGTTTACATTTCAAAGTTTAATATTGCCTACCCGATTTTACAAAAGAGAACACCAATCCATAACTACGTATGATAAGAAAAAAATTGTAAGATGTGAAATGTTTCATCATAAAATATTTACTGTGTGAATTTATTGCCTAGCAACTCTTTATTAACCAGAAAAATTTATGATATATATATCACATTGACTGCCACGTGAGCCAATGTTGGCTCACAGTTGCATGGGTTATGACGCCACGTGAGCCATATTTGGTTCACGTATACATTGTGCAGTGAGCCGCGTGAGCCATAACAGGTTCACATGCAGAGTTGTGTTTAGAGGCCTCGTGAGTATCAAGGGGCTCACAGATAATGCGTTTCAACTATGGGTTTAAAAGTGGTGGCTCCACTGAACACTCTGATGTTCTTAGCAATCAATATTTTTGCATTTGATAGCCCTGGTGATTCCTAACTGCAACCGTCAGAGATCAACTTACGACGACTCAGCTGTAGTACTGTTTTGTTTTGCTGATTGCTCGTGTATGCTATTTGGTTAGTTTCCTAGTTTATTGTTATGGCCAAAAGAAGACAAACTTTTGAAGAACTTGAACAGCTAGTGAATGAGGCTATGCAAGATAGCTTATCAAGTTATCAATTTTATATGTAGCTAATATAAGCAAATATACTAAGAGTTTGAATCATTTCTTGAAAAACGATTTTTTTTAATACCTATTGTGTTTTAAATGATGTGAGCCACGTGGCCACAGATCGTAATTGTGTTAAAATGTAGTTGTTGGGCCACGTGAGCCATATATGGCGCACGCCTGTTATCAGTCCAGATCAGTCATAACTTGATATTTTATGAAGTAATTTAGTTCTACATGATCAAAAGAAGACATCTGATGCAAAAAATCAATTTGGCCTCTCAAGTAATATTCGTGATTTCAATGTGGCATAGCAATACATAGTCCAAGTTTCATCATGGCAGTCAATGTGATATATAAGAAGTATTATCAGAAATTTATAATTTTTATTTTTCAACAGGAGATGAAATTTTTGAGTTGGAAGTTGGACGAGAAAGTGTTTAAAAGTGTTAGTAGCCTACCTGTACGGTGGAAGGTAAGTATTTATAATCTTTCTAACGGTTAGAAATAGTTAATATTTGTTGTAAGCAGTCTTATCTGTAACATACTTCTCTTTCCCACCGAGCGTGGTGGGTGTGCAGTGACGCTCTGGCTTCACAATCGGGAGTACGCAGAATCGAATTCCCAAAATCATTCCAGAGGAAAGACCATCGCCTAAGAAGATCCAAATCCTCGCTCGCAGACCTTTCCTACCTCTAATAATCTCGAAAATGAGTAGGCATAAAGTCACTTTGCTTAAAACTATAGGTGTGGTGAAAGAGCATAGGAGAGACCATATAAGCCTCTTCCACCCAATTTTCAACCTCTCCTTCATGTGGTGTAACCCGTTTACATGGACGAAGCTTTGACTAATGTATGATTCTCTGTATAAGAAGTCAACCACTGCTTACCAACGTCCTCCAGAATGGAGGACAGAAGAGGTAAGGCCCTCTTGGCCTTGGCCTCTAAAGCCGGGAGCACCAGAAATGACCAACGTCATGAGGATGCAGAAGTGAACGGCAAGTCACTGCTTTAAAGACCCAAAGGTTGTCCCAAGGCAGGCAATTCTCTCAAATTGCATATAGAATGATGGCTTCTGTCTGGGTAAAATATTTCGGAGGTAAAATATTCCTTCAGTCGAATCTTCGGGTAGGGACTGCTCAGGGAAGAGTCATTAGAATGTATTTTTTATTTAGGGCTTTACGCCTCGTCGACGTCTTGGTCATTAGAGGCGGGATGGGATTGGGGACTAGGAACGGGAAGGAATTCGGCCATGGCCTTTTGAAGGAAACATCTCGCCATTCGCCTGGAGTGATTTGGGGAAACCGTGGAAAACCCAAATCTGGATGCCCGGACGGGGATTCGAACCAGCGTCCTCCCGAATGCGAGGCCAGAACGCTAAACGTTCACCCACCACGCTCGGTCATTAGAATGGAAGGGAGACATTCTAGGAGTCAGAGCGCAGAATGTTAGAAGTCTGAATAGGGCAGAGAGGTTAGAAAGCTTAGAAATAGAGGTGGAATGACTTATGTTAGATAGCGATGTGATTAGTGAGATTAAGTGGAAGTTGTAACGGCTACTCGCGCTATTCGTGGTTGTATAGTTAAAAGTTCGTTGAAGCAATTGAGCAGCTACACTTCCTAACACGATTTTTCTTAAGCTTTCTTCCACCACTAATTACTCTTTTAATTAAAGGTTCGTTTTGCCGTGCGGTCGCCAGTCTTTCGGCTATGCTAATTGGTTAATTAAAGTCACAGAAGAAGAACACATATGCGTACTAGTTTTCGTAGATTTATTCCTCTGAGACTACACAGTCAACAAGCATGCCACCAGACAATAATACTAATGTTTCTTCGTCACCGAAGATAGCAGATTCAAGTACAGTCAAAACAACTAAATAAGCAGTGAGCACAATTCTCGAAACTAATTAACAAACAATCGCCATAGTCTGATTCTGCAGTAGTTTACTAAACACAGTCTATATTGAATCAGGTCACTCGGAAGAACCTTCATAGTCCAACATATACTTTAGCACACATCCCACAGTGTTCTTTAGTACGGAACACACGCCAAGCGGCCGTACGATGTATTCACGGGATAAACACACTGCCGTAAACCTTCCGCTCCCGCCGGCTGTTCCGTACGTTACCCCTGACAATCACTGACTCTCCCGCTCGGCGCTCGCCCACCGCCAAAGACCTTACATACCTCTCAGATTGCACTATCCACTCCAAATATAACCGTAACGTTCATGGTTACGTTACACCCCCACCGTTACAATGTGGCAAAAGTCGGCATTGACAAAGCACCGACTTTTGTCATCACAAACCACACTTGTTCACATATACACAGAAACATTTTACAAAAAAAACAAGATTAAATGTTTACCAAACAAAAAGGGAAGTCTGGGTGGCTGCTTGCTTATCCTTAAACTAACATAATTACATACACATTAAGAATAACACACACAGTCTGAAACTGCATGAAACAAATCATCAAACCTTTCAATGTCCATATGTCCTTGTTTAGATCCATGACATATAACCAAGAAATTACAAATTGAGTTACAATATATTTTGACAACAATTTTTCCTCTCTTTTTTTCTGATGTATGACACATGCACTGAATCGTGCCTTGTTTACTTCGACAGTGCACTGACAGTGTGCCCTGCTCAGGCAGGTGCCTTATTCACTGACTGTTGTACACCAACACTGATCACTCCACACGCGGAAAGACGCAAACTGACATTACGCTGCGCCACACCTAAATCATCTTAACACTTTAATGAAAGGGAAAACCGCACTTCTAAGTACATTGTCCAGCCTCGGGGCTAAAATTACTGGGAAACACAAACCAGCAAGAATGCCTTCCGCAACTGTGTATTAAGTCCTTACCCCACTAACTTATTGACACAGCCTCTTACACATTCTAATTGCGACTGCGATTGATTGTTACCAGAAACTACTGAAAACTTACTTAAATCATGGCAACACTTAATGCTTGGAGGTGCGGTAGAGGCGACAGTGCTGTGAGGTGGGCCCCTCTATCTGGTGCCTGACACCCCACCGACACTCCCCTCCTCACCAAAATATTTGTAAGTTTTCAGAGAAATGACATTGAAAGTCCCGGCAACTTCTCTCCCATCGGCATATTCTAATTTGTAAGCATTATCCCTCAAACAGGCTTTGACCCTATAGGGACCTTCGTACAAAACTTTAAACTTTCGTATCTCCTTCTTTACTCGTGACGACTTAAAATGCGTTTGCACCAAAACAAGGAGTGTGCGGGTCGCTAACCTGCGCACAACCGCAAAAGACATTTGATACAACAACTGTACAATACCATAGAAGAAATAATTGTGATGACCAAACAACCTAAAAACCTAAACCTACCATAACGCTAAGGCATTTATGCATGGATGTTCCCATCATGGATAGTGAGGCAACTGAAGACTGTACCTCACCCTCTCTACCTAATGTACCTACTTCTTCTTCTTTACAATATTCCTTCCTTCACCAAACAGCATTAAACCCCGCTTCTTCTTACGCTTCTTCCAACTCTCTTCTCTTTTCCCTCCTTTCTTCTTATTTACATTCTTTGCTTCATCATATAACCGTAACTTCTTCCTGCGCCTCTTCCAACTTTCTTCTCTCATTGCTCTTCCTCCACTTATTTCCAAATCTTTTCTCAGCAAATACCATCCATCTGGCTTCACATAGTATCCTCTATTCTGCATAGTCTCTTTCTTCCCATTAATTACCTTCTGTTTAGTGTCTTTACATAATGGATAGTTCTCATTTACCATCATACAATGTTTCACTTCGAGATTCCCTTCCGGCAAAGTTTCAGGCTTCACTGTTTCTATCTCCTGAAGTGTTTCTTTCACCTCAAGGACTGCTTCCCGCTGTCTTCCATCTTCTTCTACTGACCTCATTTCTTCTTTTACTACAGTATCTTTCTTAACAATTTTGTCGTCAGTTACACAAGTCTTCTCCTGCCCATCTGGCTCACAAACATCATTTTTATTCACAGTTTCTCTTCCATTTGATCTATAAGTTAGTTCTGAAATTATCTTTGCCTTTTCTTGTCCGAACCACCTTATCTCCTTCCAACTTGACCACTCTTCTGACGAGTCATCACTCTCCTCCTCATGAATGCGCGCTTTAGCGATGAACAGTTTAGCATAATCTCCGACATTCATCCAGACCACTCTTTCCTCTCCTTGATCGTTTGTAATTGTTTCATTAGAAATCTCATCTTCATCTCCCCCCTTCGTATTGTCTTCTGGTTCTTCTTTTGATAGCCTCGTATCGTCTCCTGTCCCCGCTGAGGCTGAAGCAGTGACAGGCACTAGTTTACATGTGGTGCACTCTCCACCACGGCCACCTGCACCTGATTTACTGACTCTCCTCGGGGCCAATCGTCTCCAGTTGGTCCATTATATTCACCTCTAAATCCTCCTCCCCCTGTTCCACGACCACGTCCAAATCCTCCTCTTTGCCCGCGGTTATTGTAGCCGCCTCGATTCCTGTTATCAAAATGATTGTAGCTCTCCTGCTGCTGATGTGAATTACTTCTATCGCCTTCCGATTGCGATTTCTCCGCGTAATGTGTGGGTGTCCTCACCCCATATTCTTTTGCTCTTATACTTTTCTCTTGTTCGTCCAGCCGACCCAACATCTTTAACGCCTCGTCAATGGTACATATATTGTGACTGACAAATACAAGCTGTGTCGACTCGGGCAAACGCGCACTAATCATCCGCACATATTCCCCTTCACTAAATGGTGAACTTAAATGTTTACAAGAATTAACACACTTCAAGAAAAAATTTTGCTGAGTGCCCCCACCCGGCGAGTATGGTTTTCCCATCATTAAATTCCGCCGAACAGCAATTTGCCGGTCGATGGACCAGAAATGTTCCAAAAAAGCTGACTTAAACTCCTCAAACGTCTCGCAATTATCTGCCGCCCGTTCTCCCCACATTCGGGCATTCCCCTTGATATGTTTACTGAACATTTCTATCTTTTTTCTTTCTATGGCCCTACAGAACGGCCCAAAATTTTCAAACTTCTTCACAAAATCAACTGGGTGTATCCCCCCATTATCACAAAAGTCCTCCCAGTCCACTTTCTCTTCTACCATGCACGCAGTGAGCGCATTCACATTTGGCAAGATTTGACATTTGACAACCTCTTCTCGCACAACTTGTGGAACTCGTAACTTTAGACTTTTTTCAATTTGCTTCTCTTGTAACTGTAACTTTTCATTCACCCACACTGCAGTGGAAGCCTTAACCTTTTCCACCTGACACGATAATTTCTCTACGCCGACTGTTAAATGGTCAACTTCTTCTTTTACTCCCGTGTATTTTTCGGTAAGGGTTTCTCCTAAAGTCTCCACCTTCGAAAATCTTTCATCATGGTTATCTTCTATAAGCTCAACTGTTTTCTTTAGGGATTCCATATTTTGGTGCAAAACACTAGTTACTTGTTCGCAGTCTGAACGATACTGAGTCAATTTACAAGATATTTCAGCAGTTTGTTGTGCACAAAGTTCCCTATATTGTGTCAATTCTTCCCTAAACTGCCCTAGTCGCGATTCAAAAGCATCCCGAAGACATTCGATACTCTCCTTATTTTCATTTAATTTAGATTCAAGCAAAATACTATTTTCATTTAATTTGGATGCAAGTGATTCATTTAATCTGGATTCAAGTGAAATACTATTTTCATTTAATTTGGATTCAAGAGAAATACTATTTTCATTTAATTTGGATTCAAGTGAAATACTATTTTCATTTAATTTGGATTCAAGTGATTCATTTAATCTGGATTCAAGTGAAATACTATTTTCATTTAATTTGGATTCAAGTGAAATACTATTTTCATTTAATTTGGATTCAAGTGAAATCTTGTTTTCATTGAATTTAGCTTCAAGAAAGGACTGAATTGACATGACAAATTGTCCCTGGAAAGCACAAAACATTTCCGACATGGACGCCTCATTACTTTCCCTAACCACTTCTCTTGACTTGTCAACTTCTGATTCACTAGCAAAACTCGTCATCGACTGTAAATGATTAGACACAGTAAGTGAGGAATGATTAATGCCTACACTGGGTGCGTCACCAAGGGACTCACCTCCCCGCACCATCTCTCCATTCACACCACCCTCTACCTCAGATGCCATATTGCGAAATTATTTCACACAATAAATTCAAT
Organism: Vandiemenella viatica; assembly: GCA_031002005.1. Classification (NCBI taxonomy): domain Eukaryota; kingdom Metazoa; phylum Arthropoda; class Insecta; order Orthoptera; family Morabidae; genus Vandiemenella; species Vandiemenella viatica. Next base: position 152,746,123 of record CM061920.1, read on the forward strand.
CTTCCGTTGTAGAAAAGACAAGAAGTAACCAACGCCGTCAATCCAGCAAACACAATACACCAGTATACATTAGCCCAGAAAAAAAAGTAAAATTCTGTTTCCAAATCTCTTAACTTAACTACCAAACAAGATATACACCATGTCATAAAATACACTTTCAATTGAATACATACACTACTATCAATGACCAAAAAAATTACGGAAACGAAACTCTAAAATTTTTATTTTTTTTTTTTTTTTTTTTTTTTTTTTTTTTTTTTTTTTTTGAAAAATGATTTGCTAAGCAAATCTAACACAGTTGTCCGGCATTTCAACTTTAATAAGTTAACGAAAGAAAAGGAAACAGACCTCTGTTACTCAATATGCAAAAATAATAATTAATTTTTTCTCTTAAAAACCGCGAATTATTCGTGCCGGTTTGTGCTTTTACAAAGACTGAAAAACAAATCTTGCACTTCTTTGGAAAATCAAAAAAAAATCTACAAATTAATTCGTTAACAGAAACTGACATAACTTGACCCAAATCAGAATAAAATTATGCTTGCATGCATAAAATTTGCAATCCGCATAGTCAGAAGCTCATTTGAAGATTCATTAATGCAAAAGAAATAATTACTACCGCGGAAATGTGATTCCAATCGAAACAGTATTTTTTTTTTATTTTATTATTATTATTTTAATGTCAGTTTGTGTCTTTCTTTAATTAAAAAAATTGTTCGCACTTTCCTTTCGAAGAATCTCAGTTGCTGACCGCGCTGCCGTCGACCGCAATGACGCCGCGCCGCTTCTGCGTGCCCGCGTTGTTCCGCTGTCGCGTCTCTCCGCTGTACCGCGTTGCCCCGGTGTCGAGTTGTTGCTCTGGCGAGGCTTCCCGTCAGACTGCGTTGTTCGGTTCCGATCGTGAAAGCTCGGGTCCTCTCGTTTATTACATTGTTGTGCACTCGCCGCCTCGAAGTAGCCGTACCATCGCCGATTGTTGTCTTCCCGCTCTACTCACTGCTTATTATTTCCAGCACTTTTTTTTTTTTTTTTTATTAATCACTGTCCGTCCTTAACAATTTTAACTGCAACTTGTCCTGTCACGTTAGCCATGTAACGGCTACTCGCGCTATTCGTGGTTGTATAGTTAAAAGTTCGTTGAAGCAATTGAGCAGCTACACTTCCTAACACGATTTTTCTTAAGCTTTCTTCCACCACTAATTACTCTTTTAATTAAAGGTTCGTTTTGCCGTGCGGTCGCCAGTCTTTCGGCTATGCTAATTGGTTAATTAAAGTCACAGAAGAAGAACACATATGCGTACTAGTTTTCGTAGATTTATTCCTCTGAGACTACACAGTCAACAAGCATGCCACCAGACAATAATACTAATGTTTCTTCGTCACCGAAGATAGCAGATTCAAGTACAGTCAAAACAACTAAATAAGCAGTGAGCACAATTCTCGAAACTAATTAACAAACAATCGCCATAGTCTGATTCTGCAGTAGTTTACTAAACACAGTCTATATTGAATCAGGTCACTCGGAAGAACCTTCATAGTCCAACATATACTTTAGCACACATCCCACAGTGTTCTTTAGTACGGAACACACGCCAAGCGGCCGTACGATGTATTCACGGGATAAACACACTGCCGTAAACCTTCCGCTCCCGCCGGCTGTTCCGTACGTTACCCCTGACAATCACTGACTCTCCCGCTCGGCGCTCGCCCACCGCCAAAGACCTTACATACCTCTCAGATTGCACTATCCACTCCAAATATAACCGTAACGTTCATGGTTACGTTACAAAGTGTATATGCCAACGTCCCAGGAAAATGATAAAGCTGCAGATAAAATATAAGATGACATTGAAGAATTAATCCGATATGTGAAGTGGAAGGAAAATCTAATAATTATGAGTGATTGGCAAGGGCGGCAATGGGAAAATTAATAGTGTAGGGAGTTTTGACCTAGGGAAAGAAATAAACAAGGAAGCAGATTTTTAAAATTTTGTGAAAAATATTAAATTTTCGTTGTGAACACACCATTTAAGAATCATGCACGAAAGGTTATACACCTGGAAACCTCCAGTGGATACAGGTAGACTTCAGCTGGATTATCATCATCATTATCGTTGGAGACCATATCCAGTTTCCTGGTTGTGGTTTACAAAAGTTCTTCCGAGTTTCGTTTTAATTGTGAAAGCAAAGTGTTGTTTCTTTTAGGTTCTTGCTGGGCCTAATTCAGGAAAGGATTTTCTGTCGGAGTTTGCTCCCCTAACCTTTGAAGGTCCCTCTCCATCACAAGGCAATGGTTTCCTTCTCAATTTCCCCTGAGAGGACTGGTTGTTTCCTCCGCCATCTGCTCATACCGAAAAATTTCTTCTCTTTCATAGATGCCGGTAAGTTCTTCACCCGTGTCCCTGAGCAAGGGTGTTACGTTAAACCCCGCAGGAATGGATTCCCACCTGGACTTCGTCATTCTACCATTCCGGACTTTTGAGATGGAGAATGCCCATTCGCGCATCGTGGATGCTCCAGGCAAGAATTACTCTAGTGGAGGAAGGGAAGGTGGCCCTATCTCCCTTGAGCTGAGTTAATGGTTGAGTATGATGCCACAATCAAAGGCCAGCTGGATTATATCATAATAAAAATGAGTTTCAGAAATCAAATTCTAGAATGTAAAGCATACCCAGAGATTCTGACCACGATCTGATAGTTGCGAAGTATGGTCTGAAATTAAAGATAAGAAACAAGCAATATAGGCAGAGCACACTGGATATGAACAAATTGAAACAATCTAATACGAGAGAAAAATTTGCGATGTCGACATTGATGATTTAGTACAGAATCTGATACAGCGTTGAAAGGTTTGAAATGAAATAAGGCGGTTGGAATTGATGAAATTCCTTCAGAACTTTTGAAATTCCTAGGAGAAGAAGGAATCCAAAAATTATTCAAACTGAAACACTGACGAAACAGGAAAGATTCCAACTGATTTTAATAAAAGTATCATCTTCACACTTCCGAAGAAAGCACAAGCCGACAAATGTGAGAATTACAGAACCATAAGTTAATATCACCATAAGTGCACTTACGGTGCACATTCCTAAAAATTACTGACCAAGATAATATACAGAAGAATAGAAGTGATAGTGGATGAAATAGTAGGTGAAAAGTTCATGATTTTAAAGAAGTCAGGTCTTATATATCGATACAGAAAAATATTTTATAATCTGTAAGAATCAAGAGGCTACAATCAAAGTAAAGGATCGTGACAGTTAAAAAGGATGTGAGAAAAGATTGTAGTCTAATCCTATTAATATTCAGCTTGTATGTAGAGGAAGCAATAAAGGAAGTGAAAGAAAAATTTGAATGTTGTATACGAGTTCAAGGACAAAAAAAAAAATCAGAATGCTATGATTTTCTAATGACAGTGTCCTCTTAACAGTATAGACTGTGAATATTGAGAAATTACTGAATGGCATGAATAAAATATTGAAGGAAGATTTTGGACTAAATATAAACCAAAGCAAAACAAAAGTGATGTAATGTAGCAGAAATGATAGCAATAATAGTAAATTAAATATAAAAATAGGATCCTATACAATAGGAGAAGTAAGTTACTTAGGGAGTAAAATCACAACTGATGGCCGAAGCAAAAATGATGGTCAAGCATTCTTGAAAAAGAAAAATCTCTTAGTTTCAAATATTGACCTAGAATTCAAAGAATTTTTTAAATCTTTATGTTTTGATCATAACAATCTATGATAGTGAAGCATGGACATTAGAAATACCATAAAGAAGGATAATTTGTAAGGTACCCTTCAGTTCGCCAAAAGCATTCCCATTAGATATCTCCAGCAGTAATATATTCTATAGTTCGATTTTGAAGTCGCTTATGTAGGGTAGTTGTCAACTTGAAGGGATTTTCCTGCATTCATTTCCACAGTGAAAACTCGTCATAAGAATTATTTTAAAGTGTATTCATTATATCCGGAAAAAAATATTTTAAGATATAATTCGGTTTGTTTACGTTTTGAAACACGCGATTAGGAAACATAGAATTTTAAATTTGAAATAGCTCTGAACTGAGTAAAGCTACAGCTAAACGTTTATCACCAGCCATAGTCAGCAATGTACAGAATATTTTGATAGTAAAATTAACTAATTTTGAAAAGTTTAATTAGTGGTTTTAATAGAGAGAAAAAAATTAACTTTTTAACTAAAAGGAAAAAAATGAGAAATTTTTATCAGTAGCTAGCCTAAATTAAGAGGATCATGAATATATAATGGTTTTGGTAAAACGTTTAAGCATTTGACAGAATTTTTTTTTTTAATATTCTAATCTCTGTCTTCCTCTACAGTTCTAACCTCGACTGTTCCCTCCACTAACAAAATATGACCTACCAGCCTATCTCTTCTTCCTGTAAGCTTCTTCCATAAACTTATTTTCTCACCCATCATTTCCAAAACTCGTTCATTTCTTACTTTGTCTGTCCAACTAATTTTCAGCATTCTTCTGTAGCACCACATTTCAAATGCTTCAAGTTTCTGTCTTTCCGGTATTCCTGAAGTCGATGTTTCGCTACTGTAAAGTGCTGTGCTCCACACATAGAGTTTTAAGAAGTTCTTACTAATTCCTAGATCAATATTTGAAACTAAAAGGTTTCTCTTTTTCATGAAGGCTCTTTTTGCTAGTGCTATTCTGCTTTTAACATCATTCCTGCTTCGGCCATCGGTTGTAATTTTGCTTCCCAAGTAACACAACTCACTCACTTCTTCTATTGCATCCGATCCTATTTTTATATTTAATCTGCTAGTATTTGTATCATTTCTGCTACATTTCATCACTTTTGTTTTACTTTGATTTATATTCAGTCCAAAATCTTCCTTCAGTATTTTGTTCATGCCATTCAATAACTTTTCAATATCCTCAGCCCTCTCTGCTAATAAGACAATATCGTCAGCAAATCGTAGCATTCTGATTTTTTCTCCCTGAAAACTTAAGCCACATGGAAATTTTTCTTTGACTTTCTTCATTGCTTCTTCTACATACAAGTTGAATATTAACGGGGATAGACTACAACCTTGTCTCACACCCTTTTTAACTGATGCATGTCTCTCGTGATTCTCTACTTTTATTACAGCCACTTGATTCTTATATAGTTTATAGAGTATTCTTCTATCTCGATACTTTAGACCTGAATTCTTTAAAATTTTGAACATCTTGTCCACCTAACATTATCAAAAGCTTTTTCTAAATCAACAAATGCCATAAAAGTATCTTTGTTTTTCTTGATCCGTCCTTCAAGTATTAATCTTAAATACAGAATTGCTTCCCTTGTACAGCGAATTTTCCTAAACCCAAACTGATCTTTACCTACTATCTCTTCTACTACCCTTTCCATCCTTCTGTATGTTATTCTGGTCAGAAATTTTGAAGCATCTGATGTTAGACTAATGGTGCGATAATTCTCAGATTTTTCGGCTTGTGCTTTCTTTGGAAGTGTGAAGATGATATTTTCATTAAAATCAATTAGAATTTCTCCTGTTTCATAACTTTTTGATATCAGCTTGAATAATCGTTCGATTCCTTCCTTTCCTAGAGATTTAAGAAGTTCTGCAGGGATCTCATCAATTCCAACTGCCTTATTTGGTTTCAAGTCATTCAGAGGTTTATTAAATTCTGTCCTCAAAACAGGATCTCCTAAGTCATCAATGTCGACATCGCCTTCCTTTTCCAATACACTATTGTTCAAGTCGTCCCCTTCATACAGTTTCTCAATATATTCCTTCCATCGGTTAGCTCTGTCTTCTGAGCTTAAAAGAGGTTTCCCATCGGCAGTTATAATGTTCATACCTCTTTTCTTCATTTCTCCAAAATTCTGTTTGATATTTCTATATGCAACATCTACTTTTCCTAGGACCATTTCCTTTACTACTTCTTCACACTTTGCTTGTAGCCATTTTTCTTTTGCTATTTTGCATTTCTTATTTATTTGAAATCTAAATTGCCTGTACTGCTCTCTTCCTGCTTCATCCTGAGCATGTTTGTACCTTCTCCTCTGATCCATCAGCTGCAAAGTTTCTTCTTTGATCCAAGGTTTTCGGGCAGCTTGTTCCCTAAAGCCTAATGTTTCTTTACCAACTTTCATTAGTTCAGTCTTTAATGCATTCCATTCGTCCTCGGTTGAGCTCCTTTCACAGTTACTTCTTAGATCTAAGTCTACCATTTCTGCAAATTTTTCTCTTGTGCTAGATTGTTTCAGTTTATTCACTTCCAGTCTGTTCTGCTTATACTGCTTCCTTATTCGCTTGAATTTCAGCCTGCACTTCATTACTATCAAATTATGGTCAGAGTCTATGTCTGCTCCTGGGTACGCTTTACAGTCTAGAACTTGATTCCTGAATCTCTGTTTGACCATGATATAATCTAGCTGATATCTGCCTGTATCCCCAGGACGTTTTCAGGTGTATATTCTTCTTGCATGGTTCTTAAACAGTGTGTTCGCCACTACTAGCTTATATCTTTCACAAAATTATAGCAACCTGCTTCCTTGCTCATTTCTTTCTCCTATACCAAAACTTCCTACAGTATTCCCCTGTTTTCCTTCTCCCACTATTGCATTCCAATCACCAATGATTATTAGATTTTCCTCCCCTTTCACATATTGGATTAATTCTTCAATTTCAGTGTATATTTTTTCTATTTCTTCGTTATCTTCCTGTGACGTTGGCATATACACTTGTACTAATGTGGTTGGGACGGGCTTAGTTACTAACCTCACCAAAATAATCCTGTCACTAAACTGTTCATAATAACTCACCCGTTTCCCTACTTTCTTGTTCATTACAATTCCTACACCAGTGACTCCATTGACAGCTTGTGTGCTAATTATCCTGTGTTCCCCAGACCAGAAATCCTGTGCGTCCTTCCATTTAATCTCACTAATCCCAACAACATCTAACATAAGTTGTTCCATCTCCCTTTTTAATTTTTCTAACCTACCTGCCCTATTCAGACTTCTAACATTCCACGCTCCGACTCGTAGAATGTTTCTATCCATTCTGATGATTCCTCCCTGAACAGTCCCCACCCGGAGATCCGATTGGGGGACTATTTTACCTCCGGAATATTTTGCCCAGGAAGAAGCCATCACGATATATGTAATTTGAGGGGATTACATGTCCTCAGGATACCCTTTGGGTCTTTAATGCAGTGGTTTCCCGTTGCCTTCTGCATCCCCATGCCGTTGATCATTTCTGATTCATCCGCCTTTAGGGGCCGTTTCCAACCCCAAGGGCAAGCGGGTGCCCTGAACCGCTCCCCGCTCTTCCGCCCTCCTTTCGGAGGCCGTTGGCAAGCAGTGGGTGACTCCTTATACCGGGAATCTTTCAGTCGCCAGAGCCTCGTCCGTGCAAACAGGGTGCACCACGTGAAGGAGAGGTTGACATTTGATTGGAAAAGACTAGTATAGTCTCTCCCAAACCCTTACACCCCATTTGTCAGATAATGAAGATTTGGAAGATAGATTGTCCCTAACTGTCGTTGGAGCGCGTAAAATCGTGCCAAGTCGGTTACGTAAGAGACTTCAAGGTTAAACTTATAGAAATACCTTTGAATCTTAAATTCAATTCAAACAAATAGAATATGTTCACAGGGAGCCCTAGTAGAAATTTCAAGTTAAATTATTTAGTGCATTGGGAGACATTAATTAATGAAAAAAGTTACTCATGTCACAGGCCTAGGGGAACTTATATAATTCCTGCAGCCATCTTATATTTGGTCATTCTTATGCTGGAAATCAAACGGTTAACTTCGCGTCATTTCGCGGAGAGAACGGCTCCACGCGGTAAAGTTGCGGCACGCGCCAAATTGCCGTAAATGTTACTCACTAATGTTAGGGGGACGTAGTGAGTTTGTCTTCTCGTATGAATGGGCTTAGCATGTGACTCTTCACTGGAACTGTTGTCTGATCCGCAATTTTGGTACCAACAATATAAAAGTGAACTTTATCAAGAATGTAAGTATTTGTGATCTTAAGACTGTATCAAATGCACTTATTTAATACACCCTACTTATTTGGGGTTTGTAATACGAACACATGGCGGCCAATTTCTTAAATATTAAAGGTACCAGAAGGCTACACACTTAATGGTTTAGGCAAATGTGATGAAAATGAAGTTGATAGATAAAGTACGAAATGAATGTGGATTGGAGGACAGAGAATAATGTAAAAGGGTCTTACGGAAAGAAGAGGCAAGATGGTTGATCACCTTCTAAGACACGCAGAACTGATTAATTTTTTAGCGGAGGCAACAGAAGGAAGGATAGAATTGTAGGGATAGACAAAGATTGGAAGTAGGATTGTTTCAACCCAGTCAAGAGATTGATGACACCAGTTACTGACGAGGAACTGCATAATCATTCAAGGGATTGTGTTAACTGTTAGTAATTATTTTAGTCTAAATTTAAGGGATAAATTTTTAATAAAATCCATGTATGCAGTTTGAATCGTGTAATTAGTAAGACTACTTTAATAATTCCATGCTAATGTTTAATAATATTTACTTACTCTCTTCTCATCACAAAAAATACATTACGTACCAAAACTTAATTGGACACCTGTGAAGATAGGGAATTAATCACGTCAGTTATCTTGTGTGGCCACTATACGAGCGATTGCAGTGAAGATCAACTGTTGCATTCGTTCTGTATAACTGGAAGATTCATACGGATTGTGTCGATGCTCACGTTCTGGGCGTTCCGTTTTGATCTACAGACATCGCAGTGCCCTGAATCATAAAATTGTCTTGAATAGGGCAAAACCCGTGGCTACCATTAGACAGGAGTTTTATGCAACAACAGGATTATCGGTTTCCATTCGAACATTGCGTATAGTGGGAAAGGCCAGTTGCACGTAAGGAGCCCGGCAAAATCTCACATTAAGAAGGCGGTCTGTAACAATCTCACGTCAACTGTTTACATGATTTTTTCTTCTTATTTCACATAAAAAATGAAATACATAGAGAACATCAATATTAAAGCTTAGGTATTTGGTGGCTAGTGGCATGAAGCAAAAGACATGAACATCTAAAATAAAATTAATTATTTAAAAATTAAGATTACAAGGTAAATATCACCTAAGGGGGGTTGTCCTACCACATCTTACCAAATTTCACCAAGGGGAAGCTCAAAATTAAAGAGAAAACACATCGCGTAATCCCTCTGATTTTCGAAACAGAATATGTATAAAATGGAAAGTATGTTTACTTTAATCACTTCAAAATCAAATTTTTGAAATACTGATCTATTTCATTTCAGAGAATTCCAAAAGATGAGGAAGAAGAGTATGAAATGCTTAGAATACACATACGCGCTCTTCGACATAAACCAAAAGTTAAAAGAATTCTGAAGATTGTTAACAACAGGTTTGCTAAATGTCGTAAATAACATAAGAATATAAGACATTCAGTAAAAACCCAAGATTTTTTTGTTTGTTGACCACACACTTTATGATAGTAGTTTTTATTATTAGCTTCACTGATAAATTTTAAATTGCTGCTACATTAATTGTGAGATACAATTAAATGCAATATTTCCAGAATGTGTAATAAGGGTAACACATCTAACGCGAAATTATCCATAACGGACTCCTAGGTAATTTATTTAATTTACTATTATTCGCTATGCTCACTCCGTTGTCATACGAAGCAGAAAGATTGCGCGCCAAAAAAAAAATGCCATTCTGTTGAATACATACAGCGGTCTACTCGGAGCAGTAGGCAACTAAAGGGGGAGGGGAGGGGGAGACAATTGTCCACCAGTGCCAGTGAAGGTACCATCGCATCGGTCACCCGCTGATCCTTGCTGAGTGACGTCCATGTACTCACTATAGCTCTGTAACGACACAAACGAAGCCACAACAGTGTGAATCGCATCAACTGGACGAGATAAAATCACACCACTCTCTCCGTCACTCAAAGCCAATTTAAATTTGTCCTCGCAGTCCACTTTTCTTTGTAAATAACGTTGGAGCGTGTAATGATAAGTCTATCATGCAATTGTTTAATAGAAAGTTAATATGGGATGTACAATAAGGCAAGGGAGTACGCCGTAATTATCAGATGTGTCATGTGTGTGAAAGTCTGAGTTGTTCGGCTTCGCGGAACAACACTAAGTCATTATTATTTTATTATTATCTATATCTATAAAACGAAAACCGGTATTTGTGCCAGAAAAACTCAAAAACTACTGCGCATATTTCGATGTGGTTTTCACTGTTTTAAAGATTAGAATCTCAATTGAATTGTTTGGTATGTCTTATGCGCCAACGTAACATAACGCCGGAGCGGTAAATGAAAATCTGAACGTACAGCCTGAAACAAAACAAAATGAAATACGATCCATATGTCATACATAGTAAAAAAAATAATAGCCATACTATCGCATTTAACTTTTACTTTCTTAAATTTTTATTTTTAGTCTTTAAACCCCATACACGTCTACATCGAATTGGGAGAGGAAACTACGTAAAGTGTAAAATATTAATTTTAATAATATAATGAAAAAACCTTTCGATATCTTCTTTGTTTCTTGAAGTTACTATCTGAGGCCGCACTGCTATAATCTCTGATGATTGTGAAATTATATTCACTGATGAAATTTAGTAATGCATATTTGATGAGTTTGAACTTGAAAGTGAACTGGTTAAAACCTTTAGTGAAGAATCTGCTGAGAAATTTGTTACTTTTTGAAACTACGGTCTAAGGGCGCACAGCTACAATCTCTGATGTTTGGAAGTGAATTAAATCGGTGTAGTAAAACGAATGACTTTGAACATGAAACTGAACTGTTTAAAACCTTTAGTGTTGCCATGGTGTTATTTTTGTAATTTATTGTGAGCGATTCTGCCTTTACCACATTTCCTGAAAAAAATCATTGTTTCTATTGCTGCACGAATCGCTGTGGTTATTATGATGAAACTTAGTCCTCAAGTTCCTGAAATAAATCAACACCAACCCCATCTCTTTTCTGCTACACCGGTGGTTAGCCGTTAAAATACGTATAGAAAAATGGAGCGAATGACATGAAATTTGATTCACAAGTACAAAAAAACTGACCTCTTTTATGAGCTTCAATATTTACTGTGTGTGCAAATCAACCAAGATCATACGGCGCAACGCCAGGAACTCTGCTATTCTTTCTTTATATATAAAGATGAATGTATGGTTGTTTATTCTTCATACAAATCCACATATTTCATCCGATCTCGATGAAACTTTGCACACATATCCTTTGGAACAAAAATAAAAGTACTGTCTATATTTGGTTGAAAATTTTCCAGTCAAATTGTCATGTAATTTTGAAACATTACGGAAACGAACATAGACCGACGCTTAGAATGTGTAAGACTCTATAGTTCCTTACAGTTTCGGCTGCTGGTAGCTCAGTGATTCAGTCGCATTTTTCCTGGTGTCTGGTGTTGTGTGTGGTTAAGTGCTTACCAAGTAGATACAACAAAACCTAGTGAAAGTGGCCTGGGAAGGTGCATTAAGCATCACTGGATACAACGAATTGAAGAATCCCGGCATAGATAACGGTCTAGGAACGGCAATTTTAACCAAGGAGGGTATCGAAATCTAAAACGTTGAAATCTTAGAAAACGGAAGGGGCATAGCCTGCATGATATCCTGAGCGCGCATAATAAACATTTATGCACCTTCCGGAAATCAAAATAGAGAAAGCAGAAGATATTTCTACAAAACAGAGATAACCCAATTATTGACAGATACCTGCAACAGTCTAATACTTGCAGGAGACTTTAACTGCGTCATATCTCCAAAAGACCAATACCCAAACTTCAACAAATGCAAAGAACTCGAGTATTAAATAAAAAAAATTAACACTGTCAGACAGTTGGGAAGTAAAAAATGGGCAAATTCCTGGATTTACATACACCACTGAGAGCACAGCAAGTAGACTGGACAGAATATATGTCTCACCTGACATAACCAGCAAAGTTTCCTCAGTAGAGATCTGGCCTTTAGCCTTTTCAGACCACAATGCATACCACTGTAAAATAAACTTACACCCGCAAAAAACAATCAGAAAAAGGGGGCAGTGGAAATTAAATACCTCCCTTCTAAGCGACAACGAATTGAAACACGTAGTCAACGACAAGTAGAACCATTGCAAGAGGCAAAAAAGTAAATATAATACAACAATGCAATGGTGGTTGGAATGTGCAAAACCCAAACTCAGAGTCGCCATGATAAACTACTCCAGACAGCAAAAGCAATGGGAAAATAGCACCAAAAAATTCCTTTTCATGGCCTTGAGAGAGCTATGCACCAATAACACAGAAACGATGCAAAACAACCGGAAAATAAAACAACTCAAAGCCAGAATAGTTAAAATAATAAGCAGGAAACTGCTAGGATATCAAATAGGAGCAAAAACTGGCTCCATCAAACAAGAAGAAACAACATCAACCTTCCACCTTGTCAAAGAAAAACAGAACGCAAAAAGAAAGCTAATAACTGAGCTAAAAACAGAAGGAGGAGAAAGACTTGCGGATCAAAAACAAATAGAGGAAGAAGTAACAAAATACCTAAGCAAAACATATACAGAAGAGACAATTGATAAAGAAGAAGTCAACAAAGTATTACAATGCATCAATCCGGTGATATCTCAACAAGACAATGAAACCATAAACCAAAAAATAACACGGGAAGAAATAGAAAATGCCATAAAAAGAAGCCCGAATATGAAGTCACCTGGCCCGGACGGATTACCCATAGAATTTTACATGGAATTCTGGGACTTTATAAAACAAGAATTTGAAGACATGTACAACGAGCTATTGACTACGAACACAGCTCCAAATGAACTAGTAGAAGGATTAATTATATTAATCCCCAAAGAACCAGATAAGAAAGACATAGAAAATTTCAGACCACTCACTAAGCTGAACTCGGACTATAAAGTATTCAGTCGAATTATCGCCATAAGGCTTAGAAATGTATCCGAGGAAGTAATAGGGGAATATCAGACCTGTACTGGGAATGGCAGATCGATAATTCAAACAATAACAAATATCAGAGATACAATTGCACTCTCGAAGGCTGCAAACGCAAAAGCATCCGTCCTGTCATTAGATTTCAATAAAGCCTTTGACCGCATAAACCATACATATTTAAAAGTAACTATGGAAAAGATGGTCTTCAGCCAGCAAATATGTAATATAATCTACACGCTGTTACACCAAGCGACATCAAGAGTACTTATAAACGGGGTAATAACAAAGCCATTAAGAATAACAAGATCCATTCGACAAGGATGCCCACTGTCCATGTTTTTGTTCGCACTCGCAGTTGAGCCCTTTCTAGCAGCAGTATACATACGGTTACTGAATTAAAAACCCGAGAGAATAAAATTGCGGTGTGCGCGTACGCAGATTATATAAATATTATCACCACCAACTCATTAGACATACAGAAAATACGGGAGTTACTAAAAGGACATACGAAAGGGCTTAAAACGCAAAACTCAATTTAAAAAAATCCGCACGTCTGAAAATAAGTGATACTATGGGTGCGGACAGCACAAGCTGGATACCAACGCGTGACAAAATAAAGATCTTAGGCATTAAATTTAATAATACACCACAGAAAGCATCGGCTGCAAATAGGAGGACGCTATTAGCAGCAATTAGGAGCAAGACGAAAGATTTCTCAAACAGAGAACTAAATACCATACAAAAAATACAGCTGATAAACAGAGTTGCCCTTCCAAAACTGTGGTACCTAGCTCACATATTCCCAATACCGATTGAAATAGCAAAGAAAATGGAAATGGCGATAAATTGGTTCATACAGAGTGGACACATTTTTAAGATCCATCACAAAATACTTAAGATGCCATATGACAAAGGAGGACTGATGCTCGTAGATATACAAACGAAATGTACCACCATCTACATGAGGAACATGTACAAACACCGTAAAGACATGGAAAGTAGTATAACAGGGTACACATTAAACGAACTAGAACCACGAAGCAGTACGGCACCAGTCGATATCAGCCATATAAATGCAAATTTAAGACATTTTCGCATATTCTACATAGCTATTTAAACATAACCTGCGGTGAGCCTATTCCAACAACTAAGAAACTGTATGACATGTTGCAAAGAGAGACGCAAAGCAAACTAGAAATTACGTACAGAAGAGACGACTGGAAAAAAATATGGCAGAATGTTCACAATGAATACATCAATAGCCACGCACGTTCCATTTGGCATAGAGTAATGCATAGGAAGATAAACTCAAATGAAAAGCTGTTCTCACTACACTTTTGCCCTTCCCCGCAGTGTTTACGCTGTAATCTAGAGGATACGATACAACATCGTCTGCTGGGATGTGAAGTTCCAGACATATGGAGGTGGACGAAAAGCAAACTAGTCATAATTAATAGAACTACTCCACAGAAATTCACGCCCGAAGATATTTTATTCCCAGATGTTACAATTTATCCTGCGACTAAAAGAAACGTTCACTTTTGGCTGTTGGGCAACTACACCCACTACGTCATCAGAAGAAGAGGAGAGATGTCGATAGAGGATTTCTGGTATTACTTAACCATCGAACACAACAAAATACTCAAAAGGGAAAAATACAAATATAAGTTCGCACGCTTCTTGAGCGTGATAATGCTTCAATAAAACCAACAGAAGAAATCAGAGTTCTAGCACCCACAATTATCAAGGGATACCAGTAAGTCAAGACAACGCTGGTGAAGCAAGACGGAAGATACCGACCCCGAAGAAAAGACGCCGGTAAGAGATGTTCCCACGTCAGAACCGACGCCCAGCAACGAACTGAAGTGCGGACTGACGCAAGAGGAAGAAGAGACCGCCGACAATGAGTACCCCCCACGAGGCCTTGCAGCCGCCACAGTGGACCCCTCGAGCTTGCCATACGCCCCGGGCGCCCCGGGCGCCCCGTCGAAAACGAGTGAAGAGTCTGAGATGGGACAAATTGTAATCCTTTAGACTAGTTATGACCAGAAATCCAGAAAGAATTTCTTTTATTCATATTTGTAAAATTTGCTGTTATGAATGTCTGAACTGTTTGTTCACAATAAATTTAAAAAAAGTGGCTAACGCGTTTGCTTACTCATGATTGTACTGTGGTCTCCGGATCAAATCCCGATAGAGGCAAAGATTTTTAAGAATTGTTTTTGATCGTACAAGCCATGCCTGGATGGTCAGTTTTTCGGATTCCATAGTAAACTGTAGATACCACAAATTTAGGGGTGAAATGCTTGGTAAATCGTACACAGTCCAACAATGCTGTAAGCGTGCATATTTTTGCGCTATATTGATCACTCAGCCGTTGTTTCTCTCGCAGTGAGTGTGTGTGTTAGTTGCTCTAATCTATAATCTATAGTAATATTATAAATGCGAAAGTAACTCTGTTTCTCTTTCTGTATCTCTCTGTCTGTCTGTTTGTTACGTTTCTTGCGTTAAACGGTTAATCCTATCCTGATAAAGTTTGACAAAGGGACGGGATTTGACATTAGGACAGACATAGGATACTTTTTCTGTATAAATAGTACATATTGTAATGTAATTTTGAAAAATTACCGAAACGGTGATAGATGTGTAAGACGTAGGATTTTCTATGTAGCGGCGTGGTTGCTGGGTGGTTACCAATATTTGTATCGTGTTCTCCGGTTCAAATCCCGATGGAAGGAAAACTTTTTAAGAATTGTTTTTGATCGTATGAGCCACGCATGGACGGTCAGTTTTTCGGTTTCCATGTTAAACTGTAAATATATAAACTGTAAATGATAAACTGTATATATAGAAAAAAAATGTATGTTTGTTTGTTCTTCATACAAATCCACAGCATTCATCCGATCTCGATGAAACTTTGCACATTTATCCTTTGAAACAAGGAGAAAAATACTGTCTACATTTGGTTGAAAAATTTCCCGTCGAATTGTCGCTGTCTGGTTCAAATCGGGCAATTAGGAGCCAAGAAATTCGTAATTAAAGTGACAGAAATTTTGCCGAAATATTAGAAATATTAGTATATTAGTAATATTAGTAGTGTCGATACTCCGCAGTATGCTATTTGACATTAGGATGGACATAGCATACTTTTTTCTGTATAAATAATATATTTTGTCACATAATTTAGAAAAATTTCTGAATGGCGATAGACGGACGTGTAGGATGTGTACGTCACTGTACTACCTTTCCATATAGCGGCACTTTAGCTTAGTGGTTAAAGCGCTTACTTAGTGATGTTCGGACTTTGGTCTCTGGTTCAAATCACCGTGGGAGCAAAGAATTTTAAAAATTGTTGTTGATCGTATGAGTCACGCCTGGACCGTCGGGTGTTCGGATTGCAAGTTAAACTTTAGATAACACAAATTTAGTGGTGCAATGCGAGGCAAATCATGGGTAGTCCAACAATGCTGTAGGTGTACTCTTTTTTACGTTACTCTCGCAGTCAGTATGTGTGTGCTGCAATGGCTCTACCGATAGAGATGGAATTTGACAACGAATTACTTTGTATCTGAAGGAAGGGCACAGGACATTTTTTTAGGATGAATAACAGTTGTAGTCACGAAATTTTGAGAACTTCACGAATGTTGACAGAGAAACGGATGTGTTTGTTAGTCTGTAATGTTACGTCAGGTGCTCAAGCTGTGCTTCTCACGCA
This sequence comes from Vandiemenella viatica, assembly GCA_031002005.1. Classification (NCBI taxonomy): domain Eukaryota; kingdom Metazoa; phylum Arthropoda; class Insecta; order Orthoptera; family Morabidae; genus Vandiemenella; species Vandiemenella viatica. The sequence continues at coordinate 152,762,842 of CM061920.1, forward strand.
TTAAGTTTCTGTATGACTTGCTAATAAATTTCGTTTAGAGACAAAACGTATTATTTAGTATTGATGTCGATTTTCGCTGAACTATTACTGTGTGTATGCTTAAATGTTTCGGGCACCAGTTTATTTTCTTTATTGACATGCCTTGCGGGCTTAAACTGTCCTAAGGTATAGCTGTAGCAAAGAACGAGCAGCTAAAGTTATAATAACCCAAGAATCCGATGCTCATGCTGAAGAAAGAAGAAAAGACCAAGCTGAAACATAGCTGCCCTTAGTTAACCCATCTTCCCGCCACATCCCCACACCTTCGTTTCGTTTTCTGTTTTTAAATATGTTGGAAATTGTTTCTTTTCATGAGATATGTAGCGTGATATAGTGATGGCCTTCCTGTCATATTATGCCGACGCGGTGTTATTTGGAACGTATCCTACGTTACCAACAGCTTTCTATATTCAATTCTGGCAACGAAATTATTAATCCACGAGGACGAAGTGACGGGTATCAGGTAGTTATTATTAATTTTAATTGAGATGGAGCTAACGCTCCATTGGAAATTCCCCTAGTCATCTAATTAACCATTTTTATATTGTTTTTAAAATTTCTTTTATGATTGGAATGTTAAATTCCTTCCCCATTTACTTTACCGATTTACAAATTTTAATTTTAAATCCCTTAAGCATTTTTGGCATATTATTCATCACTTCACTCACTAATTCGTTCCAATCCTTGACACCCTTACCTGCACGAAATCGAGCGCCAGCCAGTGGTCATGGTCGCCTCGACTTTCCCCTTCCATGCACTATTCCTAATTCTTTGACGAATATTCCTCCAAGTTCTATCACCTACTGTAACGAGCCGCGCTGTCGCCACGTTACAAGGTGCATTTTTATTATATATGTAATAATATAAGAGTAATTTACATAAATCTTGGGCGACCACGTGAATAGATTTTTGTTGTAATTTTATAAAGTACGCAAGATTCCAAGTGAGGACTGTAATGAAATGGTGAACTTATACAGTGTATCGTAGCAAAGCGAATATTCAAGAATTATTGAGCTATGTAGGCTTGAAGCTAATCTTGGTGTTCCCGAGCCTTGGCGACAAAAAGTCGCGGATTTGGGATTTGCCAGACCACACACCCTGCTCCCTGGGGATGGGCGGTCAACGACGTCACTCTCCTGGCGGGAAAAGCCTGCCGTCCGAAACCCGAATGTTCTCTCGTCCCGGCGAACTTAGCCGAATATGTCCGACCTCTGTTGGATTCTTTGGCCAAATCACATATCGAGGATATCACGTGACATTAGGTGCCGACCTGAGGTCCAATCAAAATGAGCGTATAACTCAAAATCCTGGGAATTTTTGTTGTATGTGAGCTTCGAGACTACAAATGGGCGGAGCAAGAAGTTTCCTCGTGGACCGAAGAGCGAGGAGCTGACATTCTAGATTCTAACTTCGATCGCACCAGTCTGAGGTTGACTTGGAAAGTTGACTTCATTCGCTAACTGCAGCTTGCCTTCCTGGAGCGAGCGTATCACCGCAACACAGCCGGTAATGCGATGATGCGCATTGCCAGACCAGAGATGCCTATAGCCGACTTGTGAGATAATCTCACATATCGTGGGTCCGCTACACTCATCACAGACATCAGACGCAGAACTACAATGGTAATTGATTACGACCAAGCCATGTGATTGTGCATTCCGTGAAACAGAACCCGTAAGCGACTTTGAGAGGATAGGTCCATGTTCTCACTTTGTAATTGTAAAAACCCCTGAGCTAGCGGCATAATTTGCCAGAACTAGTTATTTTCGAATGATATATTGTTCATTCTGGCGCCCATGATTTCTTGTTTAACTGTAAAGTCACAGTATTATGATACCTTTGTCTGAGGTCATCATAACTTGTATTTTTATGGTTCCAACTGTCATTATGTCTTGCATTTTGATTCTGAGATATTTAAAAGTAAATATACAGTTGTTTGCTTGCTCATGACGGCTAATTGTAACTCTGAGCGTTGCTGTTATGATTTTGCCAATTTGTGTTAATGTTAACGGTAAATTCGCTCAGACTTGTAATCGCCAGTGATAAGAAATAAATGTCATATTGTGACAATTTTTCCTAAATTCCAACCAACGTCGAGATTCTTGCTAAATTAATAAATTTCCAATCCTTCATATAAATTAAAATTAAAAATCCACAATTATTAATCATAAAGGTATGAAAGATAATTGTAACGTGGTTTGCCCACCAAGGCATCCACCACACTACATATGCCCTGCACAATCTCAGCACTCACCTCACCTTACTCCTTTCCTCCAATTACTCCCAGTCCAGCTCCTTTATCGTAACAGTTTCTGGCTGGGTGCTGCAATAATTTTCACAAACAAATCTAGCTGCTCTTCTTTGCACATTCTCCAACTCCTGTATTTTATAACCAAAATGTGGGTTCCAAACTATACCACCATATTCAACCAATCGTCTGACCAAAGTTTTGTAACCCAATTCCGTAACTTCTTTGGTACACCCTCTCTGCACCCTCTCCAGTAAATGAAGGATTTTGTAGACTTTTCCTACCATCTGCCCAGTTGAGTTTGCTATAAAACGTTATGCCAATATAACTTCAAGCTTTCAACAAGCAATTCTGACTCCACCCTACAATCATAATTAAAGTTTTCTGTCTGTGTACCTAATAAGCTTTTTCTTGGCATTTATCTTAATTCCATGCTGACCTTTCCCCTTTTAGATATTCTATCCAGGCAACTCTGCAGCTGTTCACAGTCTTTACCTGTTTTGATTCCATTGTATGCCATCTACAAAAAACCTAATTCTGACCGTAACCCGTCAACACATTCACCAGAATAATGAACAGCAACGGTCCCAATCCTCCCATATTTACCTCCACCTCATTTCCTACATATCCTACTCTAACACTTTGCTTTCTGGCTTTTAAGAATTCCTCGACCCAGCAAGTAACTTTTTCATCCAATCTAATAGATTTCAGTGTATTTAAAACCATTTTATGGCCCACTTTGTCAAATGCCTCAGAAATTTCTAATGCCACACTATCAACTTGGCCTCCCATATCCAATTGGTCTGAAATATCTTGCATATAACCCACCATCTGAGATTCACATTAGTATCCCTCCCTAAAGCCATGTTTTCGATCTGCAAACCAGTTTGTTTCCTAACAGACATTTCTGATGTAGTAGTAAATGAATCTCTCCATCATTTTTCCTATCACTGATATCAAACTAAGTGGCCTGTAATTTTCAACCCTATTTGTAACCCTCCTTTATTAACCGGGAGTATTATCGCTCTTTTCCAATCTTCCGGTAAGCAGCAAGACTACAAATCCATTTTAAATTTCAAGGTAAGATACACAATCTTAGAAAAAAGGAGGGTGTAGCAGCCCATTTAGTTTCCCCATTTATACTTTTAGGGAGACTGATTCTAAAGTACGATATTTTCCACCATTTTTTCACAGCAAACTTTCAATCTGTGAACATCACACGCTTACAGCAGAAAGACGACTTACAGAATGGCGAACTCACAGACTGCGTTTACTTCTATATCGTTCAAATCGCCTGCAGCGCCATCTGTTGTTGAAAATTGTAACTAATTTCGAAAGTTTGTCTGCCTGAAAATTTACTGTTGTCCCATGCATATTGCGACAAACGGTGTATTTCTATCGCTGCCCGTTTAGTTTTTATTGATTTTTCAAATATACTGGTCATTTTTGAAACACCCGGTAGCTGAAATAACGCGAAGACGCTCTGCCAATCACGATATAAGTGCTCTGGTAATTCCGTGAGAGTCTGGGAAAGAGAAAATGTTTCCTCCAATAAGGAATTTATTAAGAATTTTTTGTTATTTTATTTATAAATTCTGACAACATATGGAGTGTATCCGAATAGGGGGAACGAAACAGATTGAATCACGTAAGGAGATACTGGAAGGGGGATTGTCGACATCGGAGCTGCAGAGGCCAGAAGTAGAGGAATTGGTTCTCGAGCGATCTTCCACTCTGAACTAATAGATTTGCACAAGGTTCCTTGTGGGCGAGGACGATTGATGAGAATACATGAAAACCGCACACCATTTTTACGGAAATATACTTCATCTAAATTTCCCTCGAAGAAACCACCCTATTGATTCCCTGAATGGAGCAATCCACCCGATATACCGAACAAATAAACTGAGCAAAATTTTGTGGCCAGTATGATCGAACTGCATTGATTACACTTCATGTTGAATTGAAGGCCTTAAGTTAATTGTGATCATTAGTCCCATGTAATATTGCGTGTCCCTTAGTAATATTTCATGTTTTGTTGTATGGTAGTCCTTTTTTTATATAAAGTCACGTAGATATCAATTCTACTGTATCAATTGATGTAATATCGTGTTAAAATTCAAATATAATGTTTCCGATATTATTACAGCATATTTAGTTCTATAGTCTAACGACCGTTCGTGTAGTGCGTGGTGTTATTTTAAAAACGATTTCTGAATCCTTTATTATATTTTAAAAGTAAATACACATTCTGTTTTTTTTGTTTTTGGGTTTTTTTTTTTGTCATGATGATGATGTAATAAATGGTAATTTCACATCTTTTTGATTCATAATCAAGGTAATATAATCAATGAAATAACTAAATATACATAAGTAGCTACTTGAAATTAAGCAGGTAAGACCCAGAAACGTTACAAGGGTTCGCCCTCTGGGATTTGCGGTCTGTCAGCTTACCCGTATGAGGCCAGTTCTCTGTTGTATCCCGCAACCCATTCCATTTCTTCTTGATGTCAGTGAATATAACAAAATAGAACAATAAATCCTTAATACATATTTATTTACTTTTTAGGCCCTAGATCTGCAAAATTTCCATTCTACATCCTATCATTAGAGACACGGTCTACTTTTTTAATTTATTTTAATCTTATACCGCATTAGCTGTTTATCTTAAAAATATTCTGGTACACTAAAAATGGTTTTATGTTAAGAGAAAAATAATTGCTTGAAAATGGCACACAAAAAAAGTAATTCGAAAGAGGGCTGAAACAATTTCCAGCTAAATTACAGTAAACTAGTGGCCTTATATAAACTGGGTGAAATGAACTACGCCGTAAATAATATTTATAAATTGACGGTATTTTGTTCGTAATATTATGCAATATGTGAAGTACTTTTGTAATTTTATCGATGCAACAACAAACATAAACTTAATATATAATGCTATACACAGTGTTAGGCGTTAAAGATTAGTCGCCACTAATTACAATACGCATAACAAATTGAATCTGCGTTTGAGAGAGAAGCGAAGAAATAGAGTGAAAATTTAATAATTATTCCATGGACATGGTGTGTTTTGATGAATTAAAATGGTTTAAATGAACTGAATCACTATTGTGAATATATTAAAAACAAGAAAGTGTATGGAATATTAGAGGCTCATAATTAAAAATGTTATATGTGGGCCATAATGTTTTAAATGAGATTTTAAATTTTTTTAGAAGTGTTTTGTTTAGTAAATATGCTGCTATGTGCTTGTATATATTTTCTATTTTGATTTAAAAACGTTTCCTAATGATTTCAATTAATTTTGGGTAGGTTTTAATTGTTTTTGTTCGATTAGTATAGTTTCCGTGATTGTTGGAGCTCAAAAAAGATCTGGCGATGCCTTTACATTCTCAATATCCATCGCGTGAAGCGCGTGTTCGCGCGAACAAATCCACACAATTTTGGATCTTGTCGCCCTCGCGTAAGTTCGCGCGACACAAGCGCTCGCAGTGGACGGAGTCACATTAAATTACCTTTGTTTGGATTGAAGCGATCGCTTCGCGCGTATTCGCGTGGACGGCCAGACTGAGGACCTGGTTAATCTCTCCGTCCAAATTCTTTCGATGTGGACTCTTTGGAAAAGTTCCCGGGAAAATTGGAAAATTGGAAAATTCAGGAAAAATTAAAAGTATTTTTTTATATGTGATTTTTGTATTAACTCAATATTAGAACGATGGATACGCGAAATTCTTTTTGTTTTATTCATAATGCTCCCAGTATGGAAATAACTCAATTAAATGTTAATAATAAGAACTTAGTCCACAACCTGAAGGTTGGTTGGATGCTCCTGAAGGAGGCTTCTTTGTTTTGTTTTTTTACTTATGGCTTTACGCCTCGTCGACGTCGAGGTAATTAGAGGCGGGATTGGACTGGGGACAAGGAACTGGAAGAAATTCGGACATGGCCTTTTAAAGGAAGCATCCCGACATTCTCCTGGAATGATTTAGGGAAACCATGGGAAACCCAAATCTGGATTCCCGGACGGGGATTAGAACCGGCGTCCTCCTGAATGCGAGCCCTTAGCGCTAAGCACTCACCTACCACGCTCTGTCCGGAGGAGGTATACTAAGCCATTGTGTCACAGGTAGGACGGCCAGTTTCTTTCCTCTGGAACCTACAGTTTAACGTGGAACCTGAACCACGCAAATTAAATGTTATCTACTTTAAAAAAAAACTAAGACCTGGAAAAAAAATTGGATAAACGTGTTCCACCTATATTAAAATGAAATTCCCTTCGTTTTTATTTTTGTGTTGTTTCGAGATCTGCCCGTCAAATATAGTTATTTTGTTTCTATTCCATTGATATTAATTGAGGATATGTGCTTGATGGTATGGAACAAGGATAGGATTATCACAATTATGCATGGCAGCACTCGATCATTGGATGCATGACGCATTAAGAGTAGAAACGTGAAACGCAATACGTTTATGACGTATTGAGAGAAACAGTTTGAATGAAGGTTCAGCTGTTGAATCGACAACAAAAATATACGTACGAAACTCTTATGAAAGTTGTGAGGATGGAACTAGAAGGATTTTCTTCTTGGACTCCCTCGGTGGAACTGAAAAAACCTTTGTAATCTCACTGATTTTGGCAACGATTTGCCCGCAGAATTAAATTGCACTTGCACTTGCTTCATCAGGAATTGCAGCTATGTTGTTGCAAAGCGGTCAAGCAGCTTGTTCAGCACTCAAGTTGCCGCTGAATTTGCAAATCAATTAAACTTCAACGTGCAACATTTCGAAGAACAGTGCTGTGGCTAAAGTTTTGCAGCAATGTAAATTGATCGTTTGGGATGAATGTACGATGGCGCATAAAAAGTCTTTGGAGGCATTAGACCGAACGATGCAAGATCTACGAAACAATCGAAACCGGTTCGGTGGTGCGATGATCGAAATGTAAATAAAGCACCTTGAGATTCATTGAGACATCAAATTTAATGGAAGAATATGAATCATTTGATTAACATGAAAAACTGACTTTATTCAATTGTGTCTTAAATTTTGAAACAAAACCTCATGGATACAAGTCGATCATGTTGCAGGCACGTCACACATTTTCAGCATTTCAGCGGTGTACTAGCTAAAGAATTCATCTCGCATGTAAAATTTCCCATTGGCGTAATTCTGAATGTACTTCTCCTCAAATTAAATAATCATGGACGCAATGGTTAATAAATACAATGTTAACTCAGAAATATTTATTTTTCTCATTATATATATATATATGATAACAAAACGATCACAAGCAAAGGATCTAGCGGAATAAGACAGTGAAAAGTGGCCCTGGCCCATCCCGTTCATGGGGCATACCAGTTCATAGATCTTGGTTAGCATAGCCTTCGGACCGATTTTTATTTCAATGCCGCCACTCTAGGGGCCGGTACGGGGGTGAATGTGCCATTGGGGCTTAAATGCATAACTCGTGAAATCATTGCGGGAAAATTCTGAAAAAAATCAGGGACGTGCACATTGCTACAGGAAATATCTAGTATTTTGTGGAATTTTTTGGGTGCATTTTACAATGTTTTTTCGCAATTTGTTTATAACGAGTTCCTAGTGAACAAAGTCATTTCCTTGAGTTACAACGTTTAGATTTATACTGTAGAATCATCTATGGGCACTGTATCTACTGTTCAGATTTCAGACCTATCCGAGTTGTACAACATTGCAAAAAAAGATAAACACTGAATTTGATGCCATCGGGTTGCCTATCTTGTAGGCGCTCAAGAGGGACGAATGCGATAACGGTAGCAGAACGTTAGGATGCTGTTCGCATGTAGCTGCGGTAATTTATTACCTTTCAAATGCTCGATACTTATCCAAAATTGTTCGACCATCTCATGTTCTAAGCAGGCTTTTTGACGACGTTCATGCAAATCCTGTTATAGAAACAGATAGCGACGAAGATTTAACTTAAGGGGGGAAAAATATTGTTACGCCCTGTGATTTTTGTTTTGAGTGCTTTGCTTAGCAAGAAATGCCTGAAAAATACATTAAGTTCTTCTTTTTCGTGGATTATTTAGTAACTTTTATTAATCCTATAAGCCGCTCCTTTCATTTGACAAACAAACACAAAATAATATTTCAGCACCCGTCCCACAACTATAATTATGATGTGCGTACGCACAGTAAGGGCCCCTGTGTGGTAGGTAACCCGATAACTTCAAATTCAGTGTTTTTCTTTTTTCGCAATGTTGCACCACTCAGACAGGTCTGAAATCTGAACCGTAGATATAGTGCCCATAGACGATTCTACAGTAAAAATCTAAACGTTGTCACTCAAGGAAATGACTTTGTTCACTAGGAACTCGTTATAAACAAATTGCGATAAAACATTGTAAAATACACCCAAAAAATTCCACAAAATACTAAATATTTTCTGTAGCAATGTGCACGTCTCTGATTTTTTTTCAGAATTTTCCCGCAATGATTTCACGAGTTATGCATTTAGGCCCCAATGGCACATTCACCCCCGTACCGGCCGCTAGAGTGGCGGCATTGAAATCTAACCATGTTCTATGAACTGGTACGCCCCATGAACGGGATGGGCCAGGGGCACTTTTCACTGTCTTATTCCGCTAGACCTTTTATTGAAATTTGGAACGGAACAACGTCTGTCAGGTCTGCTAGTAATTAATAAAAAAGTTATTCAATTGACGTCTCAATATTATAAGCGCACCATGTCAAATCTTGCACCGCTTTCAATCGCCGTACATTTCGCCATGCAGGAATGTCCGTTTATATCCAGCTGTCGGAGAGACGGGTGGGAGGAGTGGAATGGTAGTATAGTTGGGTTTCGATCCTCCTTAGTGATGCTTTAACTGAGGCCTACGTTCTGATTTAAAACTATTTATTTCTATCGTTTGCTTAACAATATTGTCCCAAAATTGTATGTAAAAGGAACAAATGTGTCATTTTGCCATTCCAGATGTTTCTCTCTGCCATAAGTTCAAAATTTATGTTCCTTGGACCGTTCCCTATTGTTAATAGAGTTTGCTTCCTTCAGTTGATGCCCCTTTAGGAGGGAAGTATGGTGGTGACCCATATCATCTTCCGGAAATCGTAATTACACGATTTTGGGTTGATGTTGAAAGATTTTATCGCTCTGAAGTTGTGTTTGTTGAGGAGTCTAGCTGTCCCACTATTAATACTTCACAAACTGGCTAGAAAGGAGTCAATTTATCCCTGTCACCCACATCTGTTTTTATTTTGTATTTTCTTCTTTTTTTCCACGCCAGTACTGCTGGCACAAAACACTCTTTCCAGGTGCTGCAGCTCTTCTTGTTGTTCTTCAGCATCGGACTACCCTTGCTCTATGGACCACTGTCTAGCCAGATGGGTGAACGGTAACGCTCTGGCATGGAATTCGGAGGCTGTAGGTTCAAATCCCCACCCACTCCAGATTTCGGTTTCCATTGTGCCTCGAAATCACTTTAGGCGGATTCCGAGACATTTCCTCTAAAAGGCCATTGTCGAATTCCTTCCCTATACTTGCCGCAAATCCTCTCCCGCTTCTAACGACCTCGACGTCGATGAAGCGTAAAGCCATAACATAAACATCATCATGCTGAGATAGCGGTAGGTGTGCATTGGTTTCCATATACGTTGTTTCTATAGAGGTCATATTTGATTAGTTCAGATTGTTTATTCAGTTTCACAAAAGTGTTTGCTACAGTGGCAAGCGTGCCAGAAATATGCTGGTTCAACTGAGTGAAAACTGCCACCGGACATCAGCGCATTATGTCCGCGCGTGAGCGGAATTGCATGATCAGCTGAATTCACTTTGCAGCAAACAACACTTGATTCTGATCTAGGGAAGCTACAAGTACTACTGGACAAGTAATACAATCGATCAATCGATCATACCCGCCGATACTCGTCTCGACCATCTGGGTCAGAAACCTAGCTTTTGATCGCATTACACCGTGTGAATTCCATAGCTGTATTTCACGTGTAACTGCAGTTTTATTTACGTTACAATAAACATGAACTTTTAGCGGATTCAGTATTTCATTATAATGAAGCAGCAATTTCCAATTAGCCCATTCTCGAGCACCACTTCAAGAAAGAGTTCAACCTTGCGTACCTCTTATTGCTGAAATGATAAAATACAAAATGAAACCAGTTTTTCGAGATTCATTACAATAATATAATTCACATAGAGACACACAGTTTGCATGTATTTTGGCGATAGTAATTAGGGTATAATTTTTTTTTTAATTCTGTTAGTGTCGGACCCCTTGAAGCAACCTCACGTATCCCTGGGAGTACGCGTACCACTACTTGGGAACCGTATGAAGGCCCTCAGTTAACAAAGGAAGAGCTGAACATTCAAAAATCAATAGATGAACAAAACACCCACTGCAGTCATCTAACAAATAGATTGCTGCATGTCCCAGAATTCCATTGATTTTGTCTTCCGTCACTACGGCACATTTACAAAGTAAATTTTTAATCTCTCACTTGTTTTATGGTGGAATAGAAAGTAATCTAACATTTTTTTTCCTAAAGAAAATAATTTTAGGGCAAAAAGCATACAATAATTACGCTGAAAATTTTCTTTTTTCTCCCTGCGTGTGTAATTATTTGCTCGCATTCTTTCAACCGATCTTCTTTTATGTACGAAGATGTTTGCTAATTTCGTATGAAGCAAGCAATCTGATTTGTGAATGGTTCACACTGAAAATCTAGCTTCGAAATTTGCTGGTTCGTTATAAAATTCCTCGCTGTCTTCAGATTTATTTAACTTTATGAAATGAATACATAAAACAGTAATAGAAAAATTTCAATATCAATCATACCAAATTCTCATATTTTCTATACAGAGGTTAGAATCCAGTGTAAAAATATATTCCTACCAAAATTTATTTTATTTAAGCACACATCACCTCAAAATCTACAAATAAAAGTTAAAAGTATAACCAAGGATCATGTGATTCAATGCGTATCAAATATACAATATTTTACGCTTTTAGCAGGCGTCATATTAATAAAATATTCCACTTACTTTTTCGGGATTCGCGCTGCTTATATCGATGTATTACTACTGACTTTTCGGCGCCCAACCTGGGGCCTTCATCAGGGCTGTATATACGTGAAGTATCACTTGTGACGATTTTCACACCACCCAAACATGTTGTCTGGAAATCACGATATACCAAAAACTGACTGAAAGTAACAATGGAGAAATTTGGATCATAATTAACTTTTATTTCTTATTTGTAACCTTTTTGGAATATTCTCATGAACATGATCTTGAAACAAGAGACCAGAATGTGTGGCGAGGTCAGGTGGGTTCACATTTGACTTGATGTAGGGTCCAGTTTTAGATCCGGAAGGGGGATTCTAGTTCAATTTTCATTCATGCTGCACCACTTGCGCATGTAGTCAGACACTAACCTAATCTTTAGGGGTAATTTACACTAACTTCTAATAGATAAAATATGTGAGCCATATCCTACATAAACGTAAACAGCCAGGAAGGCCAGCCATTAATCCTTGCTTTCTTCCTCGTTAACACTGTAGGTGGCACTACCAATTTTAATTATAGACTTTGAGAGGCTCTGATTCAAGGATCTCTGCCTTATGGGCCTCCGTGCATAAATACGACGGACGCAAGCATACTGCTCTTTCCCAAAGGTCTTAATATCTTTTTTTCATGGTTTTCTGGCTGCAGCAAGACAGTTGGAGCGCCGAAAATATTGTGACGTCAGAGCTTAATCTAGATGGGTATACAAATGGCTGCTCCACTTGAGTTATATCCAAAACCTTGTTTCCGCAATTCCTCATAATTTTAATACGTTTGCCCCTCGTAAAATTTTAAAATACATTTATTAATTACTCCTTACTGGTAAAATTTAAAGTTTCTAATTGTTATCGCTTTAATAGTATGATTTATTACCTCTGCAGATCTGAAATAATATTGTTACATCACATTATTTTTGCATTCTTGCCTTCGATGTTAACAACGAAAGGACCTTTATCTTCCATTCGACAGAAACTTCCGACGGTTAGGCCGTCTTTCGCACTTATAAGTAGAGATGCATTTCTTGCTACTACTGTTAGCCAAATAATTCATGCACTACTGTTCAAATTATTTAGTTCAGACAGTTTCATAGAGTTTCATATAGTTTCATATAGTCTCATTCACAGCAAAGCAATTAACTTGCAAATATCCGTCAAAAGTTTTCACGTTTTGAGTTCCTATTTACTAAACACGTGGAAAATCGCTATTACTAGACTTATCTTATGAGTTGGGATGAAACCACATATGTACACAAAAATTACCTGTTTCTACAACCACAGGATATACGGTAGAATTTTGACGTCGGGGTGTAATAGTGAGATTCTTTTTTATTATTGTTATTATTTCACTAACTTCCAAAGTAAGGAGAAGAAGAAAATAAATTTTAATATATTGTTTAAACTTAGTAAGCACCGTCTATAATTAATATCTGAGGCATTATTAGGGTAGAAAGCGATCTAAAGTTTGGGGTAGATGTATTGAAATTTTCTAGGTTTAGGCATTTCTTGTAATCTAAGGCTAAAACTTAACATTTCAACCATTTTTCACCTTTCTACGTCTACGGGAATTACTTTAAAGTTTTGATGATCATCAGTCAGTCAGTCAATCAATGAGTGAAAAAAAGGTGAAATAAGCATATGAATAACATCGAAATTAAACACAGGAAAGAAATAATTTTTTGTATGTTTGCTAAGATTGCCGATATCTATGTATAATAGAAATTTGAAGTATTTAGCATTAATAAGATCGAAGAAATTAAGGTACAAAAATGGCCCGAATCGCATAAAGAAAATGGTAGGCAGAGCCGCCGCTGTTGGTAAATAATTCACATGTAAGTAATAAGCATTTTAGCTGATGAGAACAAAGTGCCTGTATTTGCTTAGAATGTTTGGGTATTATTAGGTGTGTAACTTGTTGTTTTTAATATCAAACATGAATCCAAGCTTTCTTGGGTTATTTGTTTTCTCAGTTTATTTTTAACTAGCAGAATACCCGGTCTAGTTGGGGTTTATTTTTAGTCATCCAATGAGAAACATGCATACCAAGCATCATTAAATTCAAGCCAGCCATTTCATGGATTAAGGCACACCCGCATAAAACACACGAAATGTGGATTGGAGTTGATTTACCCCATACCCTATTTTTATTCGTCTTGTGTTCACTAAATTGATATCAGACATTTCCGGAATTAAGCTAAATGTCGATTTACCCTAGATAGGTGTGAGTTGGAGTTGGTTTACTCCCAGTGAGATGCTCAATGCCTCGCGATCTACAGTACTATCGTAAAAGCTTAGGCACTAGATGTTTTGATGTTAAAACCATCAGTTAAAGAGTAATTAATGTCAGATAGATAGTAGTATTATCTCTGTTTTTTCGTTATTAATTTACGTGGTTTTTCACATTCAGTACGTCCATCTGTGGCGTTTAAAAATTGAATACCCTAAATTTAAGGAAGGAACCAGTATATGAAGAAATATTTTCACGGGGTTTGTAAGTTTTGATTATTGTGAAGTATGCAACATCTAACGATTTCATCTTTGGTATTTCTCATGATACGTTCAAAATTTCATTTATTGCTCTGGCGCCACCTTACGTTGAAACATAAGACATACCAAACAATTCAAGTCATATACAGAGCCTTAATACCACGAAAATCACGTTGAAATCGGCTCAATAGTTTTTGAATTTTTCGGGAACATATATATATACTTGTTTCGTTTTATACATATACTAGACGACCCGTGCGAAAATTTCGCGATTAAAATGCGATGAATAGTGTGGTTGAATATAATGTCACCAAGTTCAGTCATTACTCTTCATACTCCTACTTCATTTATCGATTTTGGTTAGAAATCCAGGGAGATAAATGGCTCGAAACACAAAAAACGTATTTTAGAAATATTGACATTTTTCCGCTTTATGGGTCGAATTACGAAAAATTCCTTTCTTAGAATATAATGTTACCACGGCGGAAACATTATTCTTTAATACGATATGTCATTTATCTATATCGATTAGATATCAAGGGAAATATAAGGCTCGTGACACAAAAATACGTTGTAGAACAATTTATACTTTTTCCCTTTAATAGTTGAATTCCAAACACTTCTTTCTTAAAATATGATGTCAGCAAAGCTGAGACATTATTCCTCACAATCGTACTTGATTTATCGATTTTGGATAGATATCAAGGGAGATAAGTGGCTCGAGACACTAAAAACGCATTTTAGAAAAATTGACTTTTTTGCCTTTTATGGGTCGAATTACGAAAAATTCCTTTCTTAAAATATAATGTTAGCACGGTGGAGACCTTATTCTTTAATATGATACCTCATTTATCTATATCGGTTAGACACAAAAATCGGTTATAGAAAAATTTATACTTTTTTCCTTTAAGGGTTGAATTCCAAAAACATTCTTTCTTAAAATATGATTTCGCAAAGCTGATACATTACTCCTTATATTCCTACTTCATTTATCGATTTTGGTTAGATATCCAGGGAGATAAATGGCTCAAGATACAAAAAACGCATTTTAGAAAAAGTGACATTTTTGCCCTATAAGGGTCGAATTACATAAAATTCCTTTCTTAAAATATAATGTTACCATGGCGGAGACCTTATTCTATAATATGATACCTCATTTATCTATATTGGTTAGATATTAAGGGAGATAAATTGCTCGTGACAGAAAAATGCGTTATAGAAAAATTTATACTTTTTCCCTTTAAAGGTTGAATTCCAAACACATTCTTTCTTAAAATACGATGTCACAAAGCTGAGACATTGCTCCTCATCATCCTACCTCATTTATCGATTTTGGTTAGATATCCAGGGAGATAAATGGCTCGAGATACAAAAAACGCATTTTAGAAAAAGTGACATTTTTGCCCTATAAGGGTCGAATTACGAAAAATTCCTTTCATAAAATATAATGTTACCATGGCGGAGACCTTATTCTTTAATATGATACCTCATTTATCTATATCGGTTAGATATTAAGGGAGATAAATCGCTCGTGACACAAAAACGCATTGCAAAAATATTGATACTTTTGCCATTTAAGGGTCGAATTCCGAAAACTTTCTGGCTTAATATATGACGTCACTAAAGCGGAGATATTAATCTTTAAAACGAAACTTCATAAAACGGTTTCAGATAGGTATCCAGGGAGATAACTGACTCGTAACACAGAAAACAGCATTTTTTAAAAAAAAAATACATTTTTGCCTTTTCAGGGTTGAATTTCGAAAACTTTATTGCTTAAAATACGATTTAACCAAAGTGGAGACCATAAGCTTTAAAATGACACCTCATTCATTGATTTCGGTTAAGTATGAAGGAAGATATAGGCTTGTGACAAAGAAATACCTTATAGAAATAATATATATGATGTTGGAAATAGTTTGTTCACACATGTATGTCGAGCCAAAAATACTAAGAACATCAAATACAAACTTCTTCAACTCGTTGAATTTTGAATTGAATTGCGATGGAGCGCGTGTTCTGGTGGCAACTTCCGTAGTCATCTAATTACACATTTGTTTTTTTTTTTTCTTTAAATAGTATTATCTGAGTGTTAAATTCCTTCACCCATCTACTTCTGCCATTTGCGAATTTAAATTTTAAATTCCTCGTCGTATTGTGGTGTACCCTATAGTAAGTAAATTATATTCAATTAACTGTATTACACCTTGCACCTGTTATCGGTGCTGTGAATATGTGCATAAATCCTGCATTCATCAGCAAATACCAGTTGATTACGAAGGCTTCCGCGGTCACTGTATGTAATATCTTGGTTCTCCGGGTGGAGCCGCGTCGATTTGTTAAAACCTAACGTTTCTGCCATCTTGCTGTGGCTTTCATCAGAGGACTGATGAAAGCCACAGCAAGATGGCAGAAACGTTAGGTTTTAACAAATCGACGCGGCTCCACCCGGAGAACCAAGATATAGCAAATACCAGTGTCAGGAATTACTTCCATAATGAGAAAAATAAACTCTATTCCGTAGAATATTGCTACAAAGACTTTTTTTTACTTATGGCTTTACGCCTCGTCGACGTCGAGATAATTAGAGATAGTATGGGACTGAGTACAAGGAACGGAAAGGAATTTGGCCATGACCTTTGAAAGAAAGCATCCCGGCATTCGCCAGGAATGATTTGGGGAAACCATACAAAACCCAAAGCTGGATGCCCGGACGGAGATTCGTACTGGCGTCTTCCCAAATGCGAAGCCAGAGCGTTAACGCTCATCCACCACGGTCGGTTGCTACAAAGACGCCAATGCAAGAATGCAGTTATATTTACCACACCTTGGAAAAAGAGGAACGTAAATAAACGAAAATGTCAATCTTCCATCAATTACAATATACATTTGTTGATAACAATTATTGGTTTATTCACATAAAAATTTAACAAAACAGACATCTAATTCCATGCAGTTCGATCATTATCAATTATGGTTAAACTTTGCGTAAGCTCAGTACAAAGAGAGCATGAAAATCTCCTTTATCGGCAAAGTTATTCGCTCAGGCCGTAACTGAGATATGCACGGTTTTGGGAAACTTGATAGTTGATGAATATGCAATTCACGGTGGCATATCATTGAAGTCTTTACGATGAGTATATTATCCATAGCGGCGATGAAAGATCGTTGGAATCATCCTTAACGATTGAAATAAACGGATGTTAATCACAAACCAATGGCGCAGAATCTCACGTCAATGCGTGAGGTCACACTAATACTGCTTGCCCACCCACAGCAATCACAGATAACACAACACTTGTAGAGAGACTCAAGGCAAAGCACTGATGCAGTGCAGTATAGATTGCACATTAATTAGCATGAAAAGTTCATAAACATTTACTGTAAGAATTATTTACAAAATCGTGAAGACAACTGAATATAAATAATGCTATGTTTACATTGTCAGAACCGAATCTATTACTCACAACTGTCTTTTGTAGTTGAAAATCCTGAATACTTCATTCCTAACGTTGACATATAATATAGGGCCTACTACTATAAATATTACGAATAGATATAAAATACCTAATCTTTAAACCTTCTTACTTCTGCTTACCATAGACGGTATGCTTGCAAATAAACCACTCAGGTCAACAGTTACTTTATTATTGAGTGCAAGGAGTAATGTGACAGCACTTTCTGTGCGGCCACCTAAATAGATTTTGAGGTACGTTGTAAATTAAACTTGTAGATATAAGCTCTCTCTTAGCACAATTTAAACCCAAAATTTAAGTTCCTTTATGAACCGTTGCACAGTAAGATGGTTAAGATTATAAACACTATCTTTTGTAAAATGCTCAAATTATTAACTTTATTTCTTGTTTCTAGCATTGTGAAACTAACATATTCATGGAAATGGAGAATATCTAGCGCTCTTGAACTCTCAGGAGATGAAGGAAGTTTTGATAATATTATGGATGTTTCTCCAGATAAGGGGTATCTTCTTCCACATAAATCAGAAGAATGTTATCTACAGTTCAACTTTGATGCGGTTAATATGGAATATTTCAGTATTTTTTTGGAGTAAGTACGTAATATCAGCAGAATCCACAAAAAACTGAATTTTGATATATACAGGGTACTTTTTCTATAATTTTACTGATACAGCTATGTTTTGCCATAAATACTTAATGTATATAAACGTGTAAATAAGATAAAAGTAATGAGAAAAAAGGGAATGCAACGATTATGAGGACAAATTAGATGAGCGATAATATTCAAACTCACAGTTCAAGACTACCAGGGATTGATAAATACTATTTCCTCCTTAAAGGCAATGAACAGTTACCTTTGTAACAATCCTTTCTCCAGTCTAATTAGTAGTATCTAATGGGCCGCGTTGCGATCATTTGTATTTGTTAATCATCTCAGTGTTAGTAACGTTAGAATAGAATGTTTTCTTTAGATTTTGAAAATTTTGTGTGTAACAGGTGTACACATAATGAACATGATATGATGTCTGTGCATATAATATAAATAAACTTCATATATAGTACTAAGGTAAAACATGATATAATACAATTTACATTATCTACTATTTATTATGTTTAATATACTATAATGCCATATACTTTGTTTACAATAATGATAACTTGTATTCTTTAATTTACGACTGGAAAGTATCTTAGATCTGGATTTAAAACATACATTTACGTCATACAGATACATGTTTTGGGTCGACCATAATGCAGGATCCCAATAAAAAGTTGTGCTATTGGTCTGAAATTTGGTACATTCGTTCTTTAAGAAGTATTATATAAGAAAGTCTTTCCCTTGAAGCCATCAAAGAGTCAAATACAGGGTGGTCAGAAATTCACTCATCGGCGGGTAAGGGCAGTGTTCAGGACGTTGCACTAACGAAATAAATGCAAAAAAATCTAGTAAAAGTCGTACCGTTTTTTTACTTATACACAGCTAAAGTTGCCCAATAAGAGCGCTGCGCGGGCGAATTCTAACAGCCTTCCACAGGCGGTGTTGCCAAGCGTACTCTAGGCAAGGGACCGCCAAAGAAAACGAAAAGAAAAACTCTCTTCGGAAATGGGGATCGAATCCGCTACCTACAAATTGATAGTTTGCCGTCTTACCGACTAAGCTGCCAAGGTACTAGAAATTCCTTGTTTTTAGAAGCCACTGGGGCGGACTGTTTGTTCGTAATCGGAATTGATGGGTAATCCGTGACATTTTTCGGGAAGTCGGTGGTGGGGCTAAAGGACCATGCCAGAAGAAGTCTCGCAGTCGAACGCAACTTACCGATAAAGACACTGTCATCATTCAACGTCAACAATTTTCGTTTGAAGAGTACGCCGATATGCATTTGGCGTATGGCGCTGCTGGACACAACAGGGCCGAAGCAGTTAAGATTTACACGACTCGATTTCCTAACCGTGTGATTTCCTAACCGTGTGATTCCATCGGCAAACACTTTTGTGTTGGTTGACAGGAGGTTGAGGGAGACGGGAAGTATTGTTGTTCACAGGCCCAACGCCGGACGAAATCTGTTCAGGCGGAGTGTAGGATTTGAAGAGAATGTCCTGGAAATGATTGCTGATAATCCGAGGACAAGCTCTAGGGTCATTGCCAACGCATTGCAGGTACGTCCAGTCTATGTGATCCCTCAAATTCTCCGTTTAAATGCAGCCTTTCAATAGGGTCATTTTTGTTGTTTTATAATTACCAGGCCTCACATGCCGCTGTTTTGGACGTCCTTCACGACGAAGGGTTACATCCCTTTCACTTTCAAAATGTCCAAGATTTGGAGGAAGACGATTTTCCACTTCGAGTTCAGTTTTCACAGTGGTACCTGCAGCAATGTAACGATTATCCAAACTTTGAAAGGAAGGTACTGTGGACGGATGAGGCGTGCTTTACCAGGGAAGAGTGTTTTAATAGCCGAAACAGCCACATCTGGGATGTCGAAAATCCGCATGCAATTTTTGTCAAGTCATACCAACACAAATTTAGTGTTAACATTTGGGTGGGTATTTTTGGCGAGTTTATACTAGTCCCTGTCTACTTAAAATGGCGCGTCCTTCTGTTGTACTTAGAAGACGTTCCTTTGGCAATTCGTAATAACATGTGGTTTCTACATGACGGCGCACCGCCACATTTTGCAGTACCGGTACGTCTACACTTAGATGCATTGTATCCTAACAGGTGGATTGGTCGAGGAGGCCCAATTCACTGGTCAGCTCGGTCACCAGACTACAACCCATTGGATTTTTATCTCTGGGGAGCTGTCAAGGTGATTGTTTATGAGACTGAAGTACAAACAGAGGAAGAACGTTTGGCTAGGATAATTCTAGCTTTTGATTAAATTAGAGATAGTTACAATTTTGGAAGGCTCGCAAATTCAGTAACTCAGCGTTGTCGTGCCGGTATTGCAGTTGAGGGAGGACATTTTGAGCAGTTGCTGTAAAATGTAAGGGATCGTATTTTTTTGTTATTGTTGTTTATTAGGATACATTTTTACTGTTAAATAATGTTCACCACACAATAAGGTTTGCTGTAATAATAATACGTTTATTGAGGCTCACACACTACAACTTTCTATCCACATGTTTTCAGTTCAACAGCCAGACAACGACTCCGACTCACACATGTACAATTCCAAAGATACATCAAGCACCAGAACATTCCTCACAGATTTAAATGTACAATACTCAACACGCCTCCTTACATT
Source organism: Vandiemenella viatica (assembly GCA_031002005.1). NCBI lineage: Eukaryota > Metazoa > Arthropoda > Insecta > Orthoptera > Morabidae > Vandiemenella > Vandiemenella viatica. The sequence goes on from CM061920.1 coordinate 152,783,409, forward strand.
TATATCTGTACTTCTATTAATTCACATTCAACATCTCTCTAAACTTTTTGAACTTAACTTTACACAATGCCTTCGTAAATATGTCAGCAATGTTTTCGTTAGATTCTATTTTCACAATGTCTATTACACCATTTGTATAACACTCATTTACAAAATGATAATGTACTTCAATATACTTGGAGTTCTTTGAAAAATTACCATACTTCGCAATATTTACTGCTCCTGAGTTATCTTTATATACTTGGACAGGTCATTTGATATTTACATTAAAAGTTCTTAATACATCCAAAACATACTTTAGTTCAGTAACAGCTTCTGACAAGGCAATATATTCAGCAAAAGTGGAAGATTTAACGACACTTCCTTGTTTTCTAGATTTCCAAAATATTGAATTTCCAAACAATCTAATTACATACCCTGTCGTGGACTTTCGATCTACAATATCACCTGCCCAATCTGCATCAACATAGCAATCCAAAGTTTTTACATTTTCATTTCTACAGAAATTTAATTTCAAATTTTTCGTTAAATACAAATACTTTAATACTCTTAATGCATACTTGTAATGAACTTTACAGAAACAATTCTGAAATCTACTTAAGTAATTAACACTGTAACTGATATCTGGTCTAGTTCCTGAACTGATGTACAAAATAGCACCTATTAAGTTTTTGTATCTAATGTCTTGACATACTTCATTCACAGGTTCTAATTTTAAATTAACTTCCATTGGTGTATCATACAATTTTGAGTTTACCATTTTATACTTTGAGTCTAAGGAATTGATGTAATTTTCCTGACTCAAGCTCATAACATTTTCTTCCAGATTGTAATCTATATTAATTCCTAAATAGGTTTTTACTTGACCCAAGTCTTTCATCTTGAATTTCTTCGACAACAGATTCTTGATTTTATCTATTTTCCTTTTACTGTTACAACAAATTAATAGATCATCAACAAATATTATTAAATAAATTACATCATCTCCATCGATCAAAGTATACAGACAATAATCAAATTCACATTTTGCAAAACCTAGATCACTCATAAATTCATCAAAACAATCATACCAAGCTCTAGGGCTTTCACATAAACCATACAATGCTTTATTCAATTTACAAACCCTATTAGTACCATCTTCATACCCTCTTGGCTGATTTATATAAACCTCTGATAAAACTTTACCATTAAGAAATGCAGTTTCAACATCCATTTGCTCTATAGCTAAACCATTTTGACAACAGTATGACAGTAAAAGTTTCAATGTCTGCATCTTAGCCACTGGTGAATATATATCATCCACAACTTCCTTTTGTTGAAAACCTCTTACAACTAGTCTTGCTTTATAAGTGTTATCTGATTTTTTTTGTATAAACCCACTTTACATCAAGAGCATTTACATTCTCTGGTTTCTTTACTAGTTTCCATGTTTTGTTTTGATACAAACAGTCAATCTCCTTGTCCATTGCTTGTTTCCAATACACTGACTCTTTTACAATTAATCGCCTCCTCGAAATTATCTGGACTATCAGCACAACAAAAGTTTACATAAATGATATTGCTACAGACATAATCATTAAATCTATCTGGCATTTTACATTTTCTACCTGACCTAGTCAATTTACATTTATCACTGTTTAAACCTCCTTTAACATCTCCTTCTTTCCTTTCCTCATCTACAGATTCATTTTCATCACTAGAATCACTCTCTGAATCATAACTCTTTAAGTGGATAAGTTTAACTTTATTCTCTACAATATCAACATGTCTTGCAACCACAATTTTATTATTCACTAATACTCTGTATCCAACTTCACTATAACCTAATAAAATTCCCATATCAGCTTTACGATCCCATTTAGACTTTCTAAATTGTTCAGGTACTCTTACAAAAACTTTACTACCATATAGCTTCAGATGTTTAACATTTGGTTTCTTTCCTAGTAAAATTTCATAGGGAGTTTTCTTTTCAATAGTATTAGCTAAAGTTCTGTTTTTAAGATAAACTGCTGTACAAACTACTTCAGGCCAGAACCTCCTATCTACTTTTGCTTCAGTTAGCAAACACCGTGACATATCCATGATAGATCTATTATATCTTTCAGCCGTACCATTTAACTCATGTACATAGGGAGGGCAAACATTTAAAACAATTCCTTTTTCCTTTACAAATCGATAAACATCAGAATTTAAATATTCCTTTCCATTATCACATCTCAGTTTCTTAATAGTTTTACCTGTCAAATTTTCAATTTCATTTACATATGCAACTAGACAATCATAAACTTGACTTTTTGATTTGATAGGGTAAACACGAGCTGCTTTGCTATAAACATCTACAAAAGTTAGAAAGTATCTTTCACCATTCAAACCAAGAGTTGAGTGAGGCCCATTTAAATCAGTGTGAATAATTTCTAAAATTCCTTCTGCTTTGCTTCTATTATTTTCAAAAGGTAAATTGCCCATTTTGTTTTCAATACAAACTTTACACTTCATATATTCAGACTCTAAACTTTTAGGTAAACCAACTGCTAATTGATCTTTACACAAAGTATTTAAATAGTTAAAATTTACATGTCCTAATATGCGATGCCATCTCTCCTTTTCAGTCATAGAATCACTGTTACTCACAATATTTACATTAACATCTTCCTTAAAAATGCTACTTATCATTTTATACAGATTACCTTCCTTCATAGCAATTGCAATTAGCCTGTTATTTCCATCAAAAACTTTTGAAACATTTCCTACAGATACAATCTTGTGCTTGTCTTTTACTTTCGCATAACTAATCAAGTTTCTACTCATGTGTTTAACATAAAATACATTTTCCATATTAATTTGAATCAATTTACCATAAACTGAAAAATAACTAACTACATTTCCTATCTTAGTTGCTTTCAAAATTTTCCCATCAGCAATCTTTACCTCTACAGGCTTTTCTAAAGTTACACACTCAGAAAAATACTCTTCATTATTTACAACATGATCTGTACAACCACTATCCAATAACCAATCAATTTTAATATTTTCTTTGTTACCTGTGTTCATTTTATTTTGCACCATCAAGCTCCTAACCTCTGTTACAAAACTGCCTGTTTCACTTTCACTTTGGTGGTATACTTCACCATGCCGATACTGGCCGTTTCTTGATCCCGTTGCACTTACACTTTCACTTTGTTGGCATTCTTGACTTCGCCGATACCGGTCGTTTCTGGATCCCTTGTGCTTACTTCCGCTCCACGGTTGATCATTGTTGTGACCTCTGAAGTTTCCACTTTGATGGTTACTTCCTCTGCTGCTTCTTTGATACTGCCTGCCGTGATTCCATGTGCCTCTTTCATTTTCTTCATTTCGACGACGACAATCTCTCTTGAAATGTCATCTTCTTCCGCAGCCCCAACACAATTGTTCATGACGACTTGTACCAGATTTTCTAATACTATGGAATGCATTTGTTTTTACAGATTCACTTTCACCTTTGTCTTTCAAGTCCATTAATCGAATTTTACTTTTAACAAATTCAACAGTTTGATCTTCTTCTTTCAAAACATCGACCAAGTCACCAATGTAGCACAAACAGTCCGGCAAAGTTCTTAACATGTAGTTTAATTTTTCTTTCTCAGTCACTTTAGCCCCAGCAGCTTTCAATTCGTTTACTGTCCTTTCAAAATGACTAAAGATTTGTCGCTGTTTCATTGTAGTCTTTTAACTTCAATTTTTCCAGTTTGTTTCTACAAATTATTTGGAGTGCAGTCGATTCCTTGGAGTATAATTCGTCGAACTTAGTCATTATTTCATATGCGTTCACTTTCTCACTCACAAACTCAAGTTGCTTATTCGTAATAGCACTATAGATGTAGTTTACTGCCTTCAGATTTTCTTCTTCCCAAATTTCAGCATTATCCATACTTGTTTTCTCTCTTGAAGCCACTGTATAACATTTCTTCATCTTTAAATACATCGTTATTCTTTTCTTCCAATTTCCATTGTACTCGCTGTCAAAGCACGGTATTACAATGTCAGCCATTATTACTTGAAATCAAACTTTCTTGAATACACGAAAGCCTCAGACCTTTTTTTTTCAACCATTTAACCACTCAACCACTAAACCACGGACTGCTACCATGTTAAACAATGTTCACCACACAATAAGGTTTGCTGTAATAATAATACGTTTATTGAGGCTCACACACTACAACCTTCTATCCACATGTTTTCAGTTCAACAGCCAGACAACGACTCCGACTCACACATGTACAATTCCAAAGATACATCAAACACCTGAACATTCCTCACAGATATAAATGTACAATACTCAACATTTACTAAAACCAAAATTTTTCAGAGATTATTTATTTTACGGTTACTCTCGCGGGTTGATGCTTATTGTAAGTAAATAAGTGTCAATGTCAATTTGGAAATGAAACTACTGTACAGTAATTTTGTTTTGTATCAGTGACAAAAGGGCTTTCAATGAGTAACAGCTTGTTTACCTTTTGCGGATTGCTGCGCGTTTGCGGGTTGATACACGTTATCAAAATGTTTACAACTTGTTTGAATAAGAACAGACTTCTTGCAGCAGATAAAGTTACGTTACAAACGATAGAATGAGTTTATTGTTCTTTTTTCCAAAAGTTTATTGTTTTATTGTTGCAAAATAGTAGCAAGGATATTCACGTTAATCAATAAAAATGTTGTGATTGAAATCTAGTGAAATACGATTACATGGAATAAAAGAAGATTCTTTGCAACGAATAAATTAAGTTTGCAGATTTTTTTTTTTCTGTGCCAGTAACTAAACAATTTTTGTAAAAAAAATTAAAGATTAATCTAGCAAGTAGATCAACTAATTAAAAAACAATTCCCATAAAAAAATCCTTTAGCCCCACCACCGACTTCCCGAAAAATGTCGCGGATTACCGATAAATTCCGATTACGAACAAACAGTACTCCCTAGTGGCTTCTAAATACAAGGAAATTATAGTGCCTTGGCAGCGTAGTCCGTAAGACAGCAAACTCTCACTCCAAAGGTTGCGGGTTCGATCCCCACTTCCGAAGAGAGTTTTTCTTTTCGTTTTCTTTGGCGGTCCCATGCCTCGTGTACGCTTGGCAACACCGCCTGTGGAAGGCTGTTTGAATTCGCCCGCGCAGCGCTCTTATTGGCCAACTTTAGCTGCGTTTAACTAAATAACGCTAATACTCTTACTAGATTTTTTTGGTATTTATTTCGTTAGTGCAACGTCCTGAACACTGCCCTTACCCGCCGATGAGTGAATTTCTGACCAACCTGTATATTTAAAGATGTTCGAAATGTGGGTAGATCATTACAAGTTATTATGATACAAATACATGTTATTGCTTGTGTTTCTTAGGATTCATTCTTGCAGAGAAAACTGCTTTCCACTTCCAAATAGAAAATATAAACCGAGTACAATTACACGTAATAATACGAATTATTAATGGCACACATATTTCACTTAATTATTTATGTTCCTATCAATTATGTTTGGCAGAGATTTGAGGTTAGTCTACAAAATTCGGTGAATGGTCTAATATTTCTGTATTCAACTCTTGAAACAAAGTCGCTAGCATGCGTGGTAATGACAGGACCTGCCCTCTGTCGGGGATTGCGCGAAGCTGCTAAAGCAGTACTATTGCATTTATTTCAACAGAGTATTCCGAGCAATGTGCGTCGGAAAGCCATGAAGCAACAACACAATATTAAGTTTCGCTTAAAATTGAACAAAACGGAGACGTAATCCCACTAAATTGGTACAAGTGTAGTGCAGGATGCTGTGGATAAAAAATGTGTGTACGACTGATTTGCACGCTTTCGCGTTGACATGGAATCGGTAGACGACAAACAGGGTTTGGGCCCGCCATCCACAAACCGGACACCTGAAAACATTGGAAATGTGTGAGTATTGCCAGCAGAAGATAAGCGATGACTCTACGATTAATAGCAGAAGATGTGGGTATTAGCCAACATCCTTGAAGATTCAGGTAAACGCAAGATTTGTTCACGATTTGTGCCACACGTCATAACAGACGAGCAAACAGCAATATGTTTTGAAATCAGTGCCGATGTCATCAATACGTGTGACTGGAATCCATCCTTTGTGGACTCCATAGTCTCAGGTATTGAATTTTGGTGTTACCAGTACGACTCCGAAACGAAAAGACAATCGATGGAATGGCGGTTTTTCCCAACGACAAACAAAGGACCGTGTACAAAAATCGAAGGTGAAGGCCATGCTAATCACATTTTCCGATAAAGAGGGAATAATTCGTAAGGAATTCGTCTCTGATGACCAAACGGTGAATGTCACATTATATCTGGAGGTTCTTAGACGTTTTTTTGCAGCGAATCCGGCGCGGTAGGACAGATGGTAAACTGGGTGCAGGACAATGCACCATTTACATAATCTAGCCGTGGATAGCCCGTCTTGATGGAGACCTCTATGCGCCCAAGGACTATCTGTGGTTGGAGATGCGCTTAGAGATCTTCGACTAAATCTACCGATGGAGCCTTCCAGCCGGTATTATAGAAGACTTTTAGCGGGTGCTCAGCGATTCAGCACATGCAAAACTAACACTCCCATTGTATGAAAAGATTGAAGGAACTGATGCGAAACACGCCCCGGCAGCGAAGATACCGTTCCCAAAAGTCTTTGCCAAAGACTTCGATGAAAAGAAATATATGGAAGACTTACAATGTACACTACTTCCTCTACAATCACCTGAATCGCCTAACACCAGCGAAGAAACATCAACACGAATACTGCTGGAAGCCCCAAGAGGACATGCAGAAGAAGAAAAGCCCTGAAAGAGAGACCTACCCTACCAACCGTCAGCCATCAAGCCTCCAACTGGGGCACCCAGTATGTAAAGTTGCAGGACATGCTGACTGTTCTCAGGATCCTGCAGGATGAAGGCCTCTTATACCGGCAGAAACAACTCGACAAGCCAAGAGACGAGTCAAAGACAAGACCAGAGGTCGACCATGGATCAGCTCTTAAGGGGCTCAACATGTAGCCTCGCAAAAACACCGAAAAAAGAAGAAAGGCATCTACAAGAGTCCAGCAATGCTACAGGTGCCAGAAATTCTTGCACTAGGCCAAGGATCGCCGAGCCGAAGAACGTTGCATCCGCTGCGGTGAAAGACATAATGTCAAGAACTGCAGTCGCTCCAGAGAGGCAGATCCAACATGCGCGAACTGCCGCATACGAAGGCTGTCCTGTTCGCCGCAATCTAAAGAGAGCAATTGCCAAGAAACAGCACTCCAGGACATCAGCACCAAACATCAAGGAGGGCAAACAAGAATCAACTCTCTGCAGGTAGAGTCACGGCAGCTGGACCTTCACCTTCCCTCAGAATACATCCAGCCTGTCATACGTCGCTGCAAGCCACCGGAACAAAACTGGGGGCCGCCTACGAGGAATCGCCAAGACAACAGACGCACCCATTAAGATCGAGAATTCGAAAGCTGTAGTGTAGATTTCCAAGAACATCACTGCCAATGCAGGGGAGGCAGCCAACTCCGGAAGGCCCAGATCATCCAGTTGCCCAACAAATTAATTTCGACACTCATCCCCTAAAGGGAACCAAGATCACCAAAACAAAGAAACTGTCCACAGAAACCCAAGACATTACGTCTGCAAAATACAAATATAAAAATTGTAATTCTTTCCCCTAAATATTGAAAAAATTGTAATAAAATGAGTCAAATAAATTTAAATTAAAAATAAAATGTAACTGAAAGACCGAAAAGAGCTATCGCTCTCCAGCGGCCCGCCCACAGCCTTCAGCTGGAGGAATGAAAGATTATTTTAAAAAAATACACCATAGTATTCGAGCATCTTTGTACGTACACCAGTTTTTGGCTCAGTGGAGTGTGACTGTTTTGCATCACCCACTGTTCTTTCCAAATCTCGCTCCTGCTGACTTTTTTCTATTCTCACGTCTTAAGAGGATGTTGAAGGGATCGTAGTTTGAGGATTCAAGGAATTTCAGGTCCACGTAACAACTATGCTGAAAAGCGGTAAAAAAAGTTTTGTATCAGTATCTAGAAACTGCACGAACGTTGTCAAAAGTGTGATGTGCCTGGTATCGTATACTTTGAAGGGCAATGAAGGTATTTCTAATAAGCATTCTGTTTTCATGTTCTGTATTGCCGTGAGATGTTATTATTCGTATGGCCTCCATCCTTATTCTCCATTTGAACCCAAAACACGTACAATTTTGTAACAAAATTTCATATAAATTTTGACGTTTAACATATAAAAACGGGGCTGCCAGCGGAAGCTAAGCCATTACTGCTATGGTAGCTTTGGTGTCGAATTACTCCTGCTGTATCTGATATTTTAGTTTACCTGAATGATTTTCTCACATAATACGACCTAAGGAACGTGTGTACCAATTTTCAGATCAATTGCATATTTTCTTCTTGGGACTCTACGGTGTTACTTTCGCACCCATATCTTGAAGAACCATCGTCGATCAGACGACTTTTTTCCACCTTTCAAAACGTGGTACTAAGCTCTTAGATTTTTGTTTTGTTGCTTCAATATTACGTGATTTTCACGTTTCCCACTCACATTTTGCGGAAAAGTCGCCACAAAATATATTAAAATACCTATGTCGTGCAGTTAACAGATGCTATCAGCGCTGTAAACTTAATACAAATTTCATGAAATGTTGGCTAAGTCCTCCGTTGTAAAGTGTACTTAGCATTTCATCTTGTTTCGTATGAAATTTAAAGACAGAAGATTTCTGTCCGTACTTTCTTTCAGCTACGCCTGCCATGATGTATCGATAGAAGGAATTGAGTACTTTAGCTGTAAACAAATACGCCATTTGCAAGATGGATGCTGCTGAACAAAATTTCCAGAATTTTTTCTTCTGATTCAGGCCGCATTTCAACCAAACTGCATCTATGAGAAAACAAAACAGTATACTATGATATGATGTCTGAATCGACAATTTTTGCAGAGCTGGTGTTGCTTCGCAGTTGCTCAGCCACCTTAGAGTAGGGCCTATTTAATTTGTGGTTACTTTTTGAGTCGGGAACATGTATTATATATAAGCCGTAAGTCCAAATCTCAAGAATAGGTTAGAACTTTTTTTTTAAAAGGGTGGAAAATTTTCCTTGATTTACAGTTTCTACCATTATTTGATTCTTGTTGTGTTCTGGTAACACGAGATTGAGGTAGAAATAAGATATATACAAAGCAGCGTGCGAGAGAGGTATGTCAGCTTACATGTGTTGTTTCTTTCGAAATGTCAGTGTGATGTTTTCAATGTTTTTCACACGTTCTAATTTGTCATAACACGTTACAAAAATTAATCGTCGGCCTGATATTTTGTATGAATTATTCACCGATAAAGAAAAGGAAAGCCTCCTTTTGAACATTTTAACAGGTAAAAGACTGTTTTGTCCATATATCTGGTAATGAAAAATCCGTAAATCCCAGGTGTCTTTGTTCCTAGTATCATGTAATGTACCTACCTGTATAGCTCAAGTTAAAGTTGTTGTTTGTCTTCTTGTTCTTAAGCATACACCAAACGATTGTACATGTGGCAATATCTAGTTTTCAAGATTTCCTGTGCAACAAATTGCTATATTACTTATTCCCTTTTTCTGCCTTTCAAATTCATGTAGCCCCCATATTAATTTATTCATAAATATATTTTGTTTTGTATGTGAGAAATAATGAAAAATGAGTCTATCAGTAGTGATACACTTATATAAATCTAACAGTGTTTGAGTGATATATATATATATTCGTTAACGCCAACTAGGACTACGTTAAGTCTTTCTACAATTGGAGGCGAGCTTCATTTTCTTTTAGGACCAGAAATCCTTAATTCATTTTGTGTGGGCCTGTTTGCGCTCCTCTGTCCAAGTGGTACCGAACCTTCTTTCAGGGAAATTAATTAAGAACGGCCCCATCTCATTCTAAAACAGCTTCTAAACTCTGGCTTTATCAGTTACTCTGAACCATTTTAAAATAATAGATTTTAAGCTTGTGATTTCTTTAAGAGTATGAGGATAAAGCTTTCATGAAAATTTCCTGCCATAAATATTGAATCTTTTACTACTCCATTGTTCTCTTTAACCATTCGGTATTTCTATATTTTTATTTCCAAAATTTCAATGCTGCTGTCTTCTGTTCACATCTGGGACATTTTTTTGCTTCCCTCATATCCTACGACTTGATTAGTTCCTCTTCAGTCTAATGTATTTAGCAAGCTTATTTTCTTATGCATTATATTGCTGATTCTCTCTTTCAGCAGGAAGCTTCATTACACTTCAACTGAATCTCCATCATTTATAGTTTCTACCTTCATTGATTCATGTTATTTTCTTGTAGTTTTGTAGTTTGTCTTCTTTCATTCTACTCAGTCTCTCTCTCTCTCTCTCTCTCTGTATATGAAAGAGGGAGCACTGATCCAGATGGCACAAGTCAAATTTTACTTTTGTTTTTTTACTTGTTACTTTTTCGCCTCATCAACTTCGAGGTCATTAGAGGCGGGATGGGGCTGGGGCACAAGAAACGGGAAGGAATTCGGCCGTGGCATTTTGAAGAAAGGTTTTAGAAATAATCTTAGGATGTAAATGTTATTTAATTGTAAGGCTCACTCCATAATTACTAAAAGTAAAGATCCTAGCTAAATATTATAGTTATAGTTAATGATCTTTAATTCTATGATTATTAATTTAAATCAAGGTTTTACGTCGAAAACATCCCAGTAAGATGCCTCCATGATCCCTCCAGCTACAAAATTATATCATACGAAGATTCCTCAAGAGAATTCGCCACTGTCTTGTTCTGCGAGCTTGAGGTAGAAATAAGATATATACAAAGCAGCGTGCGAGAGAGGTATGTCAACTTACATGTGTTGTTTCTTTCAAAATGTGTGATGTTTTCAATGTTTTTCATTCATTATTCTTAAATTGGTGTCACCATCAAACCGTTTCACAATCATGAAAGTGATCTGCTTCTGGTGATTAAAAGATTTTGTAAAGTATTTATCAAGATTCCTTTTTTCGTACGCTTTATGAAATCAGAGAAACTTCATACTTTGAAACACAAAACCTGAATTTTTTTTCTATAGTTTTGACATTAGAGTAGATAATACTGACTTTTTAAATTGTTCTACTCTTCAAATGTCAGTTTAAAGTGAAAACAGGATATTAACAATATTATCGATGGTCAATTAATATTACCCAAACCAATATTCAAATTGGCTGATCCATTGTATTTACAAATACTTCCTTGTGGGTCGAAAAATGTTACGATAATACTTTGTTAGTTAAAATGAATATTTTGGGACATTTAGATCGGTTACTTGAAAATACAATTTGCTTTTTCTGTCGCAACTCAGTCTTCTATTGAGAATCGTTCTTGGTCAAGATATAACTTATTTAGGCACAGTTTAGAGTTATAAACACACAACTTAACCGTTTATAGATTATTTATAGATGTGACCACGAAAAGCTGTTGAGTTTGTTTTAATCGAACTTCTTCCCCTCATGTTATAGGATGTTCCAGGTACCTCCAAGTGCTAAGCAAAGCCACCATATCTTATGTGCGAATTATAAGCAAACACAAACTTTAAAAACGTTCACCTACATGCAGTCACCTGACACTATCAGTTAACGTTTCAGTGTAACTATTTTGCTAAGCATTTTATTTTCATTTGTATCTTCACATTAATTTATTTTCAATTTTCTAGATAGTATTCCGCGAAATTTGAATTAATTTTTAAAAGTTGTCTTCCAATCATCATGTTTTTAAAACATAAAGTCGTCCCCGAAATCATGTTACTTCTAAAAATATGGTTTTTGCGTCTAAAATGCTGCACACACCTTTCGCATATATGCATAGCACATCCATTCTTGTTTAATTTAGATTTGTCTAGCCCCTACATGTTTTTAATTCATCTATAATGTAATTTTTCCTTACATTCAGTAATAACTATGTGGAGTGAGGTATACAGGACACGGGACAATGTGTTTATCTTTACTATCTAGATATTGATCGAATATTATCCTTTTTGCATTTCAAATTTCTGGTAATTTTACGGGGAATCCAATATTTGTACAATCGAAATAGTCCTCGACAAATAATCATGTAAGCAAGTACTTCGAGTAATCTTTGGCATAAGAACATGTAACTAGTTGCAAATTTATCATGGTTCTTAAACCTGAAGTTGTTAACCTACCGCTCCTGGGAGATGAAATTTTCTCTGGAAACTAGCCGAATGAGTATGTTTGTATAACACGACGTTTCGGCAGAGAATATGACCGCCTAAACGTCGTGTTATGCAAACGTACTCACTCGGCTAGTTTCAAGAGAAAATTTCATCTATATACAACGCGGAGAAAGTCTTCACTCTTATTTAAACCCACCAGGTGTTGATGTACTAGCGATTATTTATGGAATTTTCTTTCTCTAATACTAAACACAGTTTAAAATTTCTTTTAAATTCAGTTTGATCCAAACCATTGATTGATGGAGCAGTGGCGAGCAAATTTCTGAATCTACGTGAGGCGAGTATTGTCGATATGGTCTCCAGTCGCCGTTCTGGCGAATGGTTAACAGCTCTTTTGCCGGTGTAACGAGTCGAGCGCTTGAGATGGTTGCCGCGTTACTAGCTTATGAACTGTTATAAGTCGGCGTCATGAAATTAGGCCTGCCAAGGTCACGTAGTCTCCACTGCCTCCCCTGCCCGCACCAACCCTCTGTCCCTTGGTTGGGCCGGCGACATTGCCACATTAGCTTTTGCCGGTCGTCCATGCGTATCTTTACACGCGGCCGCTTTATTTCCTTAGTTTAAGGCCTATTCGAGTAATGTTAATGGTGGTGATGTTCAGGAACATAATCATGCAATTAGTGTATTAACAGACAGAAGTAATATTCGCGAACCTGCAGGCCGCCTGGGCATTGGAAACCTAATTAAAATCATTGTAGCAGATATTTTAAAGTATTTTTAAGGAATATTACCAATAACTAATACGCAAAAATAAAAAAATAAAAAATACTTCGCTAAATTACAAACACTGACATGGAGGTATCTGTGGCAGTCATTTCTATGTATAATCGATCCCTTACATTTTATAAATTAATTTTCGTTTTGTCTTTGCTTTTGAAGATTTCTCGCGAAATTTGTCATGTATGGGCCATTGTGTACAATGACAATAATAATTCTTACAGAAGCTGAAAATATCTTTTCTGTGGAGGACAGGAAATATGTTTCTCAGTCGTAAACGAGCCGACCGACCAGCCAGCACTGCGGCATGCGCTGCGCGCAATCATTCGCGCAAATATAAACTGTGAAACAATCCAAAAGGGGTTGTCTGAAGAGGCTTTGCATGCTACCAGAATTAATTTCAGTATTTTCTTAGAAACTTTCTCGCTGGAAGTTTTTACGTAAACAAATAAAACGTAAGTTAGTCAGCGACAACATTTTACATTACACAGCCGAAACAACTAAGCGCTTCGTGTAACATTTTATTTTTTTTATTCACATGCTTCCCTATTTAATGAATAGAATGTATTCGGTATGAGTCTGTTAACTTTCAGGACTGCGCATAATTTTTTTTGAGTTATTACTTATTATTTTTATTGCTTTTTCTGTCGGTTGAAGTGAAAAAGTATTTTGATTTCTAATTTTCATGGAAACACATTACTATTTTTTTAAAAACAGTCACACAAATATTTGGAATTATAAAGCACATCACCTTGTCCCGCATGTTAAGTATTATGTTTTAGAAATTTTTTCGCACTCATTACTGAAAGTTGATTTTTTTGCTGATTTGCAACACTGGTCGGATACTCCGTGACCTTCACAGGACTAATTTCGTGCCTGCCACTATAGTTTAATTTAACTGTGATGGAGCGGATGCTCCGTTAGAAATTTCCCTGGTCATCTATTTACCTTTTAATTGTTATTATTTTTTACTGCCTTCATTCCTTTGAGTGTAATTCACACATCCATCTACTTTTGCCCTTTATGAATTCTTTATGTGTTTTTCGTAAATTATTCACCACTTCCCTTTCATTCCCTGGTCCGTTGCATATAAGAAAAAATATTTCCCATTCATTTATGACTGAAATAGAGTGGTCATGGTAATCTTTTCCGTTTCATTCACAACTCCTAGTTTTTCCAATAATAACACCCCAAACCTAATCACCAATATACGCGTTGTACAATTCCAGCACTCTCATCACCACGCTGTCATATTCCAATGAATCCCATTCCGGCTCCTTCATCGTTTCACTTATATATTGTATTTTAAGACCATTTTCACAGACAAATCTAGCTGCCCTACCTAGCGCTCCCTCCAACTCAAGTAATTGATACTTAAAATGTGGGCCGCGTACTTTACCACCACATTCAAGCAATGGTCTTTTGGAACTAAATGTAATAAATGAAGGATTTTGTACCCTTTTCCAACTCTGTGTCCTATGTGTCGTATCCTGTTGATTTTACGAGTCAAATGTTATGTCTAAATATTTACACATAAAATCTTCAAGAGGCAGTCTATTACCTTGCTGTTAGTTCGAATGGTGGTTCTGAAAAATAAAAGCAAGTTCTGTAATTTTAGTTATAAAAATGTAGATACTAATACCTGAAACTTGTTATTCACCATCATGATTTGGATGCTTAGTTGATGGTAAACGGTGATCCAATTTCTTATCGTAATACATATACGATTATGAGAATACAAAAGAACTATTACTCTATGGTAATACAGCAAAAAAATATTTAAACAAATGTATACGACTTCAAAAAAATATTAGGTTTTAGTTCGAAGATATCAAGAGCGTTAGGATCGTTGGGCATAGTGACCATTGTTGCGTCGTTGAAGACAGAGTACAGTATTTCCAATCTTCTTTCCACTCTTGACCGCGCTTCGTTGACATGATGTCTCCAGAGAGCCTTTGATTAAGTCCAATGTGTCAGACGACTGTGTGGTTTCGGATTCGACATTCGAAAAATCCTCTTATTCACTGCCGCTGTCTCCCTCGCGCTCACCTTGAGTTTCCCACTCAGCTCTTACTGGATTGTGGTCAGTTGGGCATCCAACTGCAGTCCTGATGATACAGGTATAATCCTTATGACCGATACATCTATGATGTTTGCTCGACGCCTCTTTATCGATGGAAAATGGAAACATCCGACACCATCAACACTAGAAGCGGGTTCCCTTACAGCCCTAGCTAACAGCTTCTCGCTCCATATATGTAGATGTAGGCCATGCCTACTGAAAGCCTACCTACCAATGGTTTCCACAGGACAACCCCCAAACAGAACTAATGCCTTCGCCAAGTAATACTTTTACAGCGTGGTTCAAGTATGACCAGTCAAGGTGATTTATGACCTGCATAAGTTGCACCCTGGTATGCTGTGTCTCCTCCACCACTTTCACTTTCTACGTTACAATTTACCTTTTTATCAATATCATTCCCATCACTTCCCACCATCAGCATTCAACCTTAGTGAAATCTCTACAAAATGAAACTATATCCTCTATAATCATCCCTAAGGTTGCACTAGATTTGAAAAACCTGCGACCTGGTATCCTCTGCCTAACTGATCCTGCAGAAGTGGGCCTACGCCTCTTCCGTGACTACTACCTAACAGTAAAAGAATTTTTTCTTACCTTTTTCTAAAGGCCTCTTGCACATCACCTACTCTTAAATTTACATAAAGCTTTTCCCCTCCTGAATCTGGTAACAGGTCACACCTATTTCTCCACCTATTTCTACGCAGTCTCTGGCTTCATCAAACTGTTCGCCGTATTTACCTTATGACCTGTTATTATCAGCTCTCAATTATCCTTTTCGCCCTCCTTACTGAACCCACAATCTCTCCTTTCCATCTCTATAGCCTGAACCTCCACAAGCAAGCCCCCACAGCCCGAGCCTCTACTGCTGATTCTCTACAGGTCGAGCTTCGACAGGTGCAGCCTTTACACGCCGAGTCTCCACAGTCCAAGCCGTCGCAGGCAGATAACGCTGAACACAGCACTTTATCAGGTTCTTTGGTGGTTTAATTAATATAGTAATTAACTAGCATTTGCCCGCTGCTTCACGCGCGCGTGCCTTGGCAGGTGTAGAAATTATTTACCGATTTTATTCTCTTATCAGACATTAACGTGGAAAGGCATGAACTGTTAATGTATTCTGAATAGTTTCGTTTGTTTCGGTTAATACGTTTGGTTCGGTTTTCATACTGATGTCAGAGTTGTTTTATTCTTATTTTAACGTGATGCAATTGATTCAATAGTAGAAAAGGTTCCTGAAAAATTGACAGTAGTAATTCGTGGTTGTAATTATTGTGCGAAGTATAAACATTTATTGTTTAGAAAGGCTTTTATTTTTGCGTTATAAGTAAATAAAGCAATGCTTAAGAGAAATAATATACTATCTTCAGCATACTTCGTAGGTCACTCATTGTAATGCCTCTATGTAGACCACGTTTCTGGTCTGATTGTTCATTGTACATATGTACAGGCGTGATCTGCCACTCACCCTGGAGCAAGCAACGTATAGCTGGCCGTGCGAGAAACATGGGTTCCGAAGATCAATGCCTACTGTTCCTAGTGTCTGTCCCTGAGACTTGTTAATTGTCATGGCAAAACATAACGTTACGGGAAATTGTAGGCGCTTAAATTTGAACGGGAAGTTTGAAGGAACCAATGTAACGTTAAGAAAGCTGATATTATAATCATTATGTGTAATTTTTTTGGCGATTTTATGTGTAAACTTTGCCTAGGATTATATAGCTAGGTATAAGCTTTGTTAAGGATGTATCTGTGGATATAATGAAAAATATTGTTTCCATGATACTTAACTAAAAAAAGTTTATTTTTAAATGTGGATACCGAGGATTGCAACATAACCGCGGTGCCATAAATTTATGTAAATATAGCAGTAATCTATGACTTAGTCCTCTTGGAAGTGTGCTGAAATATAAAAATTCGTTACTAATAATTACAGCATCTCAATTTTTTCTGATTTATTTATTTTTTGTTGTTTGGATATTGGTTTTATTTAATGTTGATACACCCTCAATTATTCCTGCTTTAAAATAGAAATTTACGTGAATTGGAGCTACTCTTGATTTCAAATCGTCGTATCATTATTGTCATTATTTCAGTCAGATATAATTAATCCAAAAATGTCGAGATGTGATCATGGTACAGTTTATGTAGTAACGTGCATGTAACTGAAACAATTATTTCTGAGTGGCAACATTATGGCAAGTTGTGAATCGCTTGAAATGCAACCTGACAGCTGATATGATGCTTTGTTATAGGCCTAAGAGACGATGCCTGCAGCTTTATAATCTACGCGGTGTAGCATTAGGATATGAAACATTTTTAATTTAAGTTTCTTTCAATATAGCCGTATTTTCTATGTAATTATTTCAGTCGCATGTAAGTACCTGGCGAAACAACCGCCTGGACCAGATGACAATTGACTCGTTTTGTTTAGCATCAGGCATAACGGGTTTAGTTTTAAAATTTACGCGGTGTAGAATAGAATTTTAGGATGCCTACCAATAATCACAGCATCTCAATTTTTTCTGATTTATTTATTTTTTGCTGTTTGGATATTGGTTTTTATTTTATGTTGATACACCATAAATTATTCCTGCTTTAAAATAGAAATTTACGTGAATTGGAGTTAATCTTGGTTTCAAATCGTCGTATCATTATTGTCATTATTTCAGTCAGATATAATTAATTCAAAAATGTCAAAATGGATCACGGTACAGTATATGTACCACGTTATAGCCACGAGACATATTAATCGAATAAAGTACTTCCAAATATGTGCAATTCCGCACAAGTCATTATGAAAGAAGTATGTTTTATTACTTGCTGATATTTATAATAGCTGTTTTAAAGACATCGCTCTTAGATTAAAAACTGAATTTCGTATTAAGTATTGGCTTATTGTGGCTGTATTGTACAGCGTTCACATAGCAATTTTGTTCCAGAGACAAACTGTATAACTGTCTACCAGAGACTATAAATGTCTTCAATATTAGTAATATAACTTTTTCGTAATTCAACAGACCTGTTACGATTCAAGTAAATGCTGATTATACTTGATTCACGTATTCTTTTTATTTTGAAGTACTGCGGTCCAGAAAAATGAATCGTAAAAAAAAAAAAAAAAAAAAAAAAAAAAAGGAAATCCTAAATTTTGTCAGGTCTCTTTATGAAAGGAGTGACCGTCTGAATGTGTATAATTATCTGTGGTCTACAGTTTCACATTTCTGAAGTTTTTTACTGACTTGCTTCTTCCCATGGTACATATTAGTCGTTAGCTACTTCTGCAGATGTTGATCAGCAACATTAGCTTTAAAAATTTGGAAACACCATGCAAATTGATGCGGTAGTTTATGCGTTATTAGAGATCAAGCCTCACTACAAACGCAGCTTGCTTACAGATTTATAATAGTATAGATTAAATAGTCCACCATAAGACTCAGTTTAAGATTTTGTTTATTTCCAAAACAACGTCAGTGATATTGTTTACATGCAAAGATACAACCCAGAGATACTAATAACGCAATCTTGGACAGTTCCAAAGTGAATCTGAATAAACTAACTCTTTCCTTCTGCTGATTTCTTTATATATATGCTCTATCGAAATTTCTGGAATTTTTCAAAAGCTTACGCGAGATATTTCTCGAACATTAACAATTACTCAAACAATTAAACATATTAAAAACAATCAGAAATAATACATAATCACTTAACATCATTACAAAATGGTCATAAATGGAAATTAAATATATTTACACAAAATTATTTACAGAAATCATTTTATACTGTACAAAATTGTCCTGTAGACATCGTAACTTGCATTAATACTTGGAATTACATGCATTTAAGCAATTCTCTTGCATTATTCTGTTCTTAAACATATTAAATGGCCTTTAAATAATTTCTTTTCATAAAATAAAGTCTATATACACTGATTTACACGAAATTGCAAAACAAACATAGTCAGTCATATTCAAGCAAACTTTAGGTCACTACAAATACTTCATTAAATACAATTATATTTAAAGTTCAGTTATGAGGGCTGTTACAACCCCTCCCAAGGATTCACTTAATTTTACAAAGTTAAAATTGATTGAATCCGTCATGAATCTAAGCAGGTTGTATGTACATATAATGCCAACACAAACAGGTTACAATCAATCAACCATAATGACTTTTACAATTATACAATGTAAATATACATGCATTCATTACATAAAACAACTATACATAGTTCATGACACTGGTTCTGGTTACAAAAATTGAATTTCTTTTACAGAGCCAATAATTTTTGCAGTTACTGTTTTACACAACAAACATTCAATTCCATCACCTTAAGTTACATTTAATTTTTTCACTTCAACTTACACACTTGATGCCTGCTTGTTAATAACAACAGTCTGTTTACATTTTACAGCTGATAATTTGTCACCACAATGCAGCAAGTCCCAACGTCATGAAAACACCAAAAGTCTCTACACAAAACTGTTACAAATTGCTTTATACAGTGTAATGTTTACATCCTACGCATTCAGTATTATTACATCTGCATCTGAACGGAAGTACTAAAAAAAAAAACTATTTACATACATTAATTGACAATTTATTTACAAAATCAGTTATTTACAGCTTGTGACCCCTCCCAAACTATGCATTCCAGTTAATTCTATAAGTGGGTTCCAGGATTTCTCTGAAAACCCAAAGCCATTTAAACCACTTTTTCCTAACTTTCCAATTTTCTTCTACCTTTGAATACACACCTAATACTTCATTTCAACATAAACAGAGCTTCACTATATACTGACAGATACACAAACTCTGCATCATCTCAAACAACAGACTTTGGTATAACCATAGAATAGCTGAGACATAAAATGGATCTGTTTTTATAAATTGTTTGTCCCTTAATAGCAGTGTTGCTGACTCAGCTGGTAATACAAATTTACTATCATCACTACTGCAGTTCAGTCTGTCATTACTCCCAACTCTTCTCTCCATTGTCTGATTACTACCCACACCTACCAAACTATCTGTATTAGTACCTACAACCGTTCTAACTGACTTCCTCCACAAAATAATTATTTTTTTCAGCAACCACTAGTTCACTGTTAGCTTCCACATCAACGAGGGTACAAAACATAGTGTCGCCTAAGTCACATTCTGTACTTTTTTCCAAATCAGAAACTGGTTCAGATAAATCCTTACTCCCACCCATTTCTTCAATATCATCGTCTACACCAGTCAAAATTAGGACATTTTTCCAACTTAGGATTGGTACATAAGGCCATTCAACCTCTCTCTCTTCAGCAGGCAAACATTCTAAGTCACAATCGTCCTCCTCATCTAGGTCTTCTTCTATTGACTCCACCATATCACCCTTCTCCTCAAGATATCTGAGAAACTCCTCGATTTCAGCACTTTTACAAATTTTCTCACCACCTATACAAACAAACATAGTCCCAACGAGGCCATGCTGAATCCCCCCAGTTTCAGATAGTCATACTACATGTACTACAAATTCTGCATTATTTTTGGTAATTAAGTGGTGACCATTCCATAAATCTTCCATATTAAAATTATTACTTTCACACACTGATGCTAGTGACAAGGTACTATGGTGGTCCCCATTCTGCTCTATCTTATTATCAACCTTTACATCATCAACATTATTAATTACATCTATCATAACCTTATCCTGAAATTCTCTTTCTGCTACCTCCACCAAGTTACCCACCACTATAGGATTATTTTTTACATTACATTTAGCAACTTTCTCATCACATCCTGGATTTATAACTTTGTCACAGTATGGAGATGTTACTAGAACTTAAATGATTACTTAAATCAACTACTTGGTCTTCATCAGGAATGACTTCACTCTCTTCGACAGTTTTATTATTATTAGAGGCACCACTAACCAAATTTTTAGTAAGTTTTGACCCACCAGTATTTCTAACTATAACATTTACTTCATGGGAAACAGTACCGGGATCCAAACTCCTTCCCACCACTGTTGGATCCCACACAGTGGGGGGTCTTAGTTTGACTGCTCCCCATGCTGTCTTTCCTTTCCAGTTTGAGGGCTCTGTTCCCTAACCTTCCCATTATCATTTTTCCTTGGATAATTATCATGACCTCTTCCCCTGGATTTACCATTTCTTGATTTATGATACCCCCTTGAAGGACTTCTGCTTTCCCTCCTACGGTAATAATTGTGATACCGATCAGAGAATGACTCCTGAGCATCCAAACGCCTTAATAATTCAGAAACCTTAATCACATTGATGACATCCAAAGTAGAAATTAAATTTCTTGTTTGCTGAGGTAGCCTAGCTCTTATCAAATCAATGAATTCCTCCTCCCCATAAGGATGGTCTAAATACTTACAACGGATCCAACATTTGTGAAAAAAATCATTCTGAGTTTCCCTACCGGGTTTATAGGGCCTACCAGTCATCAACTCCCTCTTTTCCTGAATTTGCCTACTAGTCAACCAAAAATGTTTCAGAAAATTTTCTTTGAACAGCTTATAATCATTAACTTCCCTAGCTTGCCTATCACCCCATGTTCTTTCATAAGATTAAATGTTTACACACAAGTGCAATTTTCTTAATGTCGGGTAACTCATTAAAATAATCAGATCTTTCAAAATTATCTTTAAACTCAATAGGGTGAAGCCTCCCACTGTCATCATAAAATTCAAACTCTTCCTTAACATCAGCACTGAAAATTGGATTAGCTGTTGCGGGAACAACCCCCTGACTTAACTGAATCTGTAACCCAGCTAACTTTTTCTCCAACTGATTTAAGTTACACTGTATTGCCTCCAATCCATGGGTAAGCAGTTCCTGTTATGTGCCAATGCATTAACATTTTTCCCTAAACCAAACACTTCCTGTCTCAATTCAGTAGCTTTAATATCTCGAGCTTGGAATAAAGAGACATATTCCTCCCTCATCTTATCACAATTTTCACTTCTTATAAATCAAATTTACATATTCAGTCTTATTCTGTTCACAAATTTCTGTAACCTTTTCAAATTTCTCCTGACACTCTACAACTGCTTGATCCAGTTTCGAATTTAAATTATTAACATCTTCTTTAAATTGAGAACTAAAACCCTGAAATTGCCTACTGATTTCTCATCAAAATAGTCAGCCAATTCAGAGAATTTACTCTCAAAATCCAACTCATTTTTAAATTCAAAAAACTTCATGTCAAATTTACTATTGATTTCAGCAAATTGAGAATTAATCTCAGAAAACTTGGTGTCGAATTTACCATTGATTTCAGAAAATTTACTATTAGTATCACTCTTTAATTCACTTCTAAATACAGAAAATTTAGCTTCAAACTTGGCTACAGAAGATTCTAGAAATGTTTGTAGATTCTGATTATCAGCCATTTTCAGTTATTAGCAAAACCAGTATGGAAACAAACTTGAAAAGAATTAAAATTTTGTTAACCTCCCACAAATGAACATGCCATAAAGAAATATTTGAATATTCAGTACTTACTGTTCGTCGTCAGTTTTGTATCACTTCGTAACCACCTTATATTTCACCTAGCAGCACATTTTCACCACTAAACACCACTTTTTTCACTGATTAAAATACTTAACCACACTTTTCACACTCAAAACACTGTATTGCTGGAAGACGTAAATTTTCTAAGCAGACGTCGAAAGAAAATCTCCGATGAGTGCTGTAAACTCGTTGTACTCAGTTTGAAGTTGTCGCCGAATAATTCATTCGTCAAAATTATCCAACCTGTGCCGCTTCTTCTAAACGTTGCGTCACCGTCCTTCGATTCCTGGTGCCGATCGATGTTTTTACTCGTCGTAATTTTCCGAAGATTTTGTTCGCTTATTGCCGATCCACTTGCAGATTCTTTTAGAAGATTAACATCTCACAGATGTATAATGATTTCTTGTCCCTTGACGGTCGCCATATAAGGTTGTTCGGTGGTACAACCCAGAGATACTACTTACGCAATCTTGGACAGTTCCAAAGTGAATCTGAATAAAATAACTATAAATTAACTCTGTCCTTCTGCTGATTTCTTTATATAGGCTCTATCGAAATTTCAGGAATTCTTCAAAAGCTTCCGCGAGATATTTCTCGAACATTAACAATTACTCAAACAATTAAACATATTAACAACAATCAGAAATAATACATAATCACTTAACATCATTACAAAATGGTCAGAAATGGAAATTAAAGATACTTAAACACAAAATTATTTACAGAAATCATTTTAAACTGTACAAAATTGTCCTGTAGACATCGTAACTTGCATTAATACTTGGAATTACACACATTTAAGCAATTCTCTTGTATTATTCTGTTCTTAAACATATTAAATGGCCTTTAAATAATTTCTTTTCATAAAATAAAGTCTATATACACTGATCTACAAGAAATTGCAAAACAAACATAGCCAGTCATATTCAAGCAAACTTTAGCTCACTACAAATACTTCATTAAATACAATTCTTTTTAAAGTTCAGGTATGAGGGCTGCTACAACTTCTTATGAAAAGCCAAATATAAGGGCGTATTTTTACTGCACGATTTTACTCAAACAATTCCTAATTCAGATCATACAATTTAAAATGTTCAATTTCATGCCACACAGTGTACGTCTCCAAACTCACCGTTAATGCTGCATGAAGCCCTTCGGAGTCGTGTTGAATTCTCTCGTCGTCGTGATGAAACTGCGCCTGGTATTGCCTCGGTCGCCCTCCGCCGCGAACGCGACACCTCGCTGAATCGCACCGATGAGCCGCGTCCTCGTGTTCCGTCCTCCCTTGTCGTTGACCCTCCGTCGTCGTTACTATATCTTCCTTAAATTGATTGTTAGCTACTAACCGTTCACTCTCTTTCGGCCGTCTAGCCGCAATACCTCCAAATCAATCTAAACATCGGTCTGCCAGTGTTGATCAGATGATCGATTAGTTAATCCCACGATCTGTCAACCAACTGTGAGGGGTTGAGTTGTTGGCTTGATTGGTTATGGTGGGCGTTTGTGATGGGGAAGGACGTTGAGTGGAATTTCACCACCATTCGGGATATTTCTAAACTCGTAAAATCCTCTTGCGAATCTTCTTACTTCAAGTGATGTATTCTGCATTTGTTCCGCGTTCTTGAAGCTGCTAAATAAAAGGTAATATCACGTTAGGATTGCCACCAGCTCGTTTACGTCGGCAACGGGGATAGGAAGGCTAGCGCTTGTTAAATGTCTAGCTGAGAATCTATACTAGTTATGAACAATATGGTAAATTAGCTGCTGAACTACCTATTTATTATAATACTTGCTGTATGTACATTTTACAGACGTTAAAGTATTCTGCAAGGTTAGCTCCAACCTCCGATAAAAGAGATAAATGACTGGTTGATAATGATTAAAGGCATGGCAGTTTGATCTTAACGGAAAGTATGCGGTTAGACTCTGGTTACAATTTAGCCCATGTTAACTACTGGACTGTTCCTGATCTATAGAGAGCGAAATAAGTGCTTCGTGGCCGTACGCCACCTCGCATTTTATGTCACCTATTTCAGATCAGTCCACTTAGAGGTGACCGCTGTCAACGAGTAAGCATTCTATAGAGGACAAACACCTTGCTGCTGAGTTCGTGGCAGCAAGCCGTGTCCAACTCACAGCTTGCTAACTCCGGAAAATATTACTTCCACCAAATATACCCTTTCTCTTGAATAAAAACTTACAGTTCCAAAATGACACTGGCAGTACTAAGTTGTTTAGAAAACTCTTTACACACTTGTTCTGTCACAGAACAATAAAACCACAAACTACCAACACAGAACTTCCAGAAGTAAGCGCGTTACCCGCTGAGCAACCATACCGCCTTGTTTTGAAGTACATGTGTGCTAACTACTATTAAAATCGGATAAAACTGTGGGTATGTATGAACGGGTTGTTAGAATTTTGTGAAAGATATAAGCTAGTTGTGGCAAACACACTGTTTCAGAACCATGCAAGAAGGATATACACCTGGAAACGTCCTGGGGATACAGGCAGATATCAGTTAGATTATATCATGGTCAAACAGAGATTCAGGAATCAAGTTCTAGACTGTAAAGAGCAGACATAGATTCATACCATAATTTGGTAGTAATGAAGTGCATACTGAAATTCAAGCGAATAAGGAAGCAGTATAAGCAGAACCGACTGGAAGTGAATAAACTGAAACAATCTATCACGAGAGAAATATTTGCAGAAATGGTAGACTTAGGTCTAAGAAGTAACTCCGAAAGGAGCTCAACCGAGGACGAATGGAATGCATAAAAGCCAGAAATAATGAAAACTGATAAAGAAACATTAGGCTTTAGGAAACAAGCTGCCCGAAAACATTGGATCACAGATAAGTTTTTGGAGCTTATGGATCAGAGGAGAAGGTACAAAAATGCTCAGGATGAAGCAGGAAGAGAGCAATACAGGCAATTTAGAAATAAAATAAATAGGAAACACAAAAAACGAAAGAAAAATGGCTAGAAGAAAAGGGCGAAGAAGTAGAAAAGGAAATGGTCGCAGTAGATGTTGCATATAGAAAGTTCAAACAGAATTTTGGAGAAATGAAGAAAAGAGGTGTGAACATTACAGCTGCCAGTGGGAAACTTCTTTTAAGCTCAGACAAGAGCTAACCGATGGAAGGAATACATTGAGAAACTGTATGATGGGGACAACTTGAACAATGGAAAAGGAAGACGATGTCGATACTGATGACTTAGGAGATCCTGTTTTGAGGACAGAATTTAATAAAGCTCTGAATGACTTGAAATCAAATAAGGCAGTTGAAAGTGATGAAATCTCTGCAGAACTTCTTAAATCCCAAGGGGAAGAAAGAATCGAAATATTATTCAAGCTGAACAAAAAGTTATTAAACAGGAGAAATTCTAACTGATTTCAATAAAAACATCATCTTCAAACTTCCAAAGAAAGCAAAGGCCGACATATATGAGAATTATCGCACCATTAGTCTAACATCACATGCTTCAAAATTACTGATCAGAATAATATACAGAAGGATGGAAAGGATAGTAGAAGAGATAGTAGGTGAATATCAGTTTGGGTTTAGGAAAAATCGCGGTACAAGGGAAACAAATCTGTCATTAATACTTGAAGGGCGGATCAAGAAAAACAAACATACTTTTATGGCGTTTGTTGGTTTAGAAAAAGGTTTTGATAAAGTTAGGTGGGACAAGATGTTCAAAATTTTAAAGAAGTCAGGTCTAAATTATCGAGGTAGAAGAATACTCTATAAACTATATAAGAATCAAGTGGCTATAATAAAAGTAGAGAATCACGAGAGACTTGCATCAGTAAAAAAGGGTGTGAGACAAGGTTGTAGTCTATCCCCGTTAATATTCAACTTGTATGTAGAAGAAGCAATAAAGAAAGTCAAAGAAAAATTTCCAAGTGGCATAAGTGTTCAGGGAGAAAAAGTCAGTATGCTACGATTTGCTGATGACATTGTCTTGTTAGCAGAAAGGGCTGAGGATATTGGGAAGTTGCTGAGGACTTTGAGAAGTTATTGAATGGCATGAAAAAAATACTGAAGGAAGATTTTGGACTGAATATAAATCAAAACAAGACAAACGTGGTGAAATATAGCAGAAATGATACCAACCACAGTAGATTAAATATAAAAATAGGATCGGATACAATAGGAGAAGTAAGTGAATTCTGTTACTTGGGAAGCAAAATTACAACCGATGGCCGAAGCAGGAATGATGTTAAAAGCAGAATAGCACTAGCAAAAAGAACCTTCATGAAAAAGAGAAACCTTTTAGTTTCAAATATTGATCTAGTAATTAGAAAGAACTCTATGTGTGGAGCACAACACTTTACAGTACCGGTAGTACAGTAGAGGATTACCGGAAAGAAAGAAAATTGAAGCATTTGAAATGTGGTGCTACAGAAGAATGCTGAAAATTAAGTGGACTGACAAAGTACGAAACGAACGAGTTTTGGAAATGATGGGTGGGGAAAGAAGTTTGTGGAAGAATCTTTCAGAATGAAGAAACAGGCAGGTAGGTCATATTTTGAGACATAATGGATTGGTTAATTTGCTGGTGGATGGAACAGTCGAAGGTAAGAAATGTAGAGGAAGACAGAGATTATAATATATGAAGCAGATAATTGAGGACGTGGATTGTAAGTGGTATGTAGAGATGAAGGGGTGAGCGCAGGATGGAAAGGGATGGAGGATTGGATTGCATAAAACGAGTTGAAAGACTGAAGACAGCAAAAAAAAGTATGAACAACTGTGACAGAAATTAAGGTGAGGGGGAAAAGGAGGAGAGGGTTTAGGTTTCTATAAATCAAACATCAACAGTGTTTTTCTATTTGTTTTTAAGTATACGTATGCAAATTACATCAAAATTGGATAAAAACTGTTTGTTTGTGTAAAGATTTTGCGAAAAGCGTCCTGAGCTAATATCATACGCATAACAGGAGGCTGTGATGCAGACGCGCTAAACAGTTGGCTTCTTGGATTTACTCCCACCCAACTGTAGAAGTTTTCACTTCAAATAGTCAACTTAAGAAAATTACTGAGAAAAGATCGCGATTGAAAGGTTTTTATTACAGAAAGAGTTAAAACTTACTAGATTCAGAAGTAGATATACGACGAAAGTAGAAGCTTGTGAGCAACTGCAGGTTGATTTGGACGGTATATATTGTTGAGTAGGTCAAGATGGGATTAATAGGTTAACATGTGATTAATGCAAAGAAAAGTCTACTTATTAGGTACACAGATAAAAAATACTTATGGTTGATTATGATTTTAAAGTGAGGAAGGAATTGCTTGTTGTAGACTTGAAATATAAATACCTTGACATACCATTTAATACTATACATGCAATAAATTTACAAAATCGCGACAGTCATTGTTAATATCCCTATATATGCCCGATTGAAATCTGCACACCAAATACTATTAAACATATTATCTGAAATTTCGGTTAGCATAGTGATTTGTTCTCAGATTTGTTATTTTGAGTTAACTATTAATACATAATTTCCTATTTTAAAAAAATGTATAAATATGTAAAAAAGTTGCTTTTAAAGTATGAAATATTTAATCCAGAATGTTATTCGAAATTTGGATCCTATTTTTAAAAATATGATTAAAATAATAATCAACAAAATATTTTTTTAGGAACCATACAGCTTGTCTAAATCTGACCCCTCATTAAAATGATCGAAATAACACTCAAATTTGTAAAAGGTATGGAGTTACAGAAAATATAATATAGTTTTAAAGTATGAGATTAATATAACAATAACAGGTTTTTTTAATATACAAATATAGCCAGTATGTACAGAATATGAAAACACAGAAAATACATCAGATAATTAAACCATTTCGCGACAAAAACATCAGATGTGCGTATCTTTTACAGCACCAGCGCAACCTAAATGGGTCCACAGTGAATAACGCACCTCATCCAAAGGTGAATCGTCGAAAAATTTCCTGTCTCAAAATATGCATAAGCATCATCATTTTTGGATGCGCGACACTCCTATGAGAATCTGCAATTCAGATGTTCCAGAGGACAAGCTCTTTTCATCCTCAGTTCTTGATTCTTTGACATTGTTCTCAACATTAAGGCGCTTTTCCTCATCCTCTTTCCCTTATCTAGAAGGCACTATTGCTGCGACTGCTTTTGCATCCTCGAACACTATTACGTGGTTGATGTTGGTTCTTTTACTCTTTTATGTTTCATCAATTGATTTTTATAATTCGCATACAAAAACAAACATTTCTTTCCCAGTTTCACTCTTTGATTTTAAACATGAAAAAATATTTAAAAAAATAAGGGACCCTTTTATGCAACTGAAGAGGGTCTGGTTTGCACAACTATAGCTTATATTTTGCTAACCCAGTAGGTTTTTTGCCAAATGTCTCAACAAAACAGTTTAGTACAATACAATACATTCATTTTCCGGACATCCCAATATAAGAGACTGGTTCTGTGGAATGTGGAAAGGTAAAAAATTGCATATCAAAATAAATAAATTCATTAGAAGATTTACAGTGACAGAATATATTCTCTGGCATACATAGTACATTAATTATATCAATTATATTTACACAAACTACTTTCAATTATTTTGTAGATAACTTATAAATAAATTCTTGGATGGAGTAGAAGCAGTTGTCAGTTAAACCTCATCACTCCCTAGATGTGTTAGAGGTAATTGAAAATTTGTATCCCTGAACATTGAAGCCCTTTTTGAACAAATTACAATGACTTGTAATCCTTGTGAAGATTATTTCAACTTCTATTGTCATAATTGTGTATTTTACTATTTGTTTCATATAGAGTATTATTTTTGACTAAAAACGACATTAATGTGTATACATACTCGGCCACCAATATTAACATTGAAGAGCTCTCTGCTAATCCCACACATAATTCTTATTACTCACTTTTCATGAGTGCTATTTCTCTCAGAGTATAATTATCCCATAATATTATTGCATATAAATAAGCAAAATGAAATAGTTTCCTCATACAGAGATCACCTATTGCTGAAATTGTGCAAATTGCAATCTAGGCTATGCCCAATTGCTTCAGGAAGTCAGAGACATGCACCCTCCAATCTAATTAATAATCATTATGCAAACCTAGAAATTTCTCACCTCTACGGTTTGAATGGACAGGACTACAAATATTATTTCTATGTCTGATTTTATTCCGTATGATGTACTGGACTGCATATTTTTAGTTTTATCAGAGATTGAAGACAAGCCATTAGCTGTAAACCATTTCTTAATAAGATCAAAGAAATAATTTGAAATATGTTCTGTAGAAAATCTGGAGTATTTTTAATTCCTGTGCTTGTGTTATCTGCAAATTTAGTGTTCTTAGTTGTAACACAGAGCCAATCATTTGTATACATTAAAAACAATGGTGGCCCCAGTTTAGAAACCTAAGGTACTTCACGTGAAATAAATCCCCACTCAGGAAACATTGAACCACACAACACAGCATTAAAATGTTTCAGTGACACTTCCTGTTTTCTATTCAGTAGGTATGAACCAGGCAATTTATTAATAATCCCAGCTATACCAAATACACTAATTTTTTAATCGTAATTGCGTGATCAACATAAACAACTCACTAAAAAATCCTTGTGATAAACATTATCCTAAAACCTTGTCGTTTAAGGATATACTTGTATATAGGTTAGATGGCTTAACTGCGAATATCCATCAGAAATAAAAAAAAAATAGAACAACGTATAAAGTTTTTCTACTGTCAAAACACGAAATGGAGAGTTAAGCAACAAATGAATCATGTGACGAGACCGCTCTGTACAGAGAAATAGAAGAATAAACTACTATTTACACTTTATCCTTCAAGAGAATGAAGAGGGGGGCTACTTTAGTGGTAAGGGATCGGTATAGGGCACTTTCATCTACTATTTTAAAGAATGTTCCTGGTAAGCTAATATATTCATATATATATTCGTGTGTATGTCACTGAACTCCTCCTAAACGGTTGGCAGGACCGCCGTAAGCGGGCGTGCAAGGCGTGCACCGCAGGCGGGCGGCACATCGAGGGGGGCGGCAAAACGAGTGATCGACAGTCGCCGCCCCGCGATAGTTGCCACTCCATTGTCCCCGCGACGAAATTTGCAGCGTATTATTATTATAATTTTGCTCAACAGCTGCTTCGGGCGGCCGGCGACATTCGGCAAATAATGTTCGAAGGGGCGGCAATCTCATAGTTTTGTGACCCGGTTCGGAAATTTCCTAAATCCACCACTAGCTGTAGTTAGACAGGGGGCGGCATAATCTGTATTGCACGCGGGCGCTCAAACGGTTAGACTGATTTTTATGAAATTTTGTGTGTGTGATTAAGTTGATTCAAGAATGGTTTAGATTCACAATTTGATTTGCAAAAGCCCACCCCTCTCCCAATAGAAATCATCAACGAAGATAGCGCCCTTTTACTCGGCTAGCATTGGCGACTGTTGACATAGCAACTGTTGCTATGTCAATATTAACAGTATCTCTGAACCGCGGCATAACCAGAAAAGCTATTACCAATGCCACATCTTCGTGGACGAGGATGAAATATTGGTCGACGTACACGGAATGCACAAATAGTTCATAACCGTCGGTTAAATAAAACGGCAAAAGATCAAATAACGGACAATGTAAATTTAAGAAACCAGTTTACAAACACACGTGCAAATGAAAGTCGAGAGCATTGCAATCAACGTCTTCGGTATAATACATTGAGACAAAGAGAGGCACGTCAACGAGCCACGGAGTCGCACAGAGCACATGATCGTCAGCGCGTGCAAGAACGTCGCGCATTGACGCGTGACAACTTTAACAGATGATATGGTTAGGTTGAAATGCAGCCTGGACCAAAATGATATTATCTACAATAGCATCCAATTTACCCATTTCTGGGAATTGTTCGGGTATATCAATATTTAGTTTAATTCCGGAAATAGATGGTGCAACAGTAATGAACTTGGTAAGCATGATTTACATCGAAAATATAAAAATAATGTACGAATAATCAATCCCGATTAGACCAGGCAATGCTGGGTACTCTGCTAGTTCAAATTATATTTTACATAAGATTTAGGGTAAAGTATTAAGAATCAATCAAAAGGTGCACTGAAAAACTCTCGGCCTTAACTGTAAGTCGT
Organism: Vandiemenella viatica; assembly: GCA_031002005.1. NCBI lineage: Eukaryota > Metazoa > Arthropoda > Insecta > Orthoptera > Morabidae > Vandiemenella > Vandiemenella viatica. Next base: position 152,815,186 of record CM061920.1, read on the forward strand.
TATGTTATCGTCAAAAATAAGAAAAAAATTGCCGATAAAAAACAAATATGTGTTTGTTACGACATTTTGGATATTTATTTATCGGGTTAATAAAAAATAATCTATAGCTTAAACTGAGAATATTCATTCCAGAGTTGTACATATTATTGTAATCGAAGAAAGGAAAAATATTAACACTTATATTACACTTTTGATTTTTAGTTTCGCGTCTTTTTCAACCAGATCACTTACGGCAGGCCCAATGGAAAGCACTGACTCAGCAAAATCTTTGATCAAGAATGTGGTTTCACCGTGTGTTTCAGGGTATGTATTAGATTTAGTTTATCTATGAATAACGGAATAACACGCCAGAACTTTAAAAAGAATTCTGGAAACATTGCATTAAAACCACTCCATCAATGGAGAATACAGGGTGCTCAGAAATTCACTGATTGGCGGGTAAGGGCAGTGTTAGAGACGTTGCAATAACGAAATAAATACAAAAAAAAAAATCTATAGTGCGCTTCACGAACGAAGGCGGGTGGCTCAGGGAGAAACAGGAATAGGGACAGAGTGTATACGACGTTGCCGCATTAGAGAGAGGTAGAAAGTATAGTAATTACGCTACTTCTACTAATATTAATGCTGTGTAATGATAATAAAAATAATAATATGCGTTTTAGCAGCGCTTTATGTGCTAATACTATTAAGAGAGACAGGAATGTCAGCCACAGCAAACAATCAACACTCGTGTAACCACGACAAGCGCTGGATTGTTACTGAGCGATGACGCCCTGCGCAGAGCCTCGCTGAACTGGGCCGCCTTCGTTCGTGACGCGCACTATAGTAAATGTCGTACCGTTTCTGAATTATCCACAGCTAAAGTTAGCTAATAAGAGGACTGTGCGGGCGAATTCTACAGCTTTCCACAGGCGGTGTTGCCAAGCATACAGGTACTCGAGGCATGGGACCGCCAAAGAAAGAGAAAAGAAATACTCTCTTCGGAAGCGAGGATCGAACCCGCAACCTTTAGTTTGAGAGTTTAGCGTCTTAGCGACTAAGCTGCCAAGGCACTACAATTTCTTTGTTTATTGAAACCACTAGGGCTGATTGTTTGTTAGTAATCGGAATTAATTGGAAATCCGCGATATTTTTCGGGAAGTCGGTGGTGGGGCTAAAGGAATTTTTTTTATGGGAATTGGTTTTGAATTAATTGATATGCTTCCTAGATTAATCTTTAATTTTTGTGCAAAAATCATTTAGTTAATGGCACAAAAAAAAGATATCTGCAAACTTAACTTGCAAAGAAGCTTCTTTTATTCCATGTAATCGTATTTCAAATACAACATTTTTATTGATTAACGTGAATATCCATGCTACTATTTTCAACAATAAAAAAACAATAAACTTTTGGAAAAAAAACCAATAAACCCATTACCACCGTTTGTAACATAACTTTCTCGGCTTTGGTAACATGTATCAACTCGCTAACGCGCGGCAAGCCGCAAAAGGTAAACAAGCTATTATTCATTGAAAGTCCTTTTGTCACTGATTCAAAACAAAATTACTGTACAGTAATTTCATTTTCAACTTGACGTTATATGTCGCAGCATTGAATTCTAACACAGATTTACTTACAATAATCGTCAACCTGCGGCAGTAAACGTAAAATAATTAATCTCTGAAAAATCTTGTTTTTAGTAAAAATGTATCCCAATAAACAACAATAACAAAAAAATACGGTCCCTTACATTTTACAGCAACTGCTCAAAATGTCCTCCCTCAACTGCAATACCGGCACGACAATGCTGAGTTACTGAATTTGCGAGTCTTCCAAAATTATAAATTTCTCTAATTTCATCAAAAGCTAGAATTATCCTAGCCAAACGTTCTTCCTCTGTTTCTACTTCAGTCCCATAAACAATCGCCTTGACAGCTCCCCAGAGATAAAAATCCAATGGGTTGTAGTCTGGTGACCGAGCTGGCCAGTGAATTGGGCCTCCTCGACCAATCCACCTGTTAGAATACAATGCATCAAGTGTTGACGTACTGGTACTGCAAAATGTGGCGGCGCGCCGTCATGTAGAAACCAGATGTCATTACGAATTGCCAAAGGGATGTCTTCTAAATACAACGGAAAGACGTTTCCATGAAATGCTAAATAGGAAGCGCCATTCAATCGTTGCGGAAGTAGAACAATATACCTTCCCAAATGTTAACACTTAAGTTGTGTTGGTATGACTTCACAAAAATTGCATGCCGGTTTTCGGCATCCCAGATGTGGCTGTTTAGGCTATTAAAACACCCCTCCCTGGTAAACCACGCCTCATCTGTCCACAGCACCTTCCTTTCAAAGTTTGGATAATCGTTACATTGCTGCAGGTACCTCTGTGAAAACTGAACTTGAAGTGGAAAATCGTCTTCCTCCACATCTTGGACCTTTTGAAAGTGTATGGGATGTAACCCTTGCCGTGAAGGACATCCAAAACAGTGGCATGTAGGGCCTGGTAATTAATAAACAACAAAAATTTCCCTATTGAAAGGCTGCATTTACACGGAGGATTTGAGGGATCACTTAGATTCGACGTACCTACAATGCGTTGGCAATGACCCTAGAGCTTGTCCTCGGATTATCAGCAATCATTTCCAGGACATTGTCTTCAAATCCTACACCCCGCACGAACTGATTTTGTCCGGCGTCAGGCCTGTGGACAGCAACACTTCCCGTCTCCCTCAACCTTCTGTCAACCAACACAAAAGTGTTGGCCGTTGGAATCACACGGTTAGGAAATTGAGCCATGTAAATCCTAACTGCTTCAGCCCTGTTTTGTCCAGCAGCGCCATACGCTAAATGCATATCAGCGTACTCCTCAAACGAAAATTGATGACGTTGCTTAATGACAGTGTCTTTATCGGTAAGTTGCGTTCGACTGCGAGACTTCTTCTGTCATGGTCCTTTAGCCCCACCACCGATCTCCCGACAAATGTCGCGGATTACCGATTGATTCCGATTACTAAGAAACAGTCCGCCCTAGTGGCTTCTATAAACAAAGAAATTGTAGTGCCTTGGCAGCGTAGTCGGTAAGAAGCCAAACTCTCAAGCTGAAGGTTGCGGGTTCGATCTCCGCTTCCGAAGAGAGTTTTTCTTTTCTTTTTCTTTGACGGTCCCATGCTTCGAATACGCTTGGCAACACCGCCTGTGGAAGGCTGTTAGAATTCGGCCGCGCAGCGCACTTATTGACCAACATTAGCTGCGGATAATTCAGAAACGGTACTACTTTTACTAGATTTTTTTTTATTTATTTTGTTAGTGCAACGTCCCCAACACTGCCTTTACCCGCCGATCAGTCAATTTCTGACCACCCTGTATATATAAGATGTGAACATTTTAATTTTTAAGATTCAGTGAACATTTATATTTTATGATGTCAAGAAGCTGTAGGCCTAGAACATAATTTTATCAATGTTTCACAGTCTAAACTAACATGATACTTATTCGTTGATTTGTTAATGATAATAATAATTTCCAACTTGATAGTTATAAATAGTGTATTTTCTCTACAAATTTCCTGTTGAAGAATTTATACAATAGAAGTAAATATAAAAACAAGAATTCTTTACACTTAAACAAAAGCTATTACAGTTTTCTACTTCTTTGTGAAATAAATTTCTGACTAAACGTTGAAAATCGGCAAAGTGCAATAGAGTTGAAGTTACTAATTTTCATAATTTTTAATCAATTCCGTTTCTTGAGATGAATCTATGAAAAAAACGTAGGCTCTCTCAGAATTCCTCCTAAATGGAGGAGTAAAAAGTTGCAACTTATTATTATATATAATTATATATATTATATTTATATATTATATATATATTATATTATATTATATATATTATATTTATATATTATATATATTATATTATATTATATTATATTATATTATATTATATTATATTATATTATATTATATTATATTATATTATATATATATTATATATATATTATATATATTATTATATTATATTATATTATTATATTAGAATTAACTGCAAATGCTTCTAACGGAAACTAGAATATTAATAAAATTTATTCACTTACTTTTTAGCGATCATGACGAATCTTCAGAAAATACATTGTCCTGCAGTAAGACCGACAGTATTGTACATTACGTGGAAACTTCAAAATCATTGCCAACTGTCAGTTGTGAAGAAGGAAGTGAACAAACGGAAAGGTAAGCTTAGCACACAGAATCGAAGAGAATAATCTAAACTCTCTTTGATTCCATTCAAAGCAGTCACTACAAACAGAAAATAATATTTATGAAACTAATGGTATTAACGATGATTGATTAAAAGTTGGTAAGCGTGTGTAAAATTAGCTGATATTAGGTAGCTCTTTTTAGTAATTACCACATTATACGTATACTAGATCACCCATGCGAAAATTTCGCGAATAAAATGAATGGTAAAGTTGGGGGTTTGTAATAAGATGAAAGAAGAACCGCCTCATTTGTTTCAACTGTTGATTTGTTTAATGTAATAGGTACATAACAAAAGCCTACGCCAGTGAAGCAGTTTATTAATATCTGTATGATATATGTTACTGCTATCTTGAGGTTGGCTCTGAACTGTCTCATACGCGCGACATTCACAGTTATTTCTTTTCCACTAAAAGGGTCTAATTCCGAAAATTTTATTCTTAAGATATGATGTGACCAAAGCAGTGACCTTAATCTTTAATATGATAACTCATTTATCTATTTTGGTTAGATATGAAGGGAGAAAATGGCACACAATAAAAAAAAATACATTACGGAAGAAGTGATGTGACCACGGCGGATACTTTAATCTTTAAAACTGATACCTAATTTAGCTATATCTGTTAGATATCAAGGGAGATAAATGGCTCGTGACACAAAAACGCGTTGTAGAAATATTAATACATTCGCCCCTTTACGGATCGAATTCCGAAAAATTCCTCTCTTCATATATGATGTTACCAAATCGGATATCTTAATTTTTAAAATGATACTTCATTTAACGATTTCAGTTACGTATCCAGGAAGATAAATGGCTCGTGACATAAAAAAACAGCATTTTAAAAATATTGTTATTTTTGTCCTTTAAGGGTCGAATTTGAATAAAAATAAATACTTTCTTAGTATATCATACGTTCAAAGCGGATACCTTAATCTTTAAAATAATACATCGTTTATCGATTTCGGTTAGGTATGATGTTTGTTGATTTAGAATAAGCTTTTGATAATGTTAAGTGCGACAAGATATTCAAAATTTTAAAGAAGTCAGGTCTAAAGTATCGAGATAGAAGAATACTTTATAAACTATATAAGAATCAAGTGGCTGTAATAAAAGTAGAGAATCATGAGAGACAAGCATGAGTTAAAAAGGGCGTGAGACAAGGTTGTAGTCTATCCCCGTTAATATTCAACTTGTATGTAGAAGAAGCAATGAAGAAAGTCAAAGAAAAATTTCCATGTGGCATAAGTGTTCAGGGAGAAAAAATTAGTATGCTACGATTTGCTGATGACATTGTCTTGTTAGCAGAGAGGGCTGAGGATATTGAAAAGTTATTGAATGGCATGAACAAAACACTGAAGGAAGATTTTGGACTGAATATAAATCGAAACAAGACTAAAGTGATGAAATGTAGTAGAAATGATACCAATACTAGCAGAATAAATATAAAAATAGGATCGGATGTAATTGGAGAAGTAAGTGAATTCTGTTACTTAGGAAGCAAAATTACAACCGATGGCCGAAGCAAGAATGATGTTAAAAGCAGAATAGCACTAGCAAAAAGAGCCTTCATGAAAAAGAGAAATCTTTTAGTTTCAAATATTGATCTAGGAATTAGAAAAAACTTTTTAAAATTCTATGTGTGAAGCACAGCACTTTACGGTAGCGAAACATGGACTTTAGGAATACCGGAAAGAAGGAAAATTGAAGCATTTGAAATGTGGTGCTACAGAAGAATGCTGAAAATTAAGTGGACAGACAAAGTAAGAAATGAACGAGTTTTAGAAATGATGGGTGAGGAAAGAAGTTTGTGGAAGAAGCTTACAGAAAGAGGAGACAGGCTGGTAGGTGATATTTTGAGACATGATGGATTAGTTAATTTGCTGGTGGAGGGAACAGTCGAAGGTAAGAACTGTAAAGGAAGACAGAGATTAAAATATATGAAGCAGACAATTGAGGATATGGGCTGCAGGGGATGTGTAGAGATGAAGATGTTAGCACAGGATAGGAAGGGATGGAGGATTGCATCAAACCAGACAAAATACTGACGACAGCAAAAAAAAAAAAAAAAAGATTTGAGATAATGGTTTGTCACAAAAAAACACCCTTTAGAAACAAACTGTACCTTGTATTATCTTGGTTCTCCGACGCGGCTCCACCCGAGAATCAAGATAATACATACAATAACCGCGGAAGCTTTCGGTATCAAACTGCAATTTTTCCGTTATTATACTTGGCTCAAGGCAGTGATATTATTGTATGTGCACCGACTATTCTATGACTATATTTTTTAGACTTAGACCCAGTTTTGTTGTTCTATGAAATGTACTTACAGTTATGTAGCCAGGTATAATATTTAATTTCCTAAGAGGTTATGTTAGTTACTTTTTCAATCGATACATTATGAACGCCCATGAGCTACGCTGATAGTTTTTGGATTTTACTTTGGATTTCTTGTATGTTGATGTGCACTAAAGTTTTGAAATTTTTTTAACTTACGGTATGAAAGCGATGATATCAAACCTTCTTGCAATTGTATACTAAGACTAAAAGTAAGGAAATACAAGTGTTTCCTTTAATGCACTAATTAGTCGTTTTTGTTATCAATTCAAAAGTTTCTTTGGGTATCAATCTCGAAGGTATTTCAGTGCAATTTCATGCTTGTGTCTTTTTCCATTCCCCCAAGGAAAAGAAAGTTCCTAGGGGCACAAACTAGTTCGTGATTGTTTACACTGGTTCTACTGATTATTTTAGTAGCTTCCTGCCCTGTTCTTTTTTTCATTAATTTACTGTTCCGAGATAGGATGTGTCCGTCTTTTCGGTGACATAATTCCAACATTCCAAGCTTCTACAGATTGATATTCAGAGAACCGAAATGCATGATCAATAAGACCAATAACGACTCAAAAAATTGCCTACCATTCATGCCGTACTCTGGTGCTACAATATCGAGAATTGGTAGGGTTCTGGTTAAAGACGGAACTAAGCCCTTCATCCTACCGCCACCAAATAATAATAATAATTTAGATCACCAAAATATTACATGTAACCCCCCCCCCCCCCGCTCATTTGGTTAGTCATGCGAGAACATTTTTCTAGATTTTAAATGCCAGAATAACTTCAGGAAATTTATCGTCTAGTTAAGCGGCTGGAGAAATTACGTAAGAAGTTCAGATTTCTCAGTGCACTCGATTTTCTTCTGCGATGCAGGGTCCAGAATATCGTACCTCATTTTGCCGAAATTCGGCAACACATTGATTCTTCGGCGGCGAAGAAGATTGTGCGGCGTACCAGTTTGGCTCTTGTGAGGTAGAGGATCCAGTACACCAGACGTGAGTTAGACTTCTTGTCTCAAGCACTGCTTGCTGTTCATCTATTTCTGTCAAACCAGGAGCACCAGGACGCCTGCTGTGCGGTTGCTGAAAGCCTCAGGGTTCAACGCTACGTAGCGGTACGTCAATGCGGCAAGTTCTCCCCGCAGCTCAAAGGCCTCCTCAGAACCAGAGAAAACAGTCATTATACTGAGCGGTGAGAAAATCTACATTGTCACCATATCGGTGCTAGGGGGCTGAATTTTGTTCCAGTACCGTTATATAGAAATTCCTACTACGCTGAGCAGACCGTTCGTAGTTTACCTACGAAGAGTGCAGAAGCAGTGAGGCGTGAAACCTTCCGAATTTTATCCAAAGCTAAGTCACCACAGCTCAACACCAAGACCACTGACCGAAGAGCACTTTGAGCACTACTGGAAAACAGAGACCTAATCTTATCGGCAGACAAAACGAACGCCTCTTTAGTTCTAACTACGACGGAATATCGACAGAAAGTAGAATAATTCCTGATGAACACATCTTACCGCAAGATTTCACGGAACCGAACCAATGCCGTGGCAAAGAAAATGACGGTTCTAATCAAGAATTTGTGTCTGCCAGGAGAGACTCTAAAACAGCTACAACACGGTGCGGCCGTACCACCAACGTTGCATGGACTTCCTTTTGCGCCCAGTAGAGTGTTCCATCAGATCAGCTACGTACTACATGGTCTATTACTTAACTGCGCTGCTGACACCACTTGTTTCCCATTCCTCTGTGCTCAGTTCGTGCAATCTTTGTCTCAGTTCCTTTGTAAGTTTTTTGTAGCGGCGTTTGTCCACGGAATCGCGGAAACGTTGCCACAGCTTCCTGGAAGTATTTTTCAGATGGCGTATGTTCTCGATGTCCGGTGGAGGGTCTGTGTTTATTGCTGGTCTGAGCGTCGTTATTGTCGAGGATGACTTGTCGGCGGCCGTCACCACTCTGTCGAAATGAAGTGTCGCCTGATCAATCCTGTCCGTGGTTGACACGTTGAAGTTTGTTTTTATTTTATTGTGTAAAATTCTGGTATAGTGACCCCAGTCTGTCTCTTTCGTTTTCTTTTCTGTGGTGTATGGTAGAACCCAGTTTCTTAGTTGTATTATGACAGGCTCGTGGTCCGAAGAAAGATCATTTACTGTCTAAAGTTTAATTCTTCTGGTGATGTCCTTGATGACGAGCACATCGAGCACGTCACCCCGTCGTCGTATGTCATGTGGTATGTGGGAAGTTCCTTTGGGACCTATAACGTGTATGTCCCGCCTCCCTTTTAGTTCAAGGAGCCGTTCCCCCCTCGCGTTGATGATTCTTGAATTCCAGGAGTGGTGTTTCGAATTTATGTCACCGCCGATGATGACCATCCTTCCCGTCGCCATCAGCTAGTCAAGATCAGCTTCATATAGAGTCCTCTTCGGGGGGAGGCACAATGAGCACAATGTGGACTTCGACAGTATGGATCCATATGGCTGTGCCCTCCATGTTAATTAGGTTTGATGTCTGGATGGTCTGGTGTACCAGCTTCTTCCTTATCAGAATCGTCGTCCATTCACCAGGTTGACCTACTCTGTCATTTCTATATACCTGGAAGCCAGAGATGTTAAATTTGTCAGTGGGTTTCAGGAATGTTTCCTTTAGGAGCACTGCATCAAGCTTGTTACACCGTGTGAAATCTTTTAATTCCATTTTTTTTGTTCTTAACATAATTTGGCGTTCCATATCGCTGCGTTGCGGTCTGCTTGGCGTACCTGGAGGCCCGCCATTTATTTGAGGATTGAAATACTTCTTTTATAAGGGCAAATAGTTTTTCTGTGTCCCCCTTGGCTTTGTTGATTTTTCCATGATTTTCATCATCTTTTTGAGGAAGGATTTTCCGTCATGGCTTTTTGTGTTGGAGTCTGAATTATTCCTGTGCCTGCAGTGTTTCTTTGTGTTCCTTATTTCGGGCAGTTGGTTTTCATTTACTGCGGCTGGCTGGCTGTCTGGTTTATCCTTGTTTCCCGTGTTGCCCTTGTGGCTAGAGTTCTCCTTTTTGTGTCCTGGTTCAGGCTTCCCATTTCCATTCCTTGGGGCTGTGTGTGCACTTGGTTTAGGCTCCTTTTGGATCTTTTCGTGATTGGATTCTTGTTGTTTCTCGCTGGGGTTTCCTTTCCTGTTAGGTTTATTTACCTCTTTGTCTTGGTCTTGTTTTTGTTCATGGGGATTCTTCTCCTTTTTTTCTCCCTTGCCTTGGTCTCTTTCCCCGTCTTTCTTGGGTGGTCTGATAGGCTTCAGTGTTTTTTGGTACGTTTCACGTCCGCGATATGACGCTGGATGGTCCCCGTTACAGTTGGCACATTTGGCTGGTTGGTCTATTGGTAATTTGCATTCTTTCATTTCATACGGCCCAGCGCATTTTATTCATCTAGGAGCCAAGTGGTAATAGTTCCGGGTATGACCTAGGCTTTGACACTTGGCACACTGCGGGGGGCCATTCCCATGTTTGTATCTTTCAATTTGTACTTTGGTGTTCAGCAGGTATTTCTCATTGTAGATTTCATCAGATTTGCAATTTTGTTCGAGAGTTACAGAAAGAATGGGCATGGGGATGAGTTGCTTTGTTTCTTTGTCATTTTTTTGAAAATGGTACTCCGGCTTGACATCGTAGTCTTTGGTGTTCTGGTCCTCAGTGGTGTCTTTCACAGTCACTCCACAGGGAAGCCCTTTTATCACCACTTGCAAGTGTGTTTCGCCAAGAAGTTAGTGGGAGAAGTGTGATAGCTGGATTTTCTTAAAGTTGTTGTCCATCACTTTATAGTCATTTTTGTTTTCGGCGTAGAAACTTGTAGATTCGCCATGTGTGCGGGCCACTGGGGTTTTCTCCATCATGCTCGACGAGATGCTCCATACCCTTGGCACAACAATGCCAAGACACTGGCACTCCCATCGAGTACCAGTAAGTATGATATATTAGCCTGAATAACACTGATATGATATAAGAAAACTGTAGGGGTTTTGCACATAAGGTCGTCTTTGGCGACAATAGCCATGTTTTCCCCTCAAAGCACAAATAAAAAGAGTCCCCAAAACAACCTTATCCTAAAAATGTGACACACAGCAGTAGAGCTACCTAGGTAGTGGGACATGCAGCGGCGCACACACACCAAACAAGCGCTGCTGACACCACTTGTTGAAAGATGTCCTCATCAAGTCACTACAAGCAACAAGAAATCGGGAAAAATTGTGAAAGGAAGTTGAAGTATACAAAAGGACATCGGAATCCAAGTGGATAACGGAAATTACAATACACAATTCACAGGTTTATATTTAGCACAAACCTAAATCCACCACACTCAATCAATGTTGGGTTGGGACTGAAACTTATCCGAACGCACAACTTTAAAAACAGGAGAGCAGGTATTGATTAACGATTACAAATACGTTGGAGGTGCAAAAATTGACCCTTGTCACGTGTACCAAGACTTCGGCGATAGTCTGAAACTAACTATGTTAGAAGGGGTACATATTATAATGTTGGCACTACGGCATCTAACAGGAAAAAAAAAAAAAAAAAAAAAAAAAAAAAAGAATCACGTTTTGTACTGGAGGCGGTAGACCGAATTAAGTTAACATCTAAGAATTTTCCCACTGATTCCGCTGATCTCATCACACTTAGATCTTTCACAGGTGACGAGAATCCTTCGACCTAGAGTTAATATTCGACAATTTACGATGAACTTGTGTTCGATCCTAATCAGTCCCGATCAAATTTAAATATACACACAAGAAGTCACTTTTAAGTATATATCATAAGATTAAAATAGCACAAATAAATTTTGGTTTTGCAAGAGGTAAGCAGACTAGCAGCTGAGGAACAGTGAGATATAGTTCATAACCAGAATTGGAGCAATTCCGCATTTGTCGGTGACTTCTCAAATAACAGTGGAAGGGAATACTCCTATGGCAGGACTAATAATCCTAATAAAAGAAATAACCGTGGCTAAAATCATTCTATACTGTAATTAGCACAGAGTATGTGTGGAAGTTAGCACTGATTGGTGCAGCATGGTATCAATATACTTTCAACAGAAACACCCGACTGAAATTTGTATTTAAAAGAGTGTTATGTGCGGATATTGGGAAACACAAAATCCTTATCACAACAGATGCAAATATGAAGTATAAACCGGCCGGCCTCGGTAGCGTAGGGGCTAGAGTGCTAGCTCCGCGTGCCGAAGGTCGCCGGTTCGAATCAGGCCGCGGGCATGGATGTTAAGTGTTGTGTGTCTGTGTGAATGTCCTGTCCGTCCTGTGGTGTCCATACTTACAAGATACTGAATATAAACACTGTATGATGACTTATTCACATTGAGCTGGCTGTATGGCCTCAGCAGCCGAAAGCCAAAAAAAAAAAAAAAAAAAAAAAAAAAAACTCTGGCTGTGTGCATATGTGGAATATGCTATAGTGATGCACCTTCTTAGAAATTAGGAATAATCCCATCAATCCTCCACTGTTATAAATGAGGCAGTTGCAAAGTCTAACACTGATGTTGTGTTCACCTCTCCAGAAGTTGGGGAATTGGAAAGTCAATGATAACGAGCAATGATTATAATGCTGTAAAGTTTGAATTAGTGAAAGATATGCTCTAAGCAAAAGAAATTGTAAAAAGGGGCAACTAGAGTTATAACAAAATAAACGCTGGCTGGTGCAAATTAAGGAGCGAGTTTGGCCTGCTGTCGGGTCTCTTGGAAAGCGATGGTGTCGATACCACAGCAAAAGGTGTTAGAAATTTCATTCAAGCAGGAATGAAGATAGCAGTTCCAATAAAAAGACCTACAAAGCTGGAAGACAAACCATAGAACGACATAAAGTACCGGTGGAAATATGCAAGGCAAGAAGGGTATGCCAACGTTGTTTGATAGCGACTGTAAGGCTCTCCTTTCTCCACCGGTAAAGGGAGAGAGAAGGGGCGTTTCTGGAACTACTGCTACGAGCAAAGCAGAGACAAGTTACGCTGGATGCTTCGCCCGCGCGCCGCCAGGAGGCAGAACCGAAGCGAACCGCTGGACATGCTACACCCGCGAGCTGCCAGGAGGAAGCACCGACGCCACCTCACAAGCTTCTTTCACCACGCGGTGCGTTGTCTCAGTCCACTCCCTGCAGGGGTGACGGAAGGTCGGATCGCGCCGACACCCCTAGTGGCGGGGAGTGCCTAGAGTCGACTACTGGTGCTGTGACACGGCGCCAGGGTGCACTACCGGAACAACTTCGCCAGCTCCTTCCTGCACAAGGCGCTCCGTCTCAGTCTGCGGCTGGTGCTGCGACGCGCCACCAGGGCACACTACCGGAGCAACCTCACCAGCTCCTTCCTCCACAAGGCGCTCAGTCGGTACTCCACTGGGGTGACCGAAGGTCATGTTGGACCGACACTCCAAGCGGAAGGAAGCGCCTAGAGCCGACGACTGGTGCTGCGGCGCGCCGACAGGGTGCACCACCAGGGCAACCTCTCCTCTCGGCATTACACAGCTCCGGCACCAAGTAATCGTCGCGCAATGGCGGCGAACGGACGGACGAGTGTGCGCGGGACATCCGATCACCGACGGCCGATGTCGAGCACTGGTCGATATACCTCCGACTACGTACTGCCGATGGCGTGTACGACCATCATCACGCCGATACACCAGAAGGCGGATGGCTGCCATATCTCAGTAGCGACAGCGCGCCACATGAGGAGCGTTACCGATGGAACATTCCAGAAAATTTTTATAAGTTCTACTGGGCACTAAATGGTGAAGAAGAGGATATTTAACAGGTGGTGCCAGTACATAGAGATGGCACAGAAGACCTGGACAGGAAAATTCAATTTCCAAGGATTTTCGACTGAGGCTTCAACGAAGAAGAGTATCTGTATAACATGTTTCTTCCAATGCTGACGTCGGCCTCACCAAGGAACAGCGTAGGGGTGTCACCAACACATGAAATGCCAATAAATCAAAGTCAACAAGATCATCTCCAGACAAACACCTCGCAGGCAACCCCAAGTAGAAATGGATGTACTTCATCTCGTCGACCCACTCCAGGCACGCCATCCAAGTTCACCTTTAAGATGGTGGACCTGTCAAAAATCAATGAGAGCCTGGAGGATGCTGACAGCTTAGACGATCCTGACAGCCACGAAGACTGGCAGACTTTGTCGGAAGTCAAAAAGACACGCTGGTAACTGCTCTGCTAAAGCCTCCAGACAAGAAAAAGACAGACGCCATCGAAACGACAACGAAGAAAGTGGCGACGGCTATCCCGGATCCAGCAAGTCGGAAAGATACAGCAAGGGAAGAGGAGCCCACCACCACACCAGATGGCCGAAAATGGGTAGCCACATATGTCAAGACAGATAGCCATCGACATGCAACAAGACGGCGGCATCGTCTATCAACAGAGGCTGCCAGAAAAGACAAAGCCCCAGGCCACCAAAGTACTGAAGAAGAATACAGCAGCGAGGGGCTACCAATGTTATCGTTGCCAAGCTTGGGGCCACAGAGCCGTCGACTGTGCCGCTGAGGACCACTGTATTCGCTGCGGGGGTGGATACAGCGTCAAGAGATTCGGACGCCCAAGAGATGCGACACAGACATGCGCGAACTGCTCAGGTCCCCATGCCGCGTGCAGCTCACGGAGCCCGAGAAGGCGCAGCCCTACAACCGCTAAGAAGAAGTCTGCGGCAAAGAAGAAAACTCGCGCTGAAGCAATGGAAGCAAGCGACAATAGTCGACAGATGGAGGGAGGAGGAGCTCTCGCCCCCACCCTGAAAAACCATCACACGATCCCCTGCCCGACTATAGCAGAAACCAGCGCAGACACTGCCTACAGACAGAACAAGCAGGACGATCGCCACGGAGCTGGAGCCACCAAGGATATCGGAAAGTCGACAAGGACAACGACAAATCGGTGTGCTCCAGATGCCAATGTCAACAAGTACAAGATGAGATTAGTAACAAGGACCAACTAGTCCTAACCAAGATAGTGGAACTTCTCACGCAACTAATCGCCTAAAAAGGAACAAGTAACAAATACCAAGGACTAAAAGTCCACAGGACCCAAAAAAGATATATGTAAGAAATGATGAGTCAATAAAGAATAAATTAACAAAAATGTATAACCCAATTGGCAGAAAAGAGTTATCGCTCTACAGCAGCCCGCCCCTGGCCTTCAGTCAGGGGAATGAAAGATAAATTTTTTTTAATATATGTACGGCCACTCACCACGTTGTCAATAGTGCAGAGGGCTGACGAGCCACGAATCCCTGAGTGGGGAACTGCAGCGGAAGCACTGCTACATGAACTCTTGCTTTTTTGAGGAATATTTGAAACTAACAAGATTAGAAGAAGAACACATTCTCACGATTGCACTACGGCATATAACCAGAACGCTAAATCCGGCTGCAAAAACCATCTCGTTTCCCCAGGTGGAGGTGGTAGACCGCATTCAGCTGAAGTCTAAGAATTTACCCACAGATCCCGCTCAGCTCCTAACCCTAATCTGGAAGGTCTTTGACAGGTGAGGAGAGACCTTTGACCCAGAGGTAGTACTCAAACAGTTCACAATGATACAAAGCAGGATCGTTTTCGTTCCTAACAAACCTGGCCACATAGCAAAATACATACAAGGCATCCATAAGTATGTATCATAAGTTTAAATTAGCGCAAATAAATGTAAGGCGAAGTAACTTGGTGCTGCAAGAGGTGAGGTGGCTAGCAGCTGAGCAACAATGGGAAATAATTTGTATCCATGAACCGTACACCAGAAATGGGAAAATTCCGCAGATGCCGGTGTTTTCTCAAATAATAGTAGAAGGAAATACTCCTACGGGAGGACTAATAATCCTGAACAAACAAATTACTGTTACTAAAATCACGCAATACTGCGATGAGCACACAGTACGTGTGGAAGTTAGCACCGATTGGTGCAGCACGGTGTTTATAAATGTATACTTTCAGCATAAAGACCCGACTGAAATTTATATTGACAACATTAGTGAGATATGTACGGATCTTGGAAAACGCAAATCATCATCACAGCAGGTGCAAATTCCATTTCTGAACTTTGACATAGTGCATATGTGGACAAAGCCGGAGTTATGCTTAAAGAACTGATAAGCGATTTAAATTTGAAAATTAGGAATAAGCCCAATAATCCACCCACATATAGAAACGAGGCAGGTGCAGATCATAATGTAAAAAAGTTTGAATTGGCAAAAGATAAACTCGAGGCCAAAGAAGGTGTAGAAAGTGGCAGGTGGCGCTATAACATAAAAAACACTGACTGGTGCAAATTAAGGAGTGTTTTTAGTCTGCCAACAGGTTTCCTGGAAAGTGACGATGTCGATGCCATAGCAAGAGGTATTAGAAATTCCATTCAAGCAGCAATGAAGGTGGCAATTTCAATAAAAAGACCTACAAGGTTGAGAGCCGTGGAGCGACCGGCTACAAAAAGCACGGGAGGAAATGCGCAACGCAAGAAGAGTATACCAACGTTGTTTGATAGCGACCAAAAGGCCTGTCTTTCTCGACCGGTACAGGGGAAGAACAGTGCTTTCCGGGAACTACTGCTACAAACAAAGCAGCAAAGTTGGGAGGCCTATGTAAAGACAAACGTTAAGTCGGAACCCTCTTTATAAGATAGCAGCTGGTAAGATACGGCCTCCAACCATGTTGTCAACAGTGCAGAGGGCTGACGGGACACGAACCACTGACTGGGGCACGACAGCGGAAGTTGTGCTACACAAACTCTTGCCAGACGACGAAACAGATGCAGAAACGAACGAACAAAAGGAGTTACGCACCAAAGCAGAGTGTATCTACACAACAGAGGTGGAAGAAGTTGAAATAACCGTAGATGAAGTGGTAAAAGCGATAAATACAATGTCCAAGAACAAGGGCCCCGGGCCACATGGAATTGCGGTAGAAGAGCTCCAGGCTATAGTTGTTCAGTTAGCCCCACCGTTGTGTAATTTGTTTAATAAATGTTTACAGCAGGGAAGAATCCCCAATGCATGGAAACAAAGTGAGGTGATAATCTTAAAGAAAGGTGGTGGCAAGGATCCGATCCAGCCCAGGTCCTATCGGCCGATCTGCCTATTAAACGCATTTGGTAAACTTCAAGAGAAAATTCTTGTCTGGCACCTACAAGCGCATAGGAATAAAATAGATTTACACCAGTATGGATTCAGAGCAGGTAGATCGACAGAGGACGCTATAAACAGGGCAATGCATTTGGTTCCACCGTGGTACACATGCAAAGTCAAAAGATTACTCAAAAAACAAAGAAAATACACGCACGCTCAAGAAGGAAGGGGTGTCGCAGCGATTTAGAAACCTTAGCTGATTTAAGAGGACGTATTAAGAATGTAATGCGCGAGGCCTTTAACGATTTTCACTCCAACTCTCTCTCTAAGAGTCTCACAGAAAACCCAAAGAAATTTTGGTCGTATGTACGAAAAGTTAATTGTACCAACAGCAATATTCCAGCACTAATTCGTGAAAGTTCCGAGGTTAATGAAAGCCGCGATAAAGCTAACGTACTAAATACTGTATTCAAAAATTCATTTACAAATGAACATAAGGATAGTATTCCCGTTTTCCCACGCCGTGGCGAGTCGGTGATGCAATCATTACGAATAGATACTGCAGGTATCGTTAAGCAATTAGAGCTCCTGAAGTGGGGGAAAGCACCGGGCCCGGATAGAATTCCAGTAAGAGTATTTTCAGAGTATGCGGCGGAAATCGGGCCATTTCTGTCTGATATATTCAGTAAATCATTAGAAGAGCGAAAAGTACCTTCAGACTGGAAAATCGCGCAAGTAACTCCGATTTTCAAAAAAGGTGATCTGTTTGTAGTAGAGATATGGAGCATATTATATGCTCGAACATTATGAATTTTCTAGATGATAATAATTTCCTTACAACGAATCAACACGGATTTCGGAAGAAAAGATCATGTGAAACACAGCTGGCCCTATTTACACACGACGTAATGAAAGTTATCGATGCAGGTTCACAAGTAGATGCAATTTTTTTAGATTTCCAGAAAGCCTTTGACTCTGTGCCACACAACCGCCTTTTAGCGAAGCTTCGAGCGTACGGTATATTGGATCAGCTTTGTGAATGGATAAAGGATTTTCTAACTAGTCGGTCGCAGTATGTCGTCTTTGAAGGAGAAAGTTCTTCTAATCTAGATGTTACATCGGGTGTACCTCAAGGAAGTGCAATAGGACCACTTCTTTTCTTAATTTTTATAAACGATCTCGGAGACAAAGTGAAAAGCCTTTTTAGATTGTTTGCTGATGATGCGGTTATTTATAGGGAAGTAAGAAATTTGGCCGATTGCTTAGAAATTCAGCGCGATCTGGATGTTATTTTGGCTTGGTGCGCTGAGTGACAACTTACTCTAAATTGTAAAAAGTGCAAGACAATGAGCATAACTAACAAAAAGAATCCGATTGTTCAGAAATATGAGTTAAACAATTCAGTTATTGATATGGTCGATTCTATGAAATATTTGGGAGTAACAGTACAAAGGAATATGAAATGGGACATACACATTAATTCGTTAGTAGGTAGAGCAAATTCTAGGCTGCGATTCATAGGTCGAATATCGAAAAATTGTAATGAACAAACAAAGGAGATAGCGTACAAATCTCTCGTGCGTCCACTTTTGGATTATTGTTGTGCCATTTGGGACCCGTTTCGTAAGGGATTGATCGAAAGTATAGAGAAAGTACAGAGAAGAGCCGCTCGATTCGTGACCGCTTGCTACAGTCCTAATGAAAGCTTCACAGAACTGATTAGTAGATTCGGTTGGGAGTCTTTGGTAGATAGACGACACACGTTTCGTTTAAACTTATTGGTAAACATGCGTACTCCCACTTTCACTTTTGAGTGTAGTGAAATACTTCTAGCACCAACCTATTTGAGTCGGAAGGATAGGAAAGATAAAATTAGAGAAATAAGGCGCCGGACTGATTCTTATATGAATTCTTTTTAACCTCGTACCATTAGGGATTGGAATGCAAAGCAAAGAGATTAGCTTTGGTGCTGAGCACCCTCTGCCACCCATAATTTTGTGAATTGCAGAGTATATATGTAGATGTAGATGTAACTAGCGATTATGTATTGGCAATATTTGTTGTTATAGCAGGGGCTTTTGATAATTTCTGATGGCCAGGTTTGTTTGCTTGGCTCAGAGAATTAAAATGTCCAAGCAATCTATACTACTCTTTTAGGGATTACTGTAGAAACAGATATGCCAAACTGAGATGTCAACGAATGACCATTGAGAAAAAATTATCTAAAGGTTGTCCACAGGGGTCGGTATGTGTCCCTACATTTTGGAATATTTGTTTTGAAACAGTGATGTGTAGACTGGAAGGACTAGTAGGGTGGTTGGGTTTGGTGTCATTTGCCGATGACCTACTTCTGCTGATACAGAGAGGAGCAAGAAGAGAAATTGAGCAGAGAAACAATTTTGTTCTGGAGCGACTTGACAAATGGTGCGCGGAGGTCAAGCTTAAGCTCACACCACAGAAGACTTAGTATATGATACTTAGTACATGATTCTGCGCGGAAGTCTGCAGTGGAATCCATCGATCAAGATTAAACGAAAAGGCATAAAAAAGGACGACCAAGTGCAGATATCTCGGCATTACCATCGATGAGCGTCTAACATTTATGGATCACTAGCAATTACCCGCGACTTCGTGCGCATGGAAGAGTGTTGTAATATAAGATTTTCTTGAGAGATCTGGTCGCTCAGTGGTTAGGGCTGATGGAAATGTCCCCAGCTTGAATCCTAGTCTCGGAGAGGATTTTCATAGGTTCTTAGCTCGACCTTCACCTCTGGCAAGCTAGTTGTGTGATGTGAAGTACGCCAGAATGCTCACTTGGTTCTGATTCCACGTTGAACTGTAAGTCCTATATGCCCAGTAGGATCACAGCGGCTACGAAAGGGGCTGATTGCATAGACGTAATGGAGCCTTGTCACCAGGTCAATACAACCATACAATTTATTTTAGAACTATTTTTATTGGTAATAATAGTAATAAATATTGCAATAAATTAACAAAATTTATTCATGTTTCAAATAACTTCATCGAACTTTTAAGGCAATAAAAATATTCTGTATGTTAGGAGTATTTTCAATTTAATACATCGGTACATACAATGTTGTAGGACTTGTTATTTTCTTATAAACCATGTAAATTTTTTGTACTCGATACCCGCGAGCAGGCAACATATAATTGACCATGGGAAAAGAAAGGAGTATCCAAATGTATTCCCACCACTTTTAACGTTTGACCCTGCGATTTATTAATTGTCATTGAAAATACATTTTTTAATGGGAACTGTAATCTTTTAAATCAAAAGGGAATATTAGTGGTAATAATTGGCATACGCGGAATTATAACGGCGTCCCCTTTAGATGCACCGGTAAGAATTGTCGCCTTCTTAGTTCTGTGATGCGTTATCAGGTGGCATTGCATAATCTTGAGGGATTGAGATTACGCATCAGTAGAACTGGAGCGCCAACCTCAAGCTTGATTTGGTGGGACGGCTCCCTAGATAACTCGAAGGAGTTTAAAAACTCGAAGAGGTAGTTAGCAGAATCATCAGTTGACATTACTGTATCGATGGAAGAGTATGCTGTCATTTCCCCGACTATTTCCTCTAATATTTTTATTTTAGCTCCAGAATCATTTTTTGGGGCAAGTTTTAATTACTAGAAACTCAAAATGTCAAAATATTAGGAATACATTAATGGAATCGACTAAACATCCAAAAAATACTAACATTCAAAGAGTAAATAAATACCTAAGTAGCCCAAGGACGTTCATTTGCGTTAAAAAAAAATTGCGAAACTAAAATGAATATTTTGATTTTAGCTGAATATCTAAAAATTACTGTTTTTTTTTTTTTTTTAAGTAAACTTAATTTGCTCTTTGAATATTCATTTGGTTTTGAGGAAACATGGGTTCCAACAATTAATTCTGCTTTAAAACAGATATTACATAATACAGTAGTCATTGATTCTTTTATTCATAATGATCAGTGTTAATGCTGGTTTCTCTATATGTGGAAACAGTTGACTGCCTGTTGACCAGCTTACTATAGTTCGTTCGTTTCGATCCATTAATTCTGCTATAATATATAGATTTCACTATTATGGTACTAATTGATTCTTTCTTCATAATCGGTTTCTCAATCTGCACAAACAGAATCAAGTATCTACGCGCAAATTACCACTCTGCTTGTCTGACACTCCACTATCTGAATAAAACTTTTATTAATTTCAAAAATTTACTTCCGGAAATGCCGCATCTTCTGCTAAATCATCCAATCTTACTATAGATCTTCTAATACAATATCAGTATGAAGCGATACATGATGTCACTAAACTGGCGCTCGTGAAAGAACCTTAAATAACTAATAATGTTTCAGTTCTCATTCTGGCCCAGGCTGCATTTCAACCAAGTCACAAACTCAGCTAAAATTACCGCTAGAAAATCAAAGCTTTTATTACTCACGCATTAATACATTCACTATTTTGCTTGTTAGTGACGTCATGAATCGCAAAATAAAGCTGACTCATTATTTCAGATAGTGATACTAAATGTAGCCGAATAATGACCCTGGCAATGTGGCGTTCGGAGAAGTGCAATAAATTAAATACTGAATACATCTGAAACATTCAGCCGCATTAATTATTTCGTCAGCATCATGACAATTATTCCAGTAACGCAATTTTAAAAATTTATACTAAAATGCTTGTAACTTACGGTGTACAACGGAAAGTCCATAATTCTCTACAATTCTAAAACAAATTTCATTAATATTGCTGGTCAAATTTACATCGCGATAAAGTGAATAATGAAATTAATTGTTATAGTAATTTATGCTACACAAATTAGAAATCTTGATATAGAAAATTCTGTTCTCGAAATGCAGTTCCAATGCATTTAATGTGTTGAGGTGTGTTCGTTTCGTTTGGTTTTGCAGTGGCAATATTAGCAGAGATAGTGGTAAGGTTGAAATCCTGGCTGGACAAGAATGTTTTTGTTACAGTATAAAGCAGAAGGAATTTAGTTATTATTAGTAAGCAATAAGTAGCTTTCAAAAGCTCCGTGTAAATGAGGTGTATTCTGTTGTAAACGACTTCCAGGTGTAAACTGGAAAGAAAATAAGTTAAATAACACAAGGTGACAAAGATTTTCAAATATCTTAATAAGGAAAGGAGTATTTACACAAGAAGTTGAGCAAAACAATAGGGGACAAAATATTTTGAATATATTTCTAACGAAGCCCGATGAAAACCTTGTAGGGTGTCAAGTAACTGAAGGAATAAGTGATCATGACGCAGTTCTGATGGATATTAGAGGACTCAGTAAACCAGCAGCCAAAATTGAAGGGGTAAAGAGGTAGAATTATAAAAAGGCACAAGTTTCAAATTTGAAGAGATATTTCAGACAACGTTTCAGCAAATTGAAGGATGTCACAAGTACAGTAGAGTCAAGGTGAGAAGAGTTCAAAGAGATAATAACAATGGGGGAAGAAAAATTTATTCCAAGGCAGAAAATAAAGAGAAGTAGAGAACCTATGTACTATAATAGGAAAGTGGCGAGGTTAAAGAGGTTGTAAGAAGAGAACATAACAGCGTTAAGAGACAACAGGGTAGTAGGGAATATTTGAAACATCTAAACAAGGAATTAATAACCGCAAAGAAAGTGGCTAAAGATGGGCTTATGAAGAGTATTCTCAGTGCAGGAGGACCATTGACTGATGCATCTAGAAATTACTATGGCTACATCAGGAAACTGAGGGGAAGGGAGGCTGTAGAGACACTTATATATAAGGATGGAGAAAAATTTACTGAGGATTTGAAAAAGGCAGAGATTTTAAGTAACTGGTTTAGTAAAAGCATTAGGGACAGTGAATCTAATTCGGAGAACGATCTAAACGACACAATTAGAAATGAAGATATAGAAAAATTTGAAATACATCCTGAGGAAATACTGAAGGAAATAAGAAACCTGAAAAAAATAAAGGGGCTGGTGTAGATAATATTACTACAGATATCTTAAAGATAGCTGGATGTGACATTGTACCTTATCTTGAAATATTATTTAAATTGAGTCTGGATACTTGCTGCTTACCACAAGACTCGAAAAGTGCAATAGTAGTACCGGTGCATAAAGGAGGGATGAGAAATGGAATTGAAAATTACAGGCCAATCAGTCTGACATCAGTGGTAGGTAAATTAATGGAAGGATTGATATGCAAGCACATCAGAAATATACGTGAGGAATGTAAGTGGTTTTCAAGCAGGCAACGTGGGTTCAGGCAAGGATATTCATGCGAATCTCAGTTGGTGGGATATATGCAGGATATTTCAGATGAAATGGTCAAGGGAGCCCAAATTGATAGTGTAGCACTAGATCGTGCAAAGAGTTTGACAGAGTAAGCCATAAAATAGTAGTAAATAAGGTAAAAACCATTGGAGTGGATGAGAAAGTGATTTGCTGGGTAGAAGAATTTTTCAAAGGTAGAAAACAGAAAGTTAGGGTAGGAAATTTAGTATCAAAAGAAGTGGAAGTAAAAATAGGAGTGCCGCAGGGTAGTGTATTGGGACCATTGCTATTCATTATTCTAATGAATAATTGTGTTGATAGTTTACTATCTGAAATTAGATTGTTTGCAGATGACATAATGCTATATAAAAAATCAAAACGGTAGATGATTGTAAACAGTTGCAGGGTGATCTGGACAGGATATCTAGTTGGGTTGGTAAACATGGGATGAAGATAAATGCAAAGAAGAGTCAGCTTATTAGATACATAAATAAAAGACTAAAGGATGATTAGGATTATAAGGTGGGGAAAAAATTGATTGTTGAAGACTTGAAATGTACCTTGGCTTTACATTTGATAACAAGCTTAACTGGGCAGGATACACTGGTCAGGTAGTAGGAAAAGGTTTCAAAATTCTGCACTTGTTGGAGAGACTGATGAGGGGATGTACGAGAGAAGTAAAGGAATTGGGTTACAAAACTTTGGTCAGCCCATTGTTTGAATATGGTAGTGTAGTGTTGGACCCACATTTTATGTATCAGATACAGGAGTTGGAGAAGGTGCAAAAAAGGGCTGCTAGATTTGTTTCTGGAAATTACCGCAGAATGCAATCAGTGACGGATATGATAAAGGAGCTGAAATGGGATTCATTGCAAGACATGAGGAGGGTAATGATGAATAACCTACCGAAAACGTTGAAAGAATTTAAAGGTAAAATTTGTGGAGGGCAAATGTAGGTGGCTGCTGGATAAGGGGAAGATGGGGGTGTAGGGAAATTGCCACCGGTGCCTGTGCTCCATTGCAATTAAAAATTAAATTAAATTAAATAGTCTCTATTATTTGTACAAAAATTTTGAACAAAAAATCAAAAGAGTTGGTTAAGTTTTAAGTTTTGGCAAAAATAATTTGTAATACAGAGACTGTATAGTAAAAAAAAGTAACAGTAAATAAATTAAACTGAGATAAAATGGAATCCTTTACATTTTTATAAATACGACATTTCGGGCAAGACCATTTTGCACTTTTAGTGAACAGACTTTCGTGCAGTTATACTCATAGGTTTTTACGTTGCTTTTTTCCAAACTTTGATTTTCCACATTTATTATGACGCATATATTACGAACGAAATTATGGAGTAATATTTGATGCGTCATACTATTTTATGTACGCAAATGAAAACATCTCTTTGGAACTTAACAATAGTACCTACCTTTTTTTTAATTTAAGGTTAAGTACAGATCTATATTTCCTGCTTCCAAACTATTATTTTTCAAGTGCGTCGGTTTTATAGCTTTTAAACTAAACACAAAATTGCATATGTAAGATAGTTTTTCCTTTATTTCTGAAAAGTAGTGTTTGCGATTTATGTAAATAGCAAAGAGTAAACGTGGCATGGCTATCTACGAAGTAGGAAACTCTTTGTTGTCTGAGAATTGATATTATTGGCAATTTCTAAAAGAACTATGCGTTTTTGTGGGATAAAATCTATCCTATGTCACTTTGCACACAATTAACTTACTTCATGCCAAATTTCATTTAAATATGTTGAGCTATTAAGGCGTGATTGATTCCAGAAGTACATCCAAACACACATCCAACCTTTCTCATTTTCTCATTTATATAGATATAGAAGTGTCCAGCAGGGCGAAGGTCGTCATGAATAAACTCATCAGCGTTGGACAAAGAAAATTCCATCTCCCATCCACGTAATGAGGTTCTATCATGACGCCATTCTGACATCAATAGGTTAGCTACGGAGCGAGTGTCTGGGCAAAACATGTGAACAAAGTTAAGCCAAATCCAATACTTAGAAGAGCCCAGAGGAGTGTTCTTTTAAGACTAAGTGGTGCAAATAGCACCACCACAACAGATGCTATGACGTCGGTTTTTGGTGTCTGGCCCCTAGACATGATGGTAAGAAAACGCGGTGCAATATATTGGCTAAATTCCGGCGATAAGAGAGCAGCTCAAGAAATAGTAGGTCGACCTGCGACAACCAGAAAGGAAATAATTTCGGCCCTCCTACAAGATTGGCAACATCAATGGAATATTAGCTGTACAGGTCGGAGAACATACGGTATCCTTCCTGATGCCAAAGAACGGTTGGAACTGCAACATCTAAATCCGTCCAACGGCTTAATACACTTCATAACCGAGTATGGTCCTTATAACAATATGTTACACAGCAGGGGCCTCAATGAATCGAGTCTTGCGAGTGTTGCGGAAGCAACACCCAAACATGTGGTTCTCGGATACATTCTTCTTGCGGAAGCGAGGGAAATAGAATGTGAGCAACTAATTGGAAAAGAGGTACGAGGTATCATTAAAAACAGGGCTGACCGCGAAATTCTGAGTCAAACAGCGGACAGGATTTCTATGCACTATAAAACAAAATACCTTGAGCAGATAGCAGACGCTAGAATGCACCAACAACGGAGGAATTAACAATAAAACACTGCATTGACTATTAAAGGATATATCAAAAACAGACACCAGAACGATAGCACCCTCTGGAGACCGACGCACCCGGCTATTCCAGAACATCCTTCTGACGGGCTGGACGCTGTGTTTTTCCAGAGGACACCGTTTTGTGTTGGAGGCCGGTCCTCAGACACTGGTCTGACAATTATTATAGTATCCGTAATTAGCAGTAGAGTAATTGATTTAGTAGTAGAGTAGGGAAAAAAAGAGAGATTATTTGTTATATGGAAGTACGTGTTATGTAATGCAACATAATAGTAATCAATTGTAAAAGACCTCTCTCTCCTTCACATTTCTCTGCATTCAAGTCTTATTCAGCGTATGTTATGCGGCGGCTAGCCTGACAAAGCATCACCACATCAGCAGGAATGTAAAACTCATACTAAGCGAGTCGGCCATTGACTACCAAGTGTTGCCTGCCATGATTAAGGGGGGGAAAAGGAGATTATTATTATTGTTTATATTCATCACTTAAATAAAAAAATATATGAAAATGATATGGCAGCAAAATGGAAAGGAGACAGCTATTAAATTAAGTTCTTTTCGTAATTAAGTTCCTTTCATAAGGTATAAAAGCAATTATGCAGGAGGAAATAAATTGTAAATTGATAGAACAAAAGAGATGTAATACACCTCCTCAGCACTGTATTGACCCAAATAGGAGTTGGAGTTCACAGCCACCGGAAGCCGGTGGCGACTCTTCTGAAAACCCTAGATGGTCCTGGTCATTAAAGAAATCGCATCTGATGGGCCAGACCTCAAGGAATTCCGGAGGACATTGGTCCCGCTGAAGATCTGTCCTAAAAACACTGACTTTCATACCATAGATAGCAGTAGCGTAGTACAATTTGTAGTAAAATAGTGGAGGTGGGTTAATTAAGGGATTATGTTATTATTATGTATTATTTAATTGTTGTTATTATGTATTATTTTATTTTATTGAAATTTAACTACATGTAGTCAAGTACTTAAATTTTTGCAATAAAACGACTATACTTACAACAGTACTCTAACTGTAAATGACAATTCATTTGATTTCGCTAGGTAGCGGAAATCTATGTAGCAACTTAATTATATTCTGACTGTAAATATGGCCTAATTTAGATACTAGATGTTAGGCTGTAGAAAGTTATAACAAAATAAAATAAATAAATAAATACCATATGATACAATAGAAACAGAAAGGAATGAACAAAGGTAATTAAAATTCCAAGGCAGAATGTATCTATACAACAGAGCTTATTGAAAGATGGAATAACTGTAGAAGAAATGATAAAAGCAATGATAAATACAATGTCTAAGAATAAGGCCCCCGGCCAGATGGCATTGTGGCATAAGTGCTCCAAGGTCTCGTTGTCCAGTTAGTTCCACAGTTGTGAAATTTCCTCAGTTAATATTTGCAGTTGGATAATAGCCCTAATGCATTTAAGCAAAGCGAGATGGTAATTTTAAAGAGAGGAGGTGCAAGCATCCAACCTAGCCAAAGTGATATTTACCGACCTGCCTGCTCAACTTTCAAGAGAAAATTCTTGCCTGGTGCCTACAAGCTCATTGAAATACAATATAAATGAATGTAAATCAGTGCAGAATCAAGATGGGCACATCAACAGAGGATGCTATAAACAGAACGGTGTATTCCGTTGGAACATAATGTTCTGATGGAAAGTACAAAATATTTCACTTACAATACAAATTAACTGTTGATCTGGTTAACGTATGGTTATGGTCCTGTCCAATGGAATAGTTCAGGCAACTTTGAAAGACCATGGCCATCGGATCTGTCTCGGCAGACACCAGCTGACGGTATGGTAAACATAGAGATCTACACAAAATGCGCCTTGTTAATGTACAGACAGCAGAAGCTAATTGAGAGACTAACTCCTGATATGGGGTTAGTGTTTCCATAGAATTTATAGCAGATCTAGTAATGAGGCAGGGTTTAGCTTAAGGAAGTATATTTACAATGTACTCTCCCAGAGATTGTACGTACATAAATGGAAAGGTTACGAGATAGACACTCGCAACAGTCTACATCACATTAGAGCTGAATGGAATGGGTGTGTATGGGATGGTCGAATTCTTGGCTAAGCTTTAAATTGCTTCGCGTGTGCTCTCCAACCGATGAGGCACCCATGACCTATGAAGTACGATTCTCTATTCAGACTCGTACTTGGTATAAATTTTAGTCACTGACATGACATAGCCATAACAGAACAACTAATTATAAGTTTACTTAGAAACTTATTTTTTCTCAAATCAACCAAATGTTTTTCAACAAATACATCATTAAGGTATTTTCACGAACTTACATAATTCGAATTAAATGCTGTGTGTTCGTCTGAAAACTTGAGTAGGAAATTCATATAATGTAAAAGAATACAGTATCAGCTCTGTGACACTTACGTAGGACTGTAGCTAGCGGTCACGAATCGAGCGGCTCTCATCTGTACTTTCCCTAACGTGTCAATCAATCCCTTGCGATACGGATCCCAAATTCCACAAATGTATTCTAAATGCGGACGCACTAGTGTTTTGTACGCTATTTCCTTAGTATAATCATTACAACTTCTCAAAAGACGACCTATAAATCGTAGTTTAGAATTAGCTTTGCCTACGATGGAAGTTATGTGCAAGTCCCATTTCATGTTGCTTTGTAATGTTACGCCTAGATACTTCAGGGAATCTACCGTGTTAACAACTGAATTGTTAACTTTGTACTCGTGAGCAAACGGGGTCTTTTTATTACTTATTTGCATTGCCTTCCACTTTTTGCAGGTAAGTGTAAGCTGCCATTTACGGCACCATTCCGAAATAACATCCAGATCGCGCTG
The DNA here is from genome assembly GCA_031002005.1 of Vandiemenella viatica. Classification (NCBI taxonomy): domain Eukaryota; kingdom Metazoa; phylum Arthropoda; class Insecta; order Orthoptera; family Morabidae; genus Vandiemenella; species Vandiemenella viatica. Next base: position 152,843,674 of record CM061920.1, read on the forward strand.
AATTTCTAAGCAATCATCAAAGCACCTCACTTTCCTATAAATAAGTGCATCATCCTGCAATTAATGTTGTCACAGAGATCGTTTATAAAAATTAAGAAAAGAAGTGGTCCTATTACACTTCCGTGAGGAACGCCCTAAGTAACATCTACCTTAGAAGAGGCTTCCCTGTCAACAACGACATACTGTGACCGACCAGTTAGAAAATCGCGTATCCATTCGCAAATCTGATCAGATATACTTTACGCTCCAATCTTCGCTAAAAGTCGGTTGTGTGGTACAGAGTCAAAAGCTTTCTGAAAATCCAAGAAAATAGCATCAACTTGTGATCCTGCATCAATAAATTTTATTACGTCATGCGAAAATAGAGTCAGTTGCGTTTCACACGATCGGTTCCCTTCGAAATCCGTGTTGGTTTGCTGTAAGTAACTCGTTTTCATCTAGAAACTTCATAACGTTAGAGCATATGACATGCTCCAGAAGTTTACTGCAAACAGATGTTAGAGATATGGGTCGATAATTCCTAGGATCTCTCCGATCTCCTTTCTTGAAAACGGGACTCACCTGCAATATTTTCCAGTTAGAAGGTACTTTTCTTTCTTCTAAAGATTTACGAAATATATCTGACACAAATGGTTCTTTTCTTCCACGTATTCCGAAACTACTCTTACTGGTATACCATCGGGACCCGGCGATTTTCCCAACTTCAGGAGCTTTAATTGCTTTATGATACCTACACTATCAATTTCTACTGGATCCATCTCAAATTCTACACGCCGTGGAAAAACGGGAATGTTTTCAATGTTTTCGTCAGTGAAAGAATTTTTAAATTAGGTGTTAAATAAAGTAGCCTTGTCGCGGCTGTCATAAACTTCCCGGCCGTCCTGTAGTAGAACTGGAATATTGTTGTCACAACTACTTACTATTTTTTTACATACGACCAAAATTTCTTTGGATTTTCGATGAGGCTCTTGGAAAGTGAGTTGCAACGAAAGTCATTAAAGGCCTCGCGCATCGCATTCTTGACATGTCCTCTTGTAACAGCTAACTTTTCTAAATCACTCCTATACATCGTCCTTCTTGAGCGTGCATGTATCTTCCTTTGCTTTTTAAGTAAACTTTTAACTTCACGTGTATACCTCAGGAGATCGTTCCCATCCCTAATTTGCCTTTCTGCATATGTAAGTCCATATCATTCCTGACTATATTCACGAATCGAAGCCACATCTCTTCAACCGAGCCGCTTCCTTCTATAATGGTAATGTAATTATCCCTCAAAAAAGTTCTTAAACTCTCCTTTGGGGCCTTTTCGAACCTATAAACGACCCTTTCGTTTTTCTTTTTGCGCGCGGCTGTTAATTTCACTGCAGCAATTACAGCTTTATGATCACTTATTCCCTTTGTGGTAGATATGTCCGTGAATAATTCAGGCCTATTTTTAACGAGAATATCTAAAATGTTTTCGTTATCGTTGTGGCACCGCGTTGGTTCAGAGACGAGCAACTCAACATTAAAATCTGAGAAAAAGTCAAGAATAATCTCACAGGATATTTTATCCCTGCCACCAGAAAAGTAGGCGTAAATAGTCCAGTCAATATAAGAAAAGTTGAAGTCACCTCCTAGTAATATCCCATGATCCGGAAATTGAAGAGCTATATTACTTACATTATCTCTTAAGGCCTCAGCAATAGCTACATCTGCATCTGGTGGACGATAGAATGAGCCTATTACAAGTTTTGTCCTAGCTACTTTTAGTCTAATCCATAGGATTTCACAGACCGTATCGATATTTATTTCGCTACACGACAGGTGTTTACTAACAGTTATAAATACACCACCTCCATTTGAATGTAACCTATCTTTTCGGAAAACATTCATGCTATTGTTAAACATTTCTGCTTAACTTATATCCGGTTTTAACCAGCTTTCAGTACCTAATACAATATTTGCTTCTGTACTACTAATAATGCTCTCAAGCTCAGGCAGCTTATTACAAACACTTCTACAGTTAATAACGATTAGTTTTAACGGTCGAGATTGATTTACGCTACTCCTAACATATGGTGCCGAGTTTAATTGGGCTGCCTGTAATTGTAATCCCAGTTTCAGGTCTTCCTCCCTCAGCCTAAAAAAATCCCCCAATGCACTCCACACGGCCCCTGCCACCCGTGTAACCGATTCACGTGTGTAGTGCACACCTGATATATCCAAGGGTACCCTACACGACTCGTACCTAGGGCGAATATCTAGGAATCTGCAGCCATGATTATCGCAGAAACGCCGCAGTCTCTGGTTCAGACGCTCGACTCGGCTCTGAACCAGAGGTCCACAGTCGGTTCTATCGACAATGCTGCAGATAGTTAACTCAGCAGAAATATTGCGGTCATCAACCACAGCGCTCACCCTATGAGCAAGCCGCAGGAAGGAAGAGATGATACCCTCCGACCCAAGGCAGCAAGCATCATTTGTGCCGACATGAGCTACAATCTGCAACTGGCTACACCTCGTCCGTTTAATGGCATCCGGGATGGTCTGTTCAACATCTTGGATCAGACCTCCCGGAATGCACTCTAAATGGACATTGGACTTCATCCCCGACCTATTCGCCATGTCCCTAACGGGCTCAATGAAACGCCTAACGTTGGAGCTACCTATCACCAGAATCCCTTTCTGTGGTCGCTCAGACCTAGCGGGCGGGTGGGCTGGCAACTCGCAGAATGACGATTGTGGAACTGAATCAGACCCAGACAACACATTAAACCTATTGGACAGTGGTACAAGCTTCCCCTCCTGGGATGCAGACCTGTACGACTGCCCCCGCATGCGGCGTCAACGTCTGGAAACCACGGGCCAGACTGCCGCACAGACTCCAAAGTCTCAGCCTGGACTGCAGGTACGATATTTGGTAGGGGAGAACCTGTGAGAACACTAGTTCATCAGGATCACCCCTTCCACATCTGCTGCAGTCACCTACGGCAGCTTCCGGCCTTGTAACTTTCGTTAGCAAAGCTGCAAGCTGAGCGCGAAGACCAGCCACCTCAGGCCGAGTCTGCACATAGCAATCACAGTCCCTAAACATATTACTTTGAAAACAAAAACTACGGAGAGGTTGAAAGATGAACTTAACGAGTGATCCAAATAAACTGTTCACAACTTACTAACAACCGCTAGGCACGACCTAAATAAAACCTAACTGAGGAGATAAACTTAGACCAGACGACAGATACTGCATTAAGTAGTTAATATGACGTACCGATAAACAGTGTTAACCAACCACTGTACTAAATAAAAGACGAATAAGCTCTATTTACTTTCCTATAGAAAAAGAAAATAATTAAAGGCGATCACGATTACAGCAAGCTGCTGCAATTCAATTAACGCTAATAAAGCAAAAGCTGTCACCACTTTAAATTAAGTAAACAGATGGCGGCACTAGTCATGACGGTTGCTGGAGACCAACTAGCTGCTACTGTGCAACGACAGAAATTATTCAAATATAAAATCTAACTATAACACTTTAAATAAAATACAGGGAACTGGCGGCACTAGACAGTAGCTGGAGATCAACTAGCTGCTACTCTGCGACGACAGAAATTATTCAAAGATAAAATCTAATTACAACAATTTAAATAAAATACACGGAACTGGTGGCACTTGACTCGATGGTTGCTGTAAATCAACTAGCTGCTACTCTGCGACGACAGAAATTATTCAAAGGTAAAATCTAGCTACAACACTTTAAATAAAATACACGGAACTGGCGGCAGGTGACTCAACGGTTGCTGGAGATCAACCAGCTGCTACTGCCAAGACAACGTATAATCCCACTTTGGCTATTGAATCCTTGTCTGCGCTGTTACTATTCACTCAGATAGCTCAGGTGTTTGCAGCATTATGATGATGTCCCACGCTTGACATGGTGTTAGCTGGTTTGAGCTAAGGTCAGGTAAAAAATTCTCAGCATTGTGACTTGGCCAGCATGATAAGAGAGGAGGTGGATTTCTATTCACCATATCGTATGCAAAAATCTTGATTTAAATTCCAAAGCTCTCTGCAGTGTGTTTGGAGAGAGGGCATACGCCACTCCTGATGGTGATTCAGTCGTTGGATGAGGACTTCCATCTGTTATCTCATATCCACAACACAACCATCATTATACATTAAGCATAACAACATTAAAAAAGTCATCCATACTTACGATAACACAAACACTTACACTCTGCAGAATGTAATCATCTTGTCATCTTTGTGGATCGTTCCTATGTAGGTGTTCTGGATATTGCACCCACTTTGATTTCGACATCACCACGCAAGTGTACTGCATATACTTACTGATTTTGTTTGTATTTCATTTGTATGATTAAGTACAGATCTATCAAAAACAGGTTCTGATAATCTTTAGACATTGCCTGTAAGTCTTATAAAATTAGTATTCCAACATCCCAACTGTACAAAACTTTTCCTTACCCGATTTCGTCATTTGTATAATCAGTCTGATGTCCGATACTTGGCACTTGGTTTTTGGTAATGAACATTTTATCAAACAGCGGCTGGCCTAATGTAGAACCCCCAACTTGGATGAACAAGTTTTTCCTCAGAAAGCTCTTCCCCTAGGAGAATTGTCTTGACCTCCTTGTTTTTGTCTTTTAGTTTCCTTTATTCTCTGAGGTATATTCTGCAATGTGTCAGGAAAAGATTATTTAAAAAGGGCCTAAAAAGAACTCGGACTCGCTTGTGAAAAAGGAATAATTCGCTTCACCTTTTGTGATATTTAATATTCTTAGAACACCGAAATCTTGTTGGCCAGACGAGAATTTAAACTGAGTAGTAACTAACAACCCATCTGAACGTTGTTAGTCACAGAAAAGCATTAGTTTTTCACTTCTGTTACATTTGATTTGTGATGGCATACACAAAATTATTAACAAAAAACCCATAACTGAAAAATAAGTTCGATGTTTTGAAAGCTAATAGAACTCTCTAAATGAAAGAATAATTTCGTGGAAAAATAATGAAATTACAAACGTAATTTTTCAACATTGTCTCTCAACGCAGTATTTGGATATGACTCCAACCTCGTTTCTTCAACACATGGCAAAAAAAAGCAAATTTAGTTTCATTACATGTGAAGATATTGTGCCAAATACATTGTACATCACCTTGGAGCAAAAGTGGAAAGATCAATTTCCTAATAGAGGAGTGAAATAAGTTTATCCTTGATTCTTGGCAGCCCAGATGGCGTCGCGTCATATTTGTTGAAGCCGACGTTTCGATCATCAATCTGTGGTTTTCTTCCAGGGCAGAACTGCGTCTTCTATCAGTGTGCGGTGTTGTTTTATAGCCGAGTCCCGTGACGCGCCTAGAGGGTTCGATTTACCCGGCCAATCAGAAGGTCCGAACCGTCCCGTGTTTCGTTGGCTTAGTGGGGCGCGGTGCAGTCTGATGGTAGGTGATACGTGATGTACTGTGTTCGCACTAGCGAGAGCCAGGCGTCGTGTAATTTAAGCCCGTTGTTATCGTTTATTTTGTTTGGCGTTTGGCAATTTCCAACGCCTCCTTGACCCTCATTGGCCACCATTTATCTTCGCGCACTGTAAGGGTGGTGTTTTCGAAGTTTATGGCATGATTAGTATCCGCTGCTTGCCGTGTAGTGGCGAATTTATCAGTGTTGTTGGATCTATAATTGCGGATGTGCTTACGCAGCCTGTTCCTTATAGTGCGCCCCGTGTCTCCTATGTACACCCGACCACAGGTGTACGGAATATCATACACCCTGGCAACCTGTAGTGGAGGCAGCCTGTCCTTATCCTTGACGAGTTGGTTACTGACCTTGCTGTGCCCTTTGTATATATGTTTTATATCAACTTTTTTAAAAAATAGCTTTCCAATTCTGTCTGTAACGCCACTGATGTAGGGTAGAACAACTACTTTGCGTTCCTGAGAGGCGGCTTTATTAGATGCTGAATTGTCGTCTCTCCCTGTCGTTGCTGAATGCAATGCCTGTCTAATACAATGATTGTGGTAGCTATTGGACGGGAATGAGTGTTGCAGTGCCTCCAAATCCGCCGTCAAACTATTTGCATCACACACTTTCGTCGGTCTTGTACACAAGGTCGTGAGGACGCCTCTTATGGCCACTGGATGGTGGTGTGACGTGGCATGTAAATATCTGTTTGTATGTGTCCCCTTGCAATAAACTGAACGGCAGCTCTCCTTGTTCCTCCGTTTCCATAATGAAATTAATTTTGCGATATGCTCTATTTATATAATCCAGGAATTTTTCGAGGGCACTCTGTCCATGGGGCCACACAACAAAAGTGTCATGAACATAGCATAACCTCAGACGCGGTTTGGAGGCTCGCGTTGTCCAACATTTGCGTCTCCAGCGCCTCCATGAAGATGTTCGCCTCTATCGGCGAAAGCGGTGAGCCCATGGCCGCTCCTTTCATTTGGGCGTAAAATTTCTCATCATATTGGAAGAACGTTAATTTGACACAAAACTCGGCCAAGTCCGCCCATTCTTCTGAGATGTTAAGGGCCGATAGCTTGGTGCGTATTATTGTCACTGCTTCTTCCACAGGTACGTTGGTCTAGAGCGACATGACATCAAAGCTAGAATGTCAGTTTCTTTAATTTTGAGTTTTGAGATGATTTCAACGAAGTGTGAGCTATTTCTGACAGTCGAAGCGATGCCTTCTGACAAGGGTTTTAGTTTTTCAGCAACAAAGCAGGCTAGTGAATGAGTCGGAGAGTTAATGGTGATGCCTAGCATTTAGGTGAACACAGCCATCTATTCAGATTTCAGTTTTATTAGGTTTCCCTAAATCACTGTAGACAAATGGTTGGGTTGTGTCTTAGAAAGGCCATTGCCGAATTTCTTCAAGCTCTTTATCCCCATTCCTCTCCTGCCCTAATGCATTTGTCATCAATGAGGAATAAAGAATGAATTTAGCACAGGTGAACGCAAGGGGCAATCACAAGCACAAAGTGGCTAACACACTATAAAATGATTCAATATAAAATTTTATCCATAGGCGTATATCCTGTTAAGGATGTCAGATGCGTATACAATGAGACTTACTTCACAACTGAATACAGAGTTGAGTGTGATGGGCAAGGTGAAAGAGTGAGGGACCGAGTTGCGAAGAAAATAAGTGGACAATTGATAACTAGGGGAAAATATTATCTCTTCAAATGGTAGCATAAGTTTTATTTATTTTAATTATTTTTAAATAATAACCATTTGTATCTAATATAAATTACTTATCTTTTTTAATTTAATAATAGTGACAAAGCATAACATTTTCAAACCCTATGCCGATCTTGGAAGGGTGATAATAAATGTAAAGCATTTAGGGTAAGATTTCTCAAAATAAGATAATATTGTAACTGTAGGGGGACCAGTAAACAGTCTTGGTAAGGACCTCAATTATCCAGTTAAGAAACAACACATTGCTTAAATTTCCAGGAACATATGTCAGACAAATGTGGGATTTATGAGTAATGCTTGATCATTACAATCTACCCTGGATATATTATCATGTCAGGTGTACAAATCCATGCTGGAAAGGATTCTTTGGCAGCCTTTAAATTCACATATTGGGTTGATCGAAGTGGCTTGATTGGGAGGGAGAACTTGCTTCTGAGATGCTTTCACACTTATATTGTAGAAGTTTACGGCAAGTGAGTGACTGAGCGAGTAATGCCTGCAGTTTTCACTTTATGGGTCCGATAGCTCCAATGCCTTGTCCAGCATACTATTGACGAATTGTATAACAAACTTTTAAAGAATATAAACTTTTATTTTAAAATTAACTTTGTTAATTTTTATTTACATTTAACTATTGGGGATATAACAATTGTTTGGAAGTTATATGAAAGATTTCATGCAATGTTTAGTAAGAGGTACCAGGCACCATCAAAGATTAACGTAACGTAACGTACCGTAACGTGTTGTGAACCAGCCCCAATCAAGCACTTTCAGTTAACACCTTATTGTAGATAAGTCCTTAATTCTGCGACGGAATCATCATAGTTGTACTGTGGCAACATACTTTCTTCACTGGTAAATTTACAAGCCACCCAACAAAAAGACTTTGAGGATCATACCTCATGGTACAATGAAGGAATGGTATTCTGAATGAAGACAGCATAGGACAGATATTCATCCCAATTTGTCCAGCGAGCCATTTATAAAATGATGTAAGTCCACAAGGGTGCAATATGAGCGCTTTAGAGTCCCATTGGGCTGTGGCCAAGATGGGGTGGTTGATATCTGAGATACACGCAATCACTCAAGAATTGCATTCCGCAGTCGCTCACCAGCATGGTGGGGATCCATTATCCTAACATGATTTGCTCAACGAGAGCTGTGGTCACTGAATCTGAATCTTACTTTTTATGGAGCTGCTACTAAAAATTTACTATATTCCTCATTGTATCTTTAAAGGTGAGTACATATCAATGGCTTGACGATGTGGTTGGGAGGGACTCGACCAGATTGGTGTTGCATCTTGCGAACACATGTGGAGGCGTCTTGATTACCATTAATGGCAATTTAGCACCCTTCCGCGTCATCTTATTCCACTGAAAAATATTAAACTTCCTAATGAAATCTATAATATCTCGCTTCCTTCCACGCCCGGTGCAGTGTTGTTTTAATTTTTGTAAGCGTGCGCCACATCCACAAATATCTACTGATGGACGAGCCATGTATTTCTTTTACCAGCGGCTGCATTTCCCTTTGAAGACTCGCAACCACTGTATTCCTTAACTTCTGATAAGTGGCTGTCCAGATCATAGATTTATTATCTGCTTGTTTTTGTTCCCCATTCACCGGTTCTCCTCCTGTGGTCCCTACTCCCTATATGTATTGTAGCCTGCTATTTTATAATGAAATCATCCCCTGCAATTTGAGCCACAACTTCATCAACCTAGATGAAGGATTGCTAATGCTTGCGAAACATATAAGGGTTTGATGGACGGTATATATCATAAAATTCTGGCCATATATGTATATATGCCTTTAATTGCTTCATGGCCCATATTAACGCCAAACTTTCTTGTTCGATGGTGTTCCACTCTTGTTCACTCTCAGTAAGGATACCCAATGCATATGCTACTGGCTGGTCAACCTTATCATATTTCTAGTTCAAAACCACCACCAGTGCTCCATCAGAAATGTCCGTGCTTATAATGAATTCTGGGAAAAATCTGTAAATTGAAGGAGGGGTAGTATAGTCAATACTTTCTTTCAAACATGGGAACGCCTCCTGCTTTGGCGTCCCGCATGCATTCGGTACTCCTTTCTTCAACAGCTTATTCAACTGCTTCTCCTTCTTGCTAAAATTCTCTATGAATTTTCGGTAATATCCCACAAACCTCCAAAATGCCCTTAACTCGATTGCTGTCCGGGATAGTGGAAAATTCAGCACCGCTTTTACCTTCCACAGATTGAGGGCGATTCCATCAGTGGAAATAACGTGCCCTAACTACGCCACATCCCTTCACTGTTTACAAGAAATAGTGTTTGTCAACTTGCAGTTTCAAATTATGCTGCCCAAGTCTGTCAAACCCCTCAACTAACCTTTTGTTATGTTCCGCTAGAGTGGGTGCGTGGACCACAATTTAATTAATATAGATGAGTGCTTCTTCGCTTTGAAGACTCGCAACCACTATATTCCTTAACTTCTGAAAAGTGGCTGGCCAGATCTTAGATTTATTATCTGGACTTGATCTTCTGGTTTCAGAAATATGTTGTGTTGCAGCATTGTTGTATAAGTTAACTTTTCCCCTGGTAAATGAAAAATGTCATTGTATGTGGCGCATAATTCAATAAGAGTTTCTCTTGCTTCCGCATTTAAATGGCACACCTGCAATATCAGTTTTATAATTTTCAACTTCTCCGATGCCGAATTTGGCTAGATTATTTCGGCCATCCATACGATGCTATCTCTCTATCATCGAATTTGTGGACAGGGAATCATGACTTCCCTTTCATTGGTGTTGACTATGGTAATGACGTTTTTTCTCCCACAATGTTAATAAGCGCCTCTGTTGAGTACACTCCCGGATAGACCTACCCTGTCGTAATTACTGCTGTACCATTCTGACATCTCTCTATGCAATCACTAAAACTTGCTCCTGTCGCCAGGGCCGGCGTTTCGTGTTATGCCCGGGTGGGTAGTCAGGCACGAAAAGACGGGGGGGGGGGGGGGGAGGGGGTAGTTCCCTGAAAAATCTTACTTAAAGTGATAACAGTGATAACTATGGAATCAAATTCTTAAGGTAAATTTATAGGAGAAAAACTAGAAAATGAATTTAAAAATTCATCATATAATTTATTCATTAATATATTTATTAATTATATTTTAGCTATGTACGAAACATTGTTATTTTTTAAAATTTACTATTAATCAGTATTAATTGCGCAATGCAAAAATTGTAATGCACTTCTCGCATTCGAGAGGATGCGGGTTCGAATCCCCGTCCGGGCATCCAGATTTGGGTTTTCCATGGTTTCCCCAAATCACTCCAGGCGAATGCCGGGATGCTTCCTTCAAAAAAAAAAAAAAAAAAAAAAGGCCATGGCCGTATTACTTCCCGTTTCTTGTCCCCAGCCTCATCCCGCCTCTAATGACCTTAGCCGTCGACGAGGTGTAAGGCCCTAAGTAAAAACAAAATGTAATGCGCTTTGCTTCTTTGGAAATGAAACGATTCAATAATTTTTCCAAATCAAGTTCTTCAGTAAGGTTGCTCGATCTTATGTAACTCTTGAGTCGGCGTAAGGCCTAAAAACTTCATTCATTTGAACAGGATGACCCGAGAATTGTGATGAGTAGTCGAACGAAGCGTACAAACTCTGGTATGAGTCCTCTAGTCCATTTGTACTTCTGTAAAAAATCTACAGCCACTCTTAATTTTTTTGCCTCCTCATCTTGCCTTTTCAAAAGTTGTAAAAAACATGTCTCTATCACTGAGCAATCTTTCTTGGTCAAAATCATGATTGTAGAAATTTATAATTTTTGCTACATTTGTGGGCTGTCACAAAGCGAATCGTTCTAACGATTTGAAGAAGTGGGTGGAAACGTTGTCGAATCGACTATTTAACTGGTCATAAAAATAAGATTTGCGGAGAAAATCTTGAGGTGTTTCGAATCGGAGGTTTTCACGCTTACCTTGATTGAAATTTTGCGTTGATGTGAGATTTGAGGTTCGCTGGTTTCAAAGTTAGTACCTGACTGCAAACTTTCCCGCAAAATTTCTTCGAATTTTGACTCTCGAGCACAGTAAAAAACATCAGTGATTGCTTCTATCTTCGCATACGATTCAATAACAGATAGATTAGATTTCTGTAGATCTGCATTCAAAATTTCGACGCGATCAAAAATTTCTATCATCATTGTTAAATATAAAACACACGCAAATGATTCCATGTCGGAGTAAAATCCAGAAGCCTTAGCAGCGACAGCGTTGTCTACTTCCCTGGTTACAGAATGTTCGTACAAAAATTGAAGAATAAATACCTTGTCGGACAATAGGCTTCAAGAGAAGGCAAATCATCATTAGTTTCTTTTTGTATTCCAATTTGTAGTTTCTTAAACTGTCCAAGCCGTTTCGGCGAGTCTCGCACGACGTATATCAATCTTTTACTGTTCCAATAATTTTCTCGCTATTATAATTCTCTCAATTCCATCTTGTACTACAAGATTGAGGTTATGAGCATTACAGTGCACAAATAATGCTCGAGGCTCTTCTTTGCGTATTCGTGACTGTAATCCCGTTATTTTTCCAGAAACGTTAGAATCCCCATCGTAGCGCTGACCCCTGAGTTTTGAGAGTTCTCACTTGTGCTTGGCGAAAATATTAGTGACCAAATAAGGCTTATTAAGTTGAGGCCATGGATTGTCTTTCGCCTAGTTTTTAAAAATAAATGGTACTGGAGAACTACTCGAAGTAGTTTCTAGGGGAAAAAATGAATTCATACGAGGGGCAGTCAAAAACTTCCCGGAATTTCATTGTAACTCTTTATTAACAAGAGATAAGTACACATTTAACTAATCTCATTTAAAGAAGGCTCCTTCCGAACACACACACTTGCTCTCCCACTCCTGCCATTGCTGGAAACAACGATGAAAATCCTGTTTTGGTATCTTCCAAAGTTCAGCTGTCGCTTTGGTTTAGATGTCTTCTACGTTAGCAAAACGGTTACCTTTGAGGCCCATTTTCATCTTGGGAAAGAGCCAGAAATCCAATGGCGCTAAATCCGGTGAGTAGGGAGGCTGGTGGAGGACTGGAATGTTCTTTTCTGCAAGCCATGTCTGCACAACAATCGATGTGTGGGAGGGAGCATTGTCGTGATGCAGTAACCATCCTCTTTTCCATTTGCCCGGACGCCATCGGATTCTAGTGTTAGGTCAAGTGACAAATATATTAGCGGAAAATGGATAACTCGAAAAAAAAAATCGTAAATCAGGAAAAACGAAGGTAACACTGCTACGTTTGTTTATTAGTCCATGCGCATTATTACAATTTCAAGAATTAATTCAGGCATAGATATTTTTACCAAATAATTGGTAAAAAAAACCCTTGTAAATTCATTTAAAAAATAAACCCAACAGTTTTTATCCAACTTCTATATATAAATGTGGAAACTGTACAAAAAAAAAAAAAAAAAAAAAAAAAAAAAAAAAAAACATTCGTTCACAGCAATAAAATCCTCATGTTGGTGTCCTTTTAAATAAACTTTCGCAATTTGTCCTACAATTCATAATAGGTTTTATTGGCCAGTCAGGTTTAGTGACGTGTATCTCCTTCACTAAAAATTTAACGGAGAATTCTGTGCAGTTTTGATACCATTCCTCTGAGAGCAGCAGGATCACCTCATCTTCACACAACTCTCTTAAAACCAAAAACTGCAATGCTCAGTCACTCATTTTTCACAAACTACGCTCTATTATAGCCAAAATGTTTAAATCCGCCATACAAAATAATAGAGAGTGGCAAGAGAAAACATCCAGCAAATAACCCTGATGACACGTACTCGGACCGACCGCGGACGTGATGTTTATATGTAAAACTTGGTTGCCAATTAAGTTCACTACAAAGTTGGCAATCAAGTTGGTCGTCTGTGGGCCCCTTAGGTATATGTTTTATTATGTGATAGTAGCGTGTCTCAAAATGAAACCAAAACTAAGTCCTATTTAGATATTTGTGTACAAAAACTGAATCTGTGGCAAATGTACATTAGGTAAAAAATAATGTTCTCTGAAAGAACGTACCACCATTGCTTTAAAAAGCAATTTGAAATCCATCCATCCAGAAGAATTTAAAACGTCTGAAAAATTAAATGTAGATCTTAAGTTACATGAAAAAAAATTCCCAATATCACTCTAGTCAAGTAGTAAAAGCAAAAAGGACTGCCATTAAAAGTAGATCCTCTTAAGTGATGGCAAATGAACGATCACAAATATTCTATGTTGTTTCCATTAGTCTCCAGGTTTTTGTCAGCCCCGCCTAGCGAAAAATTGTTCAGCGAAAGGTTTAATTTGTGTATATTGGGGGGGGGAGGGGAGGGGGGAGGAGAAAATTAAAAATGAGAAAGGCTGCTAAACGTTTTTTTTTAATAACTTGCCACTTTAAGCTTTCGAAGATTAATTATAGTAATTATAAAACTACTACTTCAAAGTCAGTTACTGTTTGATTTGCTTATTAAAATAAACATTATTCCACTTGTCATTTTTATTAAGTAGAAGTAATTAGACACTAAATCATATTTTCATACAACTTAGGCTTCAGTTTCCGCTTCTATAATGTCGCTTCCGTTACATCTCTAGTACATACACGTGAATATTCATTACATGCGCACGTATTTATGTATAGAGTGAAGAACAAGAATAAGAATTTTACTTTTACTTACTTTCACGATTTTGACTGTCAGCTGACTGAACAAGGCCATCTTTTAAGGTTCCAGTGGATCATTCATCTACGGGCGATGCAAATTTATCCTCCACTTTCTGCTGTCTTCTAGCATTATCTAGACTCAATTCGTTTCTCCTGTTCAGCTTCACTACGAATTTATCTATTTGGTTTTTTGTTATTGATTTTTTTTTAGAATTAGCCGAAACGCCTTCGAAATACACTAATGCAGCTTTCACACACGACTGCTTCGGACGTACACTATTTTCTTGCGTTCACTCACAAGATTGTTTGCTCAGTAGGCGACATCTGGGGTGGCAGGTCTCTATTGAAACATCAAAGGGATTTAGCGCGTCGCTAATGGTGCTGTGGGCACACAGGCTATTATATACACATTTTGAAGAATGAAACTAACATGCTTAGCTGCTCTGCACTCTATTTCTTTCTTTCTCTCAATTCTTTCTCCTATGAACTTCTCAAATTCCGGGTGGGTGAAATACCCACCCGGAATTTCCCGGGTGGGTACTGCTACCCACCATACCCACATTATCCGCCGGCCCTGCCTGTCGCACCTCTAACTTTATCTATTTCATACTGCTATCTTTTCCTTGCTCCAAAAAATCTTTTATTCCCTGGGCCTCTTCTCCTGTGTTCACTTTCTCTTCTTTTTTTCGAAATGCAACCAGGCCACTTAACCTTACTTGCTGGGTGGCATAATCAACTATCGCTTTATGTTGCTCTATGATGTTTCGCTTAAGTATGCCGTGAGCTGGTAGTTTTACCAACAGCTGTTTCACATATCACTCATGATTAATCTTATGAGCTTCACTCATCTGTATTCATAATCGCACTGTGTATAGTGTCTGCGTTGTTTTTTCACCAATCCTCTTGATGCGTGGTGCCTTAAGTAGGTTTATACTAATCCTCTCTTGGAGAGTACCTTCCCTTAAACATCGTTTTCTCCCCATGTCCATTAAGAATGTTAGAGTACCAACATTACCTTCTTCGCACCTTATACTTTTCACGTTTCATTTTCTTACTGCAGTTGAATGCAAATACTTCACTCTTACATAGCCATAGGATGGCTGCTCACCTACTCCTGATGACAGTTTTCCTCCTTTTTCTCTATCTTTAACAATGGACACTCCATACAGTGGTCTCCCTTTTGACTGTTCCTATTACGTTTGTCACACTGGCTCAGATGACAATACGAAGGAGGACCCAGAAATAACCAGAATTTGTTTATAGAAAGCAGTTACTTTATTGTTTTTCAAATACAACCTTAATACTTCAAATTACTCTCCATTAGTATTAATGCACTTGTCCAAACGTTAATTCTAGTGTCGGAAGCATGTTTTAAATTCGTCCTCATTCATGCCTACTAACACCATCGTGACACCACGTTTTATGTCTTCGACATCGGGAAAACGCTTTCCTTTCAAGACCCTTTTCATAATCATGGTCTTCTTGCAAGGCCTGTTGTACATTTAAAGGAGCAACTGTATTAGGGAATTGAATTGATTGTTGTTGATCAGATGTAGAATCAGTATTCCTGTCATCAGAAGATGTGCTTGGGATATTGTTATCAGTACTCTCAGTGGCAGGTAGTTCTTGTATGAGTTAACCTACTGACATAGTAATGATGGTACGAACCGGTTTTTCACCGGCTGAATGCATTGTGAAATTTAAATAAGTATAGTAAGCAAAAACAAATTTAAAATAGCTATTTGAAAATATCGAAGGGTTTGAAACTCATGAAACGAAGAAATTTCAATAACTACAGAAAAACTTGCAATGAACAGGTTGATAACTACACAGAAATCCGATCAGCTGTTCGCGATGTTAGCTAGGAACGAAACGCCGAAAATCAATACAGATACAAAATGGCACATAAAGAAACACTCAAAAAATACAAGTAAACATAAATCTTAAACTTAACCTTACAAAAATTCAAACGCAGTTTGTAAATGAAAAGTTGAATGACAAAAATTCAAAAATAGTCACATGCAGTTTTCAGATGAAAAGTGGAAAATATTTCAATACAATTTCGGAGCACTGCAGTAATCTTTGCTAGTACCTATGAAAACACAAGTTCTTTGCTTCCACGAAAAATAATCACATCATTTAAGCACTCGATGCACATAGTGTATAAAAAGGAAATAAACTTCGTTATATTTGGGCTATAAGTGAAGTTAATCACTGAAAAAAAATATTTACGACACGTAATATGGGAATCAGAAAAGTCGTTACTATTGTTGTAACTTATATAGTGCATTAACTATTTGTTAAGAAGAGAAAATGTTTTCTTCGCGGCATAAAGCAGTGAAAGAAAGAAACAATGAAGGATACAGACTAGATTATTCTCGCCAAGGACCAAACTTCGCCGTAGCATGGTTTGAGGAAGGCCCTACTTCGAAGTGAGTTAAATATTTATGAATTGTTTTTAGACGAAAACACATTCATCACTGTCGTTCACGAACGCTTGTGCCTTGTAGCGCGAGAGTGGCTAAGCACTAAAACAGCTGCCTACTTATCTGTGTAGTTGTAGGCACCGCTGGTAGTCAGCTGATCAATTGGTCCTCGTCCGTTCGGCGACAACGGCGAGAGAAACACCGGACGCAAGAATGCGTCAGCGCTCCAGGATGGGCGAAGGTGTTCGCATGTAAGGGACTAAACTGCTCACGGGGTTAGATAAACAGTCAATCACCCTATCTCCGTGTTACTTATGTGGCATTGGATTATCGATTGTTTTAAAATTCTTTTGGCCACCACCTAGCTCACATAGTAATAAAAGTCACTGTGGATAAGTTCAAATTCAAAGTTTCACTACATTCTAAAAAATTGTACAAGTCCAAACAATCGATGACTATCAGAAAATCTTCACCAAGTTCTTAGACTGTAAGTTATGAAAAGCGATCAGATCAGACCAGACCCCATTGTAAAATTTGAAAGTCACATTGAATGAAACCAAAACTGTATCACTGTACTACAACATTATAAAAATAGCTACCCCCGGACTTACATCACCATGTGACCATGTGGCCCCAACACCATTTCGCGCCAAGCACAGCAAGACCCGACAATATTACTGCTCCAGTGGTCACCAGCAAAAAGGACGCCAGGAAGCTCCCATTGACGGTATATATATATATATAGAATCACTGCTTTCTCGACAAATCACTCCGCGCTCAAAGGTCAACTGGTATGGAAACTGTATTTATGTGCCGAATTTGCAAAATAATTCTTCATTTTTGGCTCTCACTACTCCTATCGTTCTGAAATTTTACCAGTAGCTAGAACTTGAGGTAAATGTAAATTTTAATTCTTATGAAAATTTCTGTCTTCAACCGTTAAGCTGTAAAAAATTATTTTCTGTCATTCCAAAATTTACTCATAACTTTTTCCAATTTTTCAGCTACGAGGCTCAAAAAAGGTTTTAACTTCTAATGGAATTCTCTTTCATTTGAAACTAAAGTTTATTCTTTTACAGAAGAATATGAATGATGATGAATAGCTTATTTTCGACCTCGCTAATAATTTTATGATGACTATGAAACCGGCTTTAAGTGATTCTACTTGTTCTCAAATGCCTATGTTGCGTTTCACAGTCACTACTTGTTTTCTCCGATTTATTATTAATTTTTGAAGTGAACGCCCTTCTAGCTGATGTAACCCCGAAGTAAAACTCGTTCGACATATTAAAAAAAAAAATCGCTACTTTGTTTCATCTTGATCAAAATACTGCATGTTTTTTAAGACAACTTACTAAACCTTGTTTCTAATAAATTATAGGGTATTCTGAAAATGTTTTCCCCTCTTTAATTTACGTGTATTCTTCAAATTATTAATTTTTCTTTGTGCCATGTGGCTGACTTTACTACATAATGTTTAAAAAACAACCTTTAAACTGTACTGATCTTTCCTAAACTTTAGTATGTTGTATAAGAAAAAATTAAATTTGTCTCCTTCTATAAGTTTACTTCCTATATCTTTCCAAAATTCGACTCTTAAATTTTAAAGTGTGTAATTTCGTGTTACATTTTTCATACCGGCTTTTTAGCTTTTAACGTCTTTAAACTTTTTAGTATGACTTCCTTGTTAGAAAATTTATTATCTTTTGATTGTTTCTTATCATGAAGAAAATATTGACTTTAGCGAAATTATATCGAAGCCAAATATTGCATATGCAGATGTTGTGTCCTTCTACAGCTTGTTAATTAGATTTAGGATTTGTATTTACTATTTACACTTGATTTATTGTCTAAATTAAGTGTTTAATTTATTCCCTAAATTACCACCAAAAATGACTCTAAAGTTGCGGTATCGTGTTCTTCACCTGAGCCCGTTATACTGTAAACAAATTTCATTATGCAAATTTACAAAATTCTAGGCTAGCTTACAACTCGTAGCCTGTGATGATGTTGAAAAAATTTGGATCGCCTTTGAATGCGTCTTTCATTTCATGCCAGGCTTGAACACAACGATCCCTTTGATCTCTGGTGAGAAGCCTGGGCACGAACTATGCTGCCGCTCTTCACATCCCTAAATCAAAATGCACCAAATTGAGCTCTAGGACAACACGGATAAGTCCTCGAGTTGGTCAATTGTCGTGCGTCGATATTCGTTGATCCTCGCTTTGAGCAGATGAAGTGCGAAACGGAATTGGGCTGATCTTCAATGCCCATTTCTCTATTTTTAAAGTGAGAAAACCATTTGTACACTTGAGTTTTACTAAGAGCATGTTCTTTGTAAGCAGTTTGCTTCATCACAACTGTTTCCGCTGCATTCTTGTCGAGTAAATAACAAAACATCATAGCCGCACGTTGTTCATATGAATCAGCCATCTTTTCGTGTCATGTCAGTACTTTACACACATACAAAGAACTGCCGGATAAGCCACACTAATCACTGCCGGATGATGCTTCTTGGCAGAATGACTCAGCAGTGGTCCTACAACAGCCCTTGGCTGCGCAACCTGCAACTACAAGTACGCGATGCGCAGCATTACTATCCCGGTTATTTTTGGGTCTGCCCTCACAATTACTCTGCCCCCTGTGATCATCTAAATTGCATCTACTGCCACTTGTGCCATGGCCATTAGTTAATTTACAATGCCCACCTAACTAGGGTTGTACACTTAGACAGTACATCGATGTTTTTATTCGATGTAAAACATCAGAACCATGTATAAATGTTTTTCGATGCATTGATTAAAAACATTGATGTTTTTTCAACATCGAATACTTTTATGTTTTTCATAGCTCAACTAATACAAACCAACAATATTCGTCGGCGAATGTCATTTCATTTATCTCTTACCTGGTCCTTCAAAATCGCCAAGAGAAAATGTGAGAGTAGTTTGATATACACCATTTCCAATAGAACGCAGATAGTTCATCGTCTTTCGTTTGGTCTATGTGAAGCTACAGTAACACTATTCCAGCATTGTAGTGCTGTAGCTGTAATGATGTGTTTAATTTCATGGTTTTTTTTTTTGTGTATGGCTTTACGCCTCGTCGACGTCGAGGTGATTAGATACAGGGAAGGATTGGGGAGTATGGAACGAGAAGGAATTCTGCCATGCCCTTTTGAAGGAAGCATTCCGATATTCGGTTGGGGTCGTTTGAGGAAACCATGGAAAACCCAAAGCTGGATGCCCGGACGGGGTTTTGAACCCGCATTCTCCAAAATGCGAGGCCAGAGCATTACCGTTCATCCAACATTAAAAAATTAATTTTATGATATTATGTTGGTTACGTAGTGTTGTATGAGTGACTTATAGTTTTGTGAGTTAAACAGAAACTACAAATTAACAGAAATATTTTATTATGATACCAGATCATTACAATAAAAAACCAGACATTAAATACTAAAGTCTAATCTGCCTAAAAATATTAATTTTAAGTCTTTAATCACTTACCACCAATGGTGTTTAGGCAAACGTTTCAGAAATAAAAGTTTACTCAATTGTTTTCCTATCATTTTGTTACTTTGCTGATTAACTATTTGAGCAGCCTTCTGAAATAAACGTCCAGATACAACAGAAGTCCCGACAACAGTCAATAAGATGTTACCCCAAATTATATCTAAATTTTGAGTAGTATCGTGTAACACTTACCGTACCATAGTTGTTTTAGAGTAATAATATCTTATTTTGATTCTCAGCAAACACCGGCAAATACAAGGAGTGAACCTAAGAAATTGATTTTATTCATTCACTCATATGGACAAAATAGCCAACTGCAATAAAAATTCATCTTCACCGTTGTTGTGAAGTTGCTCACAGGAGTTACCATCTGTTAATGACATTTACTTCAAATTGAAATAAATTAATTTAATCTTGAATAAATTTAGTAGTCTTAACATTTATTTCTATTATTTTTGTCATTATTACTTAGTTTTTTATTGATTCAATGTTTTTATTAAAAAATCGATGCATTGAATAGAAAAATTAATTGTCAAAACATTGAATCAATCCGATGTATCGTACGGTAAACATTGAATGGATATGATGCATCAGTGTTAAGTGAATATCCCTACACCTAACTCCTCATTGCCCATTTCTTTCAGTTTTACAGGCCCCTGAAGCTAGGTCCATAACTCGTGGCACAACCCTTCGCTCCTATTATTTTCTTGTTCTTCTGTATCTATGGCCCTAACCCTTCACTTTGCAAAATTTCTGCACTTATTGCTTGCCCAGAATCTGTTCCTATATTTTCTTGAAATGTGCCCTAACTTGCCACAGAAAATACAGGTAATCCCAAGATTATCTTTATTTAATTTTGGCTTTTCTATTCTCCCTGCTCTCTCTTCCTCTATCAATGCACTTTGCTCTCTAATCGCTACTTCTACTAACTCAGCTAAGCTGCTGATATGATCCGCACTCTTCACTATTGTCTTTATTTTTTTGTCTGGCAACCATAGTATAACAATTGCCTTTCCCAATTTGTTATTGAGCCTTGTAGTCCCAGCAACTCTCATTCAATCATTATTTCTCTCTCTGATCCCCTGAATTCATATTACTTTTCGTCAATCAGAGAAGCCAAATCTACCATTCCTTCTGTTCTCTCCTGTTTACTGCTGAAGAGCAAGTATGCATTATGATGAATTGTGGGTTGACACCCGTAATATTGTATTAATACTGTCCTCACCTCTTGCCACGTTATCACTCTGGCTCTGACTCTTAATTTATTTTTGGCTGACCCGACTATCTCTGTGTGAATGCAATTAGCTAGTAGATGTCTGTCTCTAGGGGAACTAGATCTTGTGCTACATCACAATTGTCTATGAACTTTCAAAGTCATGTCTTGTTTCCGTCAAATGTATGCGGTATTAATTTAGGCGCTTTTGTTAGTATTAAATTCCCAGCCTCTATTTCTGGGGCCCTTCTGTCTCCCCTGTGGTACCCATTTTCAATGCAGCTTCTGCTTCTTCTGTCTTTCCTACTTTTTGCATGCTTTCAGTATGCAGCATTCTTGCATGACCCCTTTAGCAAGCACTTGCTGACTTGTACAGTAGAAATTTATATTGTAATAGCTCAACCCCTGAGTGATATCTTGCCCAGAGGCTTAGTACGATGGCAAAGGGACCAGCAACAGTAGACTAATATAGTCAACCTGTAACTACGAGCAGTTTATTGACAACCCCCTTCAGGAAGGGTGTTCAGCCATAACAGCGCATTGCATGAAATAAGCTTCTATGTACTACAGTTGAATGCTACATAGTTTTGATCAGAACGGAGAGAGTGTGGAGTGCCAGCGAGCCAGTCTGGTGCAACTGGGGTGTTCTCTGCAGTAGTAGGCTGCTAAGTGACTCTGATCCCCTTAGTGCTTGATTGAGCTGGCATTCATACTGATGGGGTGCCAGACCGGGCGGTAAAGGTTGTCTAAAATGGCCTCGAAGCTGGGGCGGTTATTAAATGAGTCTACATGCACCCTCGCTTGGCTGACAAGGTGCAAGGCCGGCAGCCATCGAAGTCTTGATAGGGCTGCCTTTTTAGGTAAAGCATCCTGGATATGAGCATAGGGTGTAATGTTTAAATCCTCAGCTTACGCGGGCACTAGACAAAACTTTTGGAATAAATGAAAAGTGATTTGCTGGGTGGAAGAATTCTTAAAAGATAGAAAGCCAAGAGTTAGGGTGGAAATGAAGAACCAAAAGAAATAGATGTGAAAATGGGAGTGTCATAGTGTAGCATATTGCGACCATTGATGTTCGTTGTTCTGATTAACGATTGTGATAATGGTTTATTATCAGAAGTGAGATAGTTTGCAGATGATGTAATGTTATATAATCATATATATTATTTCTATAAGGTGTTTTTTTTTTTTTTTTTTTTTTTTTTTTTTTTTATCTTCCTTCATACTTAACCAAAACTGATAAATGAGGTATCATTTTAAAGATAAAGGTATTCGCTTTGGTCACATCATATTTTAAGAAAGTAATTTTTTCAAATTCTATCCTTAAAGGGAAAATTTTCCGAATTTGACCCTTGATGGACAAAAATATAACATGCATTTGAGACCAGATACAAGCCACTAGATAACAGTAGCACATATCACAGAGATATTAATAATCTGCTTCACTGGCATTGACTTATGCTACATACCTATTACTCTAAACTCACAAAAAATTGCTACAAACAAGGCAATTCTTCTTTCATACTATTACAAACCAACAACTTTACTATTCATTGTAGTCACGAAATTTTCGCATGGGTCATCTAGCAGGATCAAAATAGTAGACTGTAAGCAGGGTGATCTGAACAGGACATACAGCTGGGTGGATCAACATGGGATCAAGATAAATGCAAAGAAGGCTCAGCTTATAAGGTACACAGAAAAAAAAACCCAAAGGCTGATTATGATTATAAAGTGGGAAATGAATGTCTTCTAGAAGACTTGAAATGTAAATACCTTGATGTAGTAGCAAACTCAATTGAGACAAAACTTTGGTAAGACCATTAGTTGAATATGATGGTGTATGCAACCAACATTTTGGGTATCAAATGTAAGAATTGGAGAAGGTGCAAAGAAGGGCTGCTCAATTTTTCTCTGGAAATTAATGCAGAACACAATCAGTAATTGATAAAGAAGCTGAAATGGGTTTCATTGGAAGACAGCAGGTGAGTGAAGTGAGTCTTGGAAGTGTTTAAGGCATATATTGGTGATGAGATATAAAAAGATGTTGGCAGAAGAATTAATATAGGTGCATGGATGAGAAAAGATGACCATGACCACAAGCTGGCACTTAATGTGAGACATGAGGGTGTGGGAAGATTTTGCTTCTTAGGTGAGGGGATTAGGGATTTTTATGAATTACCAAGAAAGAGAGATGAATAATTTATCAAAAACACTAAAAGAATTTGTAAGCACCTTAGCATTTTGGCAAATTCTAGTTTTGCTTAGGCGGGACTTAGAAATTTCAAGAAGTATAGTTTTCAACCTTAAGGAATTTCCCTGTAATCTTGCTCATAGTTGTAATTCATTATAATAATCATTTTTATGTGTAATTATCATATCGGGAAACGTTTGGTTTAAGAGTTATTCCCGTTTGTTCAAGTTTTGAAACAAGCGATCAGAATAGTGAAATTCTAAGATTTGTAATAACTTTAAATCCAGTAAAGCTACAACCGATCTTTTATCACCAGCTGTAGTCAGCACTATCCCCGATATTTTGGCAATAAAATTAAGTAATTCGGCAAAGTATAATTAGTGATTTTAATTAAGAGAAAATAATGAGCTTTTTTATCTAAAAGAGATATCAATTTAAATTTTACATCAGCAGATAGCCCTAATTAAGAAGATTTCATACATATATGGGTTTTCATAAAAAGTTTAAGCATTTGTCCGGTAACTAAGTTTTTGTAAAATAGATTGTCGCGGATTGTTGTGCACGCGCGTAAAAAGTTCTAGAACACTTAGGGATTTTACCCAAATTTGAATGTATCACTACGCGGAGTCTTAAACAGCTAAAACATTAAAATTAATTACTCTAAATTTCTCAGGAGACTGCCGTCGGACTTCTAGTGGATAAGTCCAGATACTATCAAAGTTTAAACATTTTTAATAGTCGGGATCGTCAAATAAATTTCGTACTCTTTGAGCTACGCGGAGGAAAAAGATGTGATACATTTGCTGACGTCACTGGTTCTCGTGGTTTTGATAAAAGAGCCGGTCTGTTCTGGCCGGGGGTCTGTTCCGGTCTGTCTGTTGCTGTCCGCGGTTTGGTCCTGCCTGTGGCCGTCTCGCCTAGTCTTTCGTCGCGCTGGTTGTAGCTCGCCATGCTGGCTAGTTCAACCATGTTTGATCGTGTCGGGTTATATAGTAACTAACATGAACTTTTTAAATTTGTTAAAGGGGTTTCGGTCGGTTAAGTTTCTCTCCACAACGTGCAATTTTTGGAAAAGAGAGTTCGATATGCCTGCTCAACTGTAAATGCTATTTTGAACTATTGACTTTGAACAATAAAACTTTGGATTTTTCTAACAGTGAACTTGTGTGCTTCAGTTGTTAGCATAAAACCCTTTTCTCTATTTGTGGGTAACAAATATAGTGGCGACCTGAACATTCAGTTGAGTCATCCTGGCTACATGGTCAAATTAAATCAAATCATATTTAAGCAAGTATTATTGAGAACTGTGAGTCTACAAGAGTGTAAGTTAAGGCACTTAGGCGATACTGTAGCCCCGGTATGCAGCCTTGTTCCTTACAAATTATTATTTAAATTAGTAGAGAGCAAAAGTAGGTGGGAAGAGGAAAGGGAAAACATGTGTGTGCAGGGAAATTGCTACCAGAGTGGTGCTCCATCACAATTAAATAAAAAAACTAAAAGGGATGTATTGTAATGGTTGTGTTGGAAAAAGGGGAGATGGTAGTTGATCAAAGATAATTGTGTCAAAGTATCATCTTGTTACAGAGAATACTAGAATAATGAACAGAATCTTGCAAGTATATCTTTTTTCCCACACTTCGTTTGAATAACTGATGGTTTCATATTTGTTAGAAATGTTTTCAGTTTTCTTGTAACTCTAGAGCCTCTAAAATTTTTATTTCCCTATGGAGTTTATTGTAAAATTTACCCAACTTCCAAATGGATCTTTTACTGCATATTTTTTAATACTCTAACCCTAAAATACACTGATGTCCAAAATCAAAGCAATAAACGAAAATTTGGCAAGGTTGCATTTATTTTGACACAAAACAGTATAAACAGGTAATAGTAAAGTAGAAAGAATGTAAAGCATACAAAAAATAAACAACTGCAACATACATAATGGTAGACAAAAATATTCTTCATTTTTTCCAACTTATGTATCTGATTTGCATACACTTTTCAACAACTGGTTCATGTGCTCAGTATGGAGTGTGACCACCTCTGGCAGCAACGCAGGCCTGTCAATGGCAGGTCATGCTGTGAATGATGTCATCAATCTCATGTCAAGGCAATAACACCCATTCTTCCTGCAGAGCTGCTTCAAGGTCTTGGAGAGTGGTTGATCGGTGCAGGCGTGATGCAACTCATCTCTCTCGTGCATCCCAGACATGTTCTATGGGATTCTAATTGGGAGAGCTAGCAAGCCACACTATGTGCGCAATATCTTCCATTTTCAAGAAAACTTCAACCACCCGTGATCTATGAGGAAAAGCATTATTGTCCATCAATAGGAAGTCTGGGCCCACAGCACCTCGCAACAACCACACATGATCCCAAGATCCTATCACGATACCTGACAGCAAATAAACCTTGTTGATTCAACTGTACAGTTTTATGAAGAGATGTCCCTGTTGTTGTTGTTGTTTTTGTGGCTTTAGGGTGTGTTGACAGTGAGGAGGTGCCCTGCCAACACACTTAGGGATCCTACTCGATATTGGTCTCTTTCCACAATGTTTGGGTCTTGAAATTGTGTTCCATGTTCCCTCAAGATGCGAATCCATTGAAAATCACTCTTCAGACCAAATAAAGACTCATCTGTGAAAAGAACATTGGACCACTGTTCGACTGTCCAATTGACAAGTTGATGACTCCACTCTAGACGTTCACTTATGTGAAGAGGCATCAGGAGTACACATACAACAGGTCTCCAACAATAAAGGTCATTCTGCCAAAACATTCTGTATGCTGTTTTCCTCAATACAATTGTTCCAGTGGATGCTACGAGGTCAGATGCCAATTGCCATGCAGTACTATGGTGGTACCGTCGTGCCCTTACAGCCAAATGACGGTCTTCTCTTTCTGATGTCACACGTGGTCAATGTAAGGTATCCCTCGTTCTATTTTCAATATTTCGTTTAAATCCGGCCAAGTTTGAGGTTAACTTCAGTACACAATACCACAGTTTAAATCGAGTTAACAACACTTTGAGTACAATAAAGTGAATAAATAACACATAGCAACCATAAATAAGAAGTTTCGGGTAAAATATAAGCAATAAACTCACCCAAATGAGCGTAATCAGTAATAATCCATGAAGCAGAAAACACAGGTTTATTTACACTACTATAGCACTAATATTCCACTAAATCAAACACTGTAAAGCACTTTCATAATTAGAATTTCACCATTTGATATTAAATTCACTAATAACTCGCAGCTCCAGACCGATCTAAAGTGCTAAATAGGGAATTTAATGCATCTCCACATGGGAGCTAGTTCAACATTTTAATTCCACCACATCTAAACAACTTCAAAGCTTTAAAATTAAATACAACCAAGTAAAATAACCAGCCAGTTAGATATTCCTTAAGTTTCCGGTAACAGTCAACCAATAAAATGAAAATATAAGTGAATAACAGCCAACCGGTTATGGCGCCGTAAAATCGAAACTTTAAAAATTAATAACTCATAAACTAACATGTTTAACAGGCTAAAAACTTCTCTAAAGTGCTTAAAATAAATAAAGATTCAGTTTAAATTTAGTCCCAGGACACAACCGGCTATAAATAAAAAGCAGAATGTTTGGTTTCACAACGGAAAAACAGTAAAATTTAGGAATTCCATAACTCCCGATAGAATTAACCGATTTGAAAGATTTTACACTGTTGAGCTCAGAAGAGGTCAGAGAACGATTTGAAAATAGTATTAACTTCAGATTTTAAGGTCTCGAGGTGAAGCATTTTTTCCTATGACGTTGCATGACATCAACAGTACGCGACTCAAATATGCTTTTAAATTAACCAAACTTAAAAATTCATTTTCACTAGTCTGGAAGCTTTAAAACTTTAACTAAACACTTCACGACACTTGTCTCGTTACGCTCTTCATTCGGTGAATTTCTGGTAGTACATAGTTAACAGGTTCTTTTTCCATATAGACTATTGTCTCAGCCAGTAGGTCAGTTTGATAAAAGAGACAAGTCCGCCATTTTTCTTGCACTTGGACGAAATATCTCGTAGTGATAGGATGTAATCTCTCGGTGAGCGAGTTCAACGGTTGCGGCTTAGAGCGCGGTGGATGGTGGGAAGTTTGACGTCATGGCATGATGGCCGACCGGTCTGATCGGCGCCATGTTCGAAACTCGGGTATTCAGTCTTTCTTCAAACTTGTAAGAGAGAGGTCGCGTCGGGGACGCCGGGAAGCAGTTGGAGGGGGGGGGAGTTTTGGCACTATGTTCAACCGCAGCCACATGTGACCGCAGCCATGTTGGAAATTCGGCAACTTTAACATTCAGACGAACAGTCTTAGCAATGTGACTTTCTAAATTTAATTATCATTTTTGGGGTTAGTGCGTGTTTTGCTCTGTTTCTCAATCTGTGATTTTTGGTGAACGATTTTATCCGATTGCCTTCGCTAACTGTGAACCTTTATACAAAATGTGAAATTTTCAAGAATATATGGCAGTTATTTGACTTTTGACTTTCATTTCTACAATAGCACCTTCCTTACAGGAGGTTAAATCTGTAAGTGGCGACTGTGGTCAATTTTAACAGTTAGCATAACATTGGTTGAACACGGTAACAGAACTTTTCAGGACTTAGAATATTTTTGGAAGACTTTCGAGTTCAGGTGATGAAGCCGATACCGAACCCCACATCGCGCTTCAACCCCTGACATCAACCATGCCTGATCTTTGAGATACAGTTTTGATCTCTATAAACTGTCACCACAGCAGAAAACAACAGAATTATTCACATTAAGCCACCAGCACACATCAGTTTGAGACTGTCCTGCTTCCATTCTTCCTATTGCTTTCCACCGCAGAATGACCTGGTATGCATCTTCTCTGTGCCATATTGCACCATCTGTGAATGTGCACACAGCGATTGTGGATGTAGGACTACCCAACAAACACTACCTTGTTTGATAGGTGCCCTGACATCATTGTTGGCATGACTGGAATGCTATCCTCCATGCAGAACATGAGTGTACAGACATTTGTTCACAGTTTGTATGATAATATTGTGAATTAGACACAGGATGGAGAAATAGTGGTTTGTTGCCTAAATTTTGGGCACTAGTGTTGTTGTGAAATCCTTTTGTTTCATAGTTGTGCTTTGGTTATTTGTAATTTTGGTGGGCTATTTGCTTTCAGAAATATGAGTTTAAATATAAATAAAGTATTAAAACACTCTCATGATCTTTCCCATATTTCAGTACCATATGAAAAGTGTGATTTAATTAAACCATAATATACTAATAAGTGGTGCTCAGTTCTAATGTATTGAACAACCTATTTTTATTTATTTATTTATTTTTTTTTTTAAATGTGGATTTCAATTATCTTCTTGCACTTGTGTTAGGAAGGTGTATACTGTGATAAATAAGAATTTGGCTGAGATAACATTTTGAATAGCTTCAACATCACACTCAAACACAGAACCAGCTCTTAAATCATGCTGGCTTTTAAAGAAAAAGTAGACATATTCAAAAAGATCTACTCTCAGATTGTTAAAAATAAATTATGGTTTTGTAGGAGCAAGTTTATGCACCTGAAAATTCAGATAGGTATCTTTTTTCCTATTATTCACTGCTTTACCATTACTGTTACCTCTTTATACTTTAAAATCAAATTAATACATTGTTTTGGAAATATAACAGAATATCTTTTAAAAAGAAAAGCTTGACATAGATGGTGCAGTTAATTGTTTCATGTGTTTTTCCATCAAAATGTCAGATTTAATTTTATGATGATATCTATTCTTAATAAAGTTTCTGTTACTTTCAGTAATCATTCCATCAGTATGATAGTAGCCATGTAACAGTCATTTCTGATATACTGTAAACATCATCAGTACGAAGCTACATTATGAAACATTGTTCAAAACACTAAAAACCACACCTATTTTAAAATGTCTTTTTGAGTTATTTCGTCTCTTGACTGAATGACATACCATCTTTCTCTGACAATAAGCTATGTTATACTGCTCTGTATGTATTTCCATTTTTCATAGTTTAAATATAATTTTATACTATACTGAACTATATTAGAATTTCCTTGCAACAGAAAAGACTAATATGAATTAGGTTACAGAAAATGTTGAATCACAATTGATCTACTTTCCCTCCTGCTTTTATTTAAAATGATAATATCCATAATAAAAGACAAAGTAAAATAATAAAATAAGACTTTCAATATAATTTGTCTGATGATTTTCAGTGAAACAGAATTTGAGGAGTTACCAGACACGGAGATTGTTAAACTGTGAGT
Source organism: Vandiemenella viatica (assembly GCA_031002005.1). Lineage (NCBI taxonomy): Eukaryota > Metazoa > Arthropoda > Insecta > Orthoptera > Morabidae > Vandiemenella > Vandiemenella viatica. Next base: position 152,873,234 of record CM061920.1, read on the forward strand.
ATTTAGTACCATTTATTCTTTGATATTATTTTCAAAATTTTCCATTATGGCAGATGGAGTTTTAGAGCAGTTTTTACTATCTTATATCTGCTGAGCCAACAGACTGATTTACTTATACGCAAAGGAACAATATTTAAAGAATAGGGTATGTGAAAAATTTTGCTAATAGTCCACTGTATGTTCACAATAAATAATTTTTGATTATCAATAAATGCAACAAAAGACACAGTATACACATGATCTAATAATGAGGGAGGTAGATATACTGTGACAGGAAAAAACACCACAAACCCAAAAGCAATATTTCAGTGTCCTCATAATTACTGTACAAGAAGACAGGATAAGAAGCTCCCTGATTCAGATTACAGAATAAAGAATGGAAGTTAACATTAAGAGGGAGGGAGAAAATGATATTTCAGAGGTAGCAATAGGTCACAGAAAAATTCAGTATATAAAAGTATGTTTAAAGAAACTTCACTACATATGGTGAGAATAGGAGAAGTTTGGGGAGGGGAGAAGGGAAGAGATGAGCCTGGTGCAAGTGTAAGAGTACTGTAGCTAAGGTGCTATTTTAAAGAAATAGTACTAAAACATCTAAACAGAAGGACGTGATCTATATAAGAATTGTTGTCTGTAATAAAAGTAGGCAACAAAGAGAATTCGATTCACTGAAAAAGAGCATGAGACAATATTGCAGTCTAATTTCTACTAACATTCTGTTTGTGTCAATGAAGCAATCATAGAAGTAAAAGTCATTTAGGTGTGCTGTAAGTTTTCAAGTGGAAACAAACAATATGTTGCAATTTGCTGGATGCTGTTCTGTTCTCATTATTGAGAAATTACTCAATGGCATGAGCAAAATTCTGAGAGACTGAGTACAAACCAAAGCAAGACAAAATTAATGAGATATCACAATAATGATAACAATAACAGTGTGTGTTAATTTTATTTTTAAAAATTAACAATAGTGTAGCATATGCTCCATCTGAAATAATCATGTGACTAATTTCCAATTTCAATCTATTATTTAATCTTTAATTATTTGTGTGCAATTTTAATTTGGCCCTTACTGAATTTAAACTATAAATCTTTCAGTGTTTACAGTAAGTTTTTCAGCATTTTCCTTTTGTAATTTATGCCAGTACCAAACTATCTTTCCAAAAAAGGACATTTTTTCTGCTCCTTTACATCAGGAATCAAGTGCAAGGAAGTAAACACAGCTATCCCTTCTCTCTCATATACTACTCACATACTTTTCTAACATAGCGATAGAAATAGTCCCTCTGCACCAATGATACCCTTCATTAACCCATCTTTAGCCACCTACTTTGCTATTGTTAATTCCTTGTTTACTTGCTTCAAATAATCCCTACTACCATGCTGTCTCTCAACAATGTTATATTCACTTCTTACCAACCTCTTAACCACCTCATCTCCTTATTATATTATGTAGGTTCCTTTCTTCTCTTTATATTCTGTTTTGGGATAAATATTTCCCCACTCTTTTTTTATCTCCTTGAACTCTTCCCCCCTTGACTAATCACAAAATGTGCCTTATAAACGCTTAGCACATGCTTTATCCACCTACTACCTTCCAATGAGCTCCTTTTTCAAATCAGTTACTAATTATGTATTTACTAACAAATATACACTGAAGAGCCATAGAAACCGGTATAGGTGTGCATATACAAACACAGAGATAAGTAAACACTCAAAGTACAGTGTTGCAGTTGGCAATGCCTATATAAGACAACAGGTGTTTGGTACAGGCGTTAGATTGGTTACTGATGCTACAATGGTAGGTTATCACGATTTAAGTGAGTTTGAATGTGGTGTTATAGTCAGTGCATGAGTGGTGGGACACAGCATCTCCGACAACTGAAGAGAATGCTTCAACATGACAGAAGAGCAACCCTTCCATAAATTGCTGCAAATTTCAATGCTGGGTCATCAAGTGTCAGTGTATGAACCATTCAACAATACATCATCGACATGGACTTTCAGAGCCGAAGGCCCACTCGTGTACCCTTGCTGAATGCATGAAACAAAGTTTTTTGCCTTGCCTGGTACAGTCAACACCAACATTGGACTGCTGATGATTGGAAACATGTTGCCTGGTCTGATGAGTCTTGTTTCCAATTGTATTGAGCAGATGTACATGTACGGGAATGGAGACAACCTCATGAATTCATGGATCCTGCATGTCAGCAGGGGACAGTTCAAGCTGGTGGAGGCTCTGTAATAGTGTGGGGCATATGTAGTCAGAGTGGCATGAGACCCCCAATATGTTTAGATACGACTCTGACAGATGACACGTATGTACACATCCAGGCTGATCACCTGCATTCATTCATGTCCATTGTGCATTCTGACAGACTTGGGCAATTCCAGAAGGACAATGCAACACGCCACACATCCAGAATTGCTACAGAGTGGCTCCAGGAACACTGTTCTGAGTTTAAACACCCCCGCTGGCCACCAAACTTCCCAGACATAAACATTGTTGAGCATATCTGGGATATCTTACAATGTACCTTTCAGAAGAGATCTCCACCCCCTCGTACTCTTACAGATTAATCGACAGCCCTGCAGGATGCATGGTGTCAATTCCCTCCAGCACTACTACAGACATTAGTCGAGTCCATGCCACGTCTTGATGCAGCACTTCTGTGTGCTCGCGGGGGCCCTATATGATATTAGGCATGTGCACCAGAATCTTTGACTCTTCAGTGTAGTTTCCCTCCTCTGCACCTTCTCCAACTCCTGTATTTGAATAAGGAGCCCTACTATAAAACCACATTCAGTCTAAGGTCAAACCAAGCTTTGTAACCAAGTTCTCTCACTTCCCTGATATATCACCACATCTTTTTGTTTTATCAGTTTTCATAGTTCCTTCATGATATCCTGAGGATGAATATCAAATTTTTTAGTCTTCTCATTTCTAATTGTCTTGTTAAGCTCTTTCTCTGATTTACACCCCCTCTTTCTGAATCATTGTCCCTAATGATATCATTAAACCAGTAACTTAAAAATCTCTGCCTTTTTCAAATCCTCAGTAACTTCTTCTCCATCATTATCTACGCTGGTAATTGTCTCAACACCCTCCCTTCCCCTCAGTTTTCCATAGAAATGGTCCCTCTGCACCAATCATACCCTTCATATCCCATTTTTAGCCACCTTCTGTGCTATTGTTAATTCCTTGTTTAGTTTATTCAAATATTCCCTGCTACCATGCTGTCTCTCAACTCACTTCTTACCAAACTCTTAACCACCTCATCTCCATATTATAGTATGTAGGTTCCTTTCTTATTTCTTCACTCTTTTTTTATCTCCTTGAGCTCTTCCCACCTTGACTCTACTGTACTTTTTGCCTTCCTGAAACATTGTCTAAAATATCTCTTCAAATTCGAAATTTGTGCCTTTTTATAATTGTACCTATTGCTCCCTTCAATTTTGGCTGCTCATTTACTGAATCCTCTCATATCCATCAGAATTATTTCATGATTACTTGAAACCCCACAAAGTTACCATTGAGCTTTATCAGGAAGATATTCAGTGTATTTTGTCCCCTAGTGTTCTGCTCTACCGCTTGTGTAAACCTTCCTTCTGTTAATAAGGTATTAGCGAATCTCTGTTCCCTTGTGTTATTAATCATATATCCTAACAACTTTACATCTGCTAATTTAATTCCCCACCATTAATGACAACTCTATTCTCTCTTCGGAACTCTGAGTATGAATTTAATTTCTCCTCAAGATCCTCATCTTCTTCAGTCATTCTTCCACTGCAGTAAGCAGCCAACACCTGATTTTTTTTCTTTTTTACTCCCCCAGAAATCTACCCTAAGTAACTCGTGTTCATGATCCATAAACACCAGAGAACTGTGGTAGTTTTTCCTAACAAATATGAAAACCCCTCCTCCAATTTCTCCTCTATCTCTGCAGTACACTCAGAAACAATCAAGAAAAATTTCATGTGTGTCAATAGAAGAGAGGAGGTAAGTGAGGGAGTGCTCGTTATGTATAAGGTGTATAAAACATCATTTGATACTGGGTGTAACCTAGGAATGGCATGCAGAATGAAAGAGCAGTTGATACAAAGTGTGAGGAAGTTGAAAAGTTTTTTTATTTGTAGGATAGGTGATCAAAGGCTGAAATAAATTGTCAACGAACAATTTGCTTCAAAACATGAAGGAATTTAAAGCCAAAATCCATGATATTACAATGTACATTTGTTAATATGTAGGGAAAACTTACACATTTTTTAGAAGATGAAATTATTACTTTCACTACTAAACACGAACATCACCACCTGGTTCTGATGCCATTAAAATGTTTTAGTATCATGTGCTATCTTTTAAATTAAATCTTGTTCACTTCTCATGATATTTGTTTGCTATTTTTCAGGGACCAACCATCATACAATGATTTGCTGATTGGAGTAAAATGTCAAGCAAGAGAGCCTTCTGTGCTACGTCCATGTGAACCACTTTATATTAATATTGAGTCACATCACAGGTTGCAGTTGTGTAACAGAACGTGGTTTCCTATTAAATTTGATTGGGGTTGTCCAATTGGTGATCATGCAAATGCACTGCGTGTTGTATTCCAACCACCTAATGGCATTGTACAGCCAGCAAGTGACTTCACAATCACAGTCTGCATTTTACCTATTCTAAGGGTAATGATCAGTTACAAATTGGTTATTACTAAATAGGAAAGAGAAATCGTTGTGTGGTGCAAACACATAAAACATCTAATCTACATGCATAATCTGCACAAAATTGTAGCTGGTAGATGTTGCTTTGCACCAAAATTAATCTCTGCTCTGTGTATTGCAGTCCTGAATGGCAAGAGAGAAAAAAGAATTCTAATTTCTCTAATCTTACCTCTTCTATCATTGTGGCCCAAATAGTTTGATTGATGAAGTATCTCATCACACTTGTAAATGATAGTGGGTGTATGTATGTTTACCAATAAGTCGAACTTGTAAGGTTCTTTACGTTTTTAGAAACGATATGAAAATGTACTTTGTTTTTGTTCTTCTTTACAATCTTACCTTTGTCTCATATTTTTACCCTTAGAAAATAAATTATACTACTTTTCCTTAAATTTTCAGTGTCAGATTTGTTCAAATAGGATCTTTATTTAACCCTCTATGTCCACCACTGGTTTTTCTTACGATACCACCGCTGTAAATCAAACTATTATTAAAAAATTGTACGAAATGTACTTTAATAGTCAACTCCACTTTTTTTAAATTATAATCTCACAATAAAACAAAAGTCTTAACTTATCTTATTACCCTTCACTTTCAAATGACAGTCAGTTATCTAATACTACTTTCATGTTTCAGTAACTTTATCATTATACTAATCTTCTGCCCTCAGGCTAATATTTTCCATTTCAAATCCCACCAGGATTTTTACAGCTTCCGCATTAAGCTTTTCCCATCCACACCTTCTCTCATTTCCTTTTACTTTACAGCTACTATTTTTTCTTCTTCAACTGTTCTTTTTCACCAAGAATCTTGTATACTTCTCTTGACATTCTGTGACCTTAGAAACTCAATGTTAGTATTTAAAATCATAACTACTAAATAATTATTTTTTTACTAATATTAAACATCACAAATGGTGAGGTTGTGTATCTCACAAACTGAAACCTATGTTGTCTATCTATCAGTGAATCACTGCCTAGAATTAGTTCTGCCCACAATCGAATTAATATGCAGATCATATTTCATCTTTCTTTGTACTGTTACACACAGATACATCAGGGAATCAACCATATCAATAACTAAACTTTTTACTTTGTACTTCTCTATGAGGTATGCCAGTTATGCATATTGCCTTGACTTTTTAGAATGTAGTGTAAGTTGCCGTTCATCGCATCATGCCAAAATAACATCCATATTGCGCTAAATTTCTGAACAATCAACTAAATTCCTTACTTCTCTATAGATGACTGCATCATCAGCAAACAATCTCAAACTACTATTCATTTTGTCTCCGAGATTAAGAAAAGTAGTGGTCTTATTACTTTCTCTGTAACATCTAAATTAGAAGAGGCTTCTCTGTCATTGATGACCAACCAGTTAGAATGTCTTTTATCCATTCACAAAGCTGATCTAAGTTACCATACGCTTGAATTTTTGCTAAAAAGTGGTTGTATGGCACAGATTCGAAGTTTTTTTTTTTTTTTAATTACAAAAAATTGCACCAATTTGTGATTCTGCATCAGTAGCTATATTTTCCTTTGAAACCCGTGTAGATTTGTTGAAAGCTATTGTTTTCTTCTAGAAAATGCATAATATTTGAGCATTTAATATGCTCCAGAACCCTAATACAAGCAGATGTTATAGATTTTTCTTTTTGTGCTTACGGCTTTACAATTTTTCAACATTATTAGAGGTGGGATGGGACATGGGACAAGGAATTGGAAGAAATTCATCCATGGCCTCTTGAAGGAAGCATCCCATTCATCAAAAGTGATTTGGAGAAATTATTGAAAACCCAGATCTGGATACCCAGATGGGGATTAAAACTTGTGTACTCCGAAATGTAGTTTCTAGAATCTAGATAAGCTCTTTTTAAGTTGCTAATTAATTAATTCATACTGTTGCAGAAGCCATGGCAAGTTACACGCTGGAAGTTGTAAGTTTCCCTTTCTAGATTAATTAACCAGTCCCCAGATTTACAGTTATTTGTAGTCAGGTCACAAGGTGATTAATTACTTTCACCAAAGTATAATAATTCCTAAATTTCTGAATGTTTAAGTAGCCAAAATAACAGGACCATGGATTCAGGTTTTATATAACCTTTATTCTGTCGAAATCTTCACAAACACATATACATATGACAGCAACTCCTTCCAAAGATTCTAAAACACATTACCAATAATGCAGACATGGGGTCTTATTAGGATACTTTCAAGTGAAATTGGTAAAAACTCTGCAGCACTCCCAACAATAAGTGCTGTCGGATGCATCTGGATCATCAACAATCATTCCAAATAATTGAAACCATAGTGGCACTTGATTTAAGGCATAAGGATGCTGGAAGATTTTCTTTCATGGATATGGGGTTCAGGGATTGGAATAAATTATCAAGAGAAATAATGAATAATTTACCAAAAACACTAAAATAATTTAATAAGTAGAAGGCAAAAGTAGGTGGGAAAAGGGAATGGTAAAAATGGGTGTGTAGGGAAATTTCCACCAGAGCAAACGCTCCATCACAATTAAATTTAATCTATTAGAACCTATAAAAAATTACATTTTATCCTGAAGAAACTTTTCAAGTGAGTACAGAGAATATTTACAGACGTTTAGACATGCCGCGTTCCAGTTCTCTTAGAATTCATGGAGATGCATCCACAGAATGTAGCAGAAGTGTGTAGGTAACTTCTAATAGTATTAAGGAGTGTCTATCATCCCCTGGGAGGCTTGAGACAAAGGGTAGGTACTTTTGGGAGCATTCGATTGAGTAGCTTGACTACTCGGAGGGGGCTAATAATTGTTATGGTCTATAGAGCGGTAGTGCATGCTCTTTAACTGCTATGAATGAAACTGTGGTTGAAGACACAGAAGTATATTTACAATCTTTCATAAAAAGGAACAATAATGAAGATACATGGAGCCTTTGCTATATACAGTAGAACAATACTATAGCCCAATAGATACAAATACAGCTGCTTACAGGTTTAGAGTAGGGCAGAAGCAGGGCAGTGGTGAGGCTCCAGTGTCTGGTTGTCAGGCATGGGCAGGCTCTGCCTGGTGATAACTTCTGTGCGATGTCTGTCCAACCACATTCAGTCGACCAAGTTTGACCCCTGGCTACCTAGTGGCCTCCTTTATATACGTAATTACTGCTGATGTGGCCTACTAATGCCATAATTGCCTAAACCTATGCCAATATTGCTAGAAATCCAGTCATGGCATGTGACACGACACCTCTTAATGAAAAAAGAATTGCAGTCTACCTTGGAAGCAATTCTTTTTAATATTTTGTGGAATCAGCGACTGTGATATCAAATTTGGTTGATAGTTGGATACAGCGACCAGTCACAGTTTCTTTTTACCCAAAACCAAATCATAAAATTCCACACGCTGTGCCTTTACAATTATAACTTGATTCTAACATAACAAGGGCCAGTATGATTATATACAGAGTCTCTTCACATGAATACAAAAAATTTGGTTGCTTTGAATTCTTGAAATGTGCCTTTCAAAATTCTACAAGGGTCATCAATACAGTGATGTCACAACATAAAATTCTGGTATACGTTAGAATACAAATACAATTCATTACAATAAAATATAAAGTGTCATGATTTTACAATTATAAGGAAAGTTAGTATGAGAATGTTTATTCTGAGTTGTGTATTTCACTGTAAGTGCTTATGGGAATGAGCTGTTCTCTCACTTTCTTTTTGTTTCATTTCATCAACAGGATCTACGTTGCATTGGTTTACATGTTTCACAATCATAGATTACAGAACAGTTTAGATTTTGTCACTCAACATGCCATTCTACTTTTGTTGGTCATTTAAATCATTTTACATCCGCTGCAATGGTATTTTTGTGGTACAGAAGGGTGGCACATCTCCCCTTCTAAGTGCACATGTAATAGGCTTTTGGCAAGTCTGAAAAACTTTCACATTCAATTAGTAATACATCGCTTTACACATAGTGATTTCATAATTGATTCTATATTAAGTTCTAAATGTTACAATAGGCCCCTATATACATTTTTTTTCATATTTTAAGCTTGAACAACGGAATTGAAAAGGTATTGCAATGCGCTTATTCAGAAGTACTTGGTAGCCATTACTACGCCGGAATGTTTACAAACTAACTTGCATCTGAATGACAGTGACCTACAGTTCCTCATGCTGAAGTCAGCCACATTCGGTATCTGCCTTTTAAGGCATTCTTGACAACAACATCATTACTAGCATTTCACATTTTCCGACATACATGTGTAGCACCTGGCAATGGTCAAAGTTACACAATTATTGTTAATGTGCCTGAATAATACAGCACAATGTGTTATATTTTTCATCACCTTGCTGCAAGTACAGAATTAATTATAACTTCTCCTACTAATTACAATACCAGTTTTCATTAATGTTCTATAAAAATCCAGAGCTTTACAATTCTACTCAGTGCTATTACTCAAAGTACCAATTAATATTTATTTGGAAAAGTCATATAATTACTTGTAGCATGAAACTTATAAATTCTAGACCCCATCTGTTTGATGAAATTATACTAGTTGAAACCAAATCATAGTAAATCCTTCTTCACTTCGGTTGTGATTTTTTTTTATACTGTTGTAAAAATTATCCAAAACAGTTGGTTATGTCATGTTACTGAATTAATTACTACTATTGTACTATTAGTGGGCAACACATGTATTTCACTTACTTATCAACAGCAGAGATAAATACACACACAATATTTTCTACCACACCTTTACCTAGTATTTAATTATTCCCCACAATTACACTTTTCCAGGATGTTTTCAAGTTGGTCTTTACTGATGTTATGAATTTTACCTAACGATTTTTTTTACAATCTAATGTAAATGATTCACAAATAGACTGTCTGACTCTTAAATATGAATGCTGCTCAACTTTTATTAATTTCCAACTGACAAATGCATGACTGATACTGTTAAGAGACTTATTTGGTCACATCCATGTGCTAACAACAATTTCATTGAGTACAATATTCAACTTGCAAGATCCAAACACTTGCAGAAAAAAGTACAATAATGTTCATGTAATCAATATCTATTCTCATACATTTCTGCACAGTTGCAGGTACAACCATTTCCTGTTTACAACAGTTATGTCTTAAAGAAACACAAAGAAATTATTATTCATGCTTCAGTAAATACAAAGGAATCACTCTCTTAATAATAGTGTAAACAACTTCAAGAATGTTTCTACTGCAATTTCATTCATTCTAGTTTTGTTGTGTTTATATGCAACAATTTCCAGCTAAATTTGTGCACATATGTCCGTTAGTGTTGGTAGGAATACTTAAACAGTTTAAGGTCCATTATTCACTACGAAACTAAATCCTTACTTGCTGATGGCACACAAACAAATCATTACACGGGTTTTTCCAAGATTCATTCCACAGTGGTAGGTATCAATTCTATTTATTATTAGTAACAGTTACCTGCTTCCACTAAATCCCACTAATTTGCAAACTTAATAGAGATACACAAACCACAAGTAATAATAATTGGGATAGAGAGTTGGTTCAGAGAAGAAGTACTAGACAGTGAGGTTTCTCCCGATGGTTACAGAGTGTACTGTAGAGATAGAGGAGCAATTGGTGGAGGAGTTTTCATACTAGTTAACAAAAACTACCACAGTTGATTATTGTTCATAGATAATGACCATGAACTACTTGGGGTAGATTTCTGGGGTGATAAAAAAAAAAATCAGGGTGTTGGCTGCTTACCGCAGTGAAAGAATGACTTGATGAAGATGAAACTCTTGTGGTGAAATTAAATTCATACTCAGATTTCAGATGTGAGAATAGAATGGTCATTATTGGTTGGGATTTAAATTTACCAGATGTAAATTGGTTGGGAAATAAGATTAATAACACAGGAGAACAGAGATTTGCAAGTATCTTAATAAGGGAAAGAGGGAGAACAGAACACTAGGAGACAAAATATTTTGGATATATTCCTAATAAAGCCTGATGATAACCTTGTGGGTTGTCAAGTAACCAAAGGAATAAGTGATCATGAAGCAGATCTGATGAATGTTAGAGGATTCACTAAACTAGCAGCCAAAATTGAAGGGGGAAATAGGTACAATAATAAAAAAGCACAAATTTTGAATTTCAAGAGATATTTCAAACAACGTTTCAGCAAATGGAAGGATGTCACAAGTACAGTAGAGTCAAGGTGGGAAGAGCTCAAGCAGATAATAAGAAAGGGAGAAGAAAAATTTATTCCAAATCTGAAAATAAAGAGAATTACAGAATCTGTGTACTACAACATGGAGGTGCGGAGGTTAAAGAGGTTGGTAAGAAGAGAACATAACATAGTTATGATGCATAGATAAGGATGGAGAAGAAGTTACTGAGAATTTGAAAAGCAGAGATTTTAAGTATGTGGTTTAGTGAGAGCATTAGGGACAATGAATCACAAACAGGAGGATATAACTCGGGGAACAAGCTATACAACACAATTTGAAATTAACAAACCAAATAATTTGAAATTCATACTGAGGATATCATGAAGGAAATTAGAAAACTGAAAAAACATAAATGGGCTGGTATAGATAATATTACTACAGTTATCTTAAAAATAGTCGGATGTCACATTGTACCTTATTATCTTGAAATATTATTTAAATTGAGTCTGGATCATATCTGCTTACCACAGGACTGGAAAAGTGTGATAGTAGTGTCAGTACATAAAGGAGTCGAAAATTACAGGCCAATCAGTTTGACATCAGAGGTGGGTAAATTAATGGAGAGATTGATAAGCAACCACATCAGAAATATATGTGAGGAGCGTAAGTGGTTTTCAAGTAGGCAACTTGGCTATAGGCAAGGATATTCATGTGAATCTCAGTTTGTGGGATTTATGCAAGGCACTTCAGATGAAATGGACAAGGGAGGCTAAATTGATAGTGTAGCACTAGATCTTTCAAAAGCTTTTGACATAGTGAATCATAAAATGGTAGAAAATAAGGTAAAAACTATTGGAGTGAATAGGAAAATGATGTACTGGGTAGATTTTTAAACGGTAGAAAACAGAAAGTCAGGGTAGAAAATGCAGTGTCAAAAAAAGTAAAAATAGGAGTGCCACAGGGTAGCATATTGGAACCATTGCTATTCATTATTCTAATGAATAATTGTACTGATTGTTTACTATTAGAAATTAGATTGTTTGCAGATAATATAATGCTATATAAAAGAATCAAACCAGTAGAGGACTGTAAACAACTAAATGGTTATCTGGACAGGATATCTAGTTGTTTCAGTAAACATGTGATGGAGATAAAAGGAAAGAAGAGCTTATTAGATTCACAAATAAAAAACTAAAGGTTGATTACAATTAGAAGGTGGGGAAAGAATTGCTTGTTGATGAGTTGAAATGTAAATATCTTGGCATTACATTTGATAACAAGCTTAACTGGGCAGGACACATTGGACAGGTAGTAGGAAAAGGTTTGAAAATATTTCACTTGTTGAAGAGAATGATGAGGGTATGTACGAGAGGAGTAAAGGAATTAGGTTACTAAACTTTGGTCAGACCATTGCTTGAATATGGTAGTGTAGTATGGGACCCACATTTTGCATATCAAGAGAGAGTGCAAAATAGGGCTGCTATATCTGTTTCTGGAAATTATCACAGAATACAATCAGTAACAGATATGATAGAAGTGCTAGAATGGTATTCATTGCAAAACAGGGGGAGGGTGAAGTGGGTCATGGGAGTGTACAAGTTGTATATTGGTGATGAGGCATGAAAAGATATTGGTGTAAGAATTAAAATTAATGCATGGAAGGGAAAAGATTACCATGACCACAAGCTGGCACTCGATTTCAGGCACAAGGGTGTATGAAGTTTCTCTTTTTTTGGGTAAGGATGTCAGGGATTGGAATAATTTATGGATAATTTATAATGATGGATAATTTACCAAAAAATCTTGAAAGAATTTAAAGCTAAAATTTACAGAGGGCAAATGTAGGTGGGTGTGAGAAAGGGGGAAGATGGGTGTGTAGCGAAATTTCCACCAGATCAAGCACCCCATCACAATTTAATTAAACTAAATTAAATCCATCATCATTTCTTAAAATCATTGTTACGAGCTTGCTTTGCACCATTGTAGTATGATGTTCGTGCACCCACACACACACCACCTCGTGCTTGATACAAAGGAGCGTAAACACATCAAGTTAAGGCAATTGCTGATGCCAATCACTTGACATTACAAACAAGCTCACTGTTATAAGAGTGGAGGCTTTCTCAGCGTTGTATGTATATGAAATTTTCTCGGAAACTAGACGAATGAGAATGTTAGTAGAGCACAATGTTTCAGTGGTCATATACTCTGCTGCCATTGTCAATTGACTGCTGTCTGTGGGTAGATGAGGTTGCTCATATATCATATGGAACTGTTAAATACCGGCGGGATTATTGGTGCCAACATCAACTCTGAAAAACACATCTCACTTTTGGGACTGTGCATACAAGGAAGCCATTGAAATCCAGCTATGGAATAACCTCATCAACATTGACAACATGGACAACTAAGCCAAGCTTGAAACCCAGCATCGAAGCAGCTCCACAAACAGCAGAGCAAAGGCACCATGTGTGACGAAGGTGGCAATAAGATTGAAGACCACTGGAGGGGATGGGCTGGAGGGTATAAATACTGCCCCGTAGGGTCCAGCATGGCAGTCACTTTGCGGACTACGTTCCTCACACCGGTAAGCAGATGCAACCTGAAGTTGATGGCGCGTTGCACTGTCGAAAATTTGTTGGGTAGTGGTCAATTGATATGGCTGCATGACCCAGAGATCTTGAAGCAACACATTTGCAAGGAATACCTACGATTACATAATATACCTCTTGTTCACTTTCATCATTCTATTCATCCTCTTCCAGTCTTTCAGCTAACCCCATTCCAACTCCCTTATCAAATCAGTTGCTCATTCCTTTTTATAGTAATTTCCATGTATAAATCTTTGCATCTTCTCCAACCTTGCATTTGATACACAAAATGTGGGCCCCATTCTACTCAACCATACTCAAGCAATTTCTGACCAAAGTTTTGTGTCTCAATCCCCTCACTTCTCTAATACATTGCCCATCACTCTCTTTAAATGAAAGATTTTAAACCTTTTCTTGGAACCTGCCCAATGTGTCCTGCAATATGAGTTCATTATCAAGCGTTATGGCAAGATTTTTCATTTCAAGTATTCAAGATGCAATTCCTTCCCCTCCTTATAATCATAATCAACTTTTTATCTGGGTACTTGAATATTCTTTTACTTATCTTCAGCTTGCATTGATGTACCAGGTATATCCAATAAAGGTCATTCTTTGGTTTACAGACTTCTCCCATTTAGAGTGTTACATCTTCTGCAAACAACCTAACATCTGACTGCAAACCACTAACACAATCATTCATTACAATAATGAATAGCAAGCAATAGTCCAAACAAACTACCCTATGGCACACCAATTTTTACTTTAACTTCTTTTGATACTGCATTTCCCACCAAAAATCCTTGCTACTTTTTTTAAATTTATTATTATTATTATTATTTTGAAATATGAATGTGAGGAAAAAAGGGTTCTGCTGCAAGGTAGTAGCCATGGGAAACATGTAAGCTCTCTTCCCCAGTTTCAGTTAAGCATAGATTATAAGGTCACAAGATTTCTCATACCTAGTGCAACATTAGGTCAAATAATAGATAATATGGGTTCACTTTGTTGGGGTTTCACTAAGGAATAAGATAGTGATAGTGGGAGGTGCAAGAAACGGTGCTGATAGAAACATAAATGTGATGAAGGGTGCACATAGTTGAGCTCATGCAGGTTGTAAGTGGCCATGCCTGTTCGCAGATTAACCATTTTAATAAGTGTATAAATGATGAAATGGTGGTGTTCTTGGGAAAGGCATTAGTTTTTGTTTCGGGGGTAGTGCCTGTGAACACAATTGGAGGCAGGGTTTCACTAGGCATAGCCTACACCTAGTAAAAAAAAACAAGGGGGATACTTTCAGATTTGTTAGCTAAAGCTGTAAAAGAGTTCACTTTCAGCTCTTATAGCATCAGGACTTTACCTGTTTCAGGTTAGAGCAATGGTTCCCAGTGGTGTCAGTGCCATCCATTGGTGGGCAGTGAAGAGTTCCAAGAGGTTATTTCTGGTCCAAGGCAAATTTAGGGGACATTTAGGACCAACTGCCACCCCCTGCTTTCCAGTATTACAGCCAGTTTTAAGAGCTGCATCAAAAACTTTTTAACTGCATTAATTGTAGGCTGCAATTTATTAGCTGAGGGGGAGGAAGAATAGGTTTAAACATTGGAATGTGGCAATTTGAGATTGCTGTTGACAATTAAAGCACCAAATATCAAAAAATTATTGTCACTTCACTGAGTTCAGCCCTTTTATTATTAGTATTTTTTCATAACATTGAACAACACACCAAAATTGTTAATATCTTTTACTAAAGTAATTTTTAGAAATCTGTCTTTTTAAAAAAAAAAAAAAAAAATGACACTGTACATAAGAGGAGCACTATTGAATCACTGTTTAAAAAAATGGGTTGGGAGGCAAAAAATTTGGATTACTATGGGTTTTATTACTTGTTACAAGAGGTAGAGTCATTTTTATTTCCAAAGAGGGGTGGTGTGTATTGTTTTATTAAAAACAGGAGGCTGTAAGCATAAAAATAGTAAAAAAAAAAAAAAGTGAGCGGTATGTCAAGAAATGGTCAAAACTAATGAGTTAGGGACTGCTGGTAAGGGTATCAAAGTAAGTTATTAAAGGTATATAAAAGAATGATTAAAAAAATCAGTAATGCTAAAGAAACTGAGGATGCTGTTGAAACAGTAACAGATGAGGGCACAAGTTGGAAGTGAAGGTTAATGTTAAAATATGACAAAGAGTGTTACTGGCATATAATGAAAAAAAGTTATAGAATTTGTAAATTTCGTAGTGATACTCGAACCACAAGTACTTAGAGAGGTAGAGTCTTGGTTACTGAGTGTACTGCAGAGATAGAGAATCAATTTGTTGCTAGATGTACATATTGGTACGTAAATACTATTAGAATACACTGGTGTTCATAGATAATGACCAAGAGTTATTAGTGGTAGATTGCTGGGATGATTAAAAAAAAAAAAAATCAGAGTGTTGGCTGTTTAATGTAGTGTATAATGAAGCAACAGCATACTAACCTTTGAAGCAAGGTAGAAAAAAAAGATTTTAACATTGAAGCCAGATTACAGCATTTAGCATTGCAGATAGAGTGTAGAACACTTAATGTTTCTGAGGCAATATCAGTGTTGTATCATGTGCAGAGGTTTAGTCAAAAGTTGAACAAAAAATGTGACAAACAGTTCCATAGGTGCAAAGAGAAAAAAATAAGCATTTCAATGCCACAGATGTAGGGATGGAAAATTTTATTTAAGACAGTACTAAGTCAGTTTGAAGATATTATTCTAACACCAGGACAATTGTATCAGCAGATGACGCAATCAGTTAGAGCGAGCATATGTGTGGGAATGATAAATTTCTGGAAGGTAAAGAAAAGACACTTATTTAAATAGATAAACTAAAACTAACCATAGAAATGTCTTGTCAACACCTAAATAAACTTTATAATAAATTTTGAAAACATTAGATAAAGTAAATAAATTCAAATTCTAAACTAAAATATCTACCATGTAGAAAATAGATTTAAAAGAAATGAATTCACAATATGATTTCAGCAAAAGAATAATAATATATTAAATGATGATTAAAGAGGTTTCTACATGACAAGTTTTGGAGGTCACAACACAACAAAACAAAACTATAAAATAAAGCCAGTCAAAAGGTGAAATAATGATAAATAAAAGGAGCATAATATTTAGGGAAGAAGAGTGTAAATACCATATTAAATGGTGTTTAAAAAAGAAAGTTATGATTTTTCGATGTGAATTATATACTGGAGGGAAAAGTGTAATTGCAACGCAGTAACAGATTTTTAAACATTATGTCTAAAGGAAAATAGCAACAGACTCAAGTCATATATCCAATATTAAAAATTTGCATTTTATTAGTATAGATTATTAATAAGTACTGGTCTATTGCTTTTAATTGTTACTCATTTCTTTTACACTTTTACTGAAATGCTAAGGATTGGTTCAACAATCAAATAATTAGGCCTACTCTGTCTCAACTTTTACCATTAGACAGAGCATTAATTGCACTAGTAACATATAGTATTGTGACATCATGAAATATTTTATTCTAATTAACATCACTTCTCTGTCAGTTATTCATTTTAGATTGCAGAACACACATTTTCTCTTTCAAAATTTTTGCTATGATGACATGATTGGGGAGGCACTGAACAGTTAGTTTACTCAAGATTTGTAGTATGTGCCTGCTTAATTACAAATATTTTAACAATATAACCACTGATTTGTATTGCTGGCATTGCTTTTTGTAACATTTATGTCCAATAATCAGTTATACCAATATTATGAACTATTGTTTTCGCTCATAAACTAACAAATTTCCTTTTCTGATTGTAGTATATTTCTGATTGTCTTTTACCTGATTTTCTTATGACTGTATATTTATGACTTATAAATTTGCCAATTGGAAATTTCAAATTCAGCTTGTTTACTTTCTGCTAGTGGAATTTATTTTGCTTTTTATGATACATGAAATGTTAACATCTGACTGTTATTTATGTGCAGCCTGGCTGACGTTCATTATTACTTCACTTATCGTGAAATTCCAAGGTGGTCCTATGCTGTGTGCCAGTGCTGCAACCTCATGTGTATTCTGAATGGATTCTGCCACTGTTTTACTGGTTGCTGTGTTTCATTATTGATGATTAATTTAACAGTGATGGAATACATGCTTCAGTGCAATGCCCTAAGTGATCTAATTACCTCATTTTTATTTAAAATTATCTTAAATACTTTGAGTGATAAATTCAACCCTCATCTACAGATATGATTTACAAAATTTAATTTTATATTCCTTCAGAGTTTTTGGTAAATTATTCATCATTTCACTTGGTAATTTATTCCAATACCTGACACCCTCACCCACATAAGAAAATTTTCCCATTCCCTTATGCATGAAACCGAGTGCCAGCTTATGATAATGGTCATCTCTTCCGTTCCTTGCACCATTCCTAATTCTCTGACCAATATCCTTACCAAGCCCCATCACAAATATATGCCTTGTCCACTCCCATCAAACTCTTCACCCTCCTCCTATCTTCCAGTGACTCCCAGCCCAGCTTCTTTATCATGTCAGATTGGGTCCCACGATAATCTTCACAAACCAATCTAGCTGCTCTTCTTTGCACACCCTCCAACTCCAGTATTTGATACTCAAAATGTGGGTACCATACTACACCACCATATTCAAGCATTGGTCCGGCCAATGTTTTGTAACCCATTTGCTTAACTTATCTGATACATCCTGTCGTCACCCACTCCAGTGAATGAAGAATTTTATAACCTTTTCTACCACCTACCAATGTGGTCTGCCCATTTGAGTTTATAATCAAATGTTACACCAAGATATTTACAATTCAAGCCTTCAAAAAGCAATTCTGACCTTACCCTATTCTGTAACCTTCTAGGCGTGTGTTGACATTGACCAAATATATTTTTGCTATGGTAATCTGGAGGATCTATTTTTCTCACTGCCACTTCCAACAGGAAGTATGTTATGTGGGTAAACCCTCTCTGTCATGTGAACAGCTGAACAATGAATAACACTCCAGTAGATTATATACAATATTCACATTTATTTACAGTATTACGTAACAACCCTACAATAATTCATAGCTTCCCATGATACCACTGTTACAGCCATGTCAGTTTCCCTTGTGACTAATGTCAGAGCTTGCATTCCCTTGAGTTTCTATAGTTTCAACCATCCCCATTCTAACTTTCCACTTGAAATGCTGCTGCTGACGACGACCACCACCTAGACTGCTTCCATCTTCTGCTGCTCTCTACGACTGCCACTGGTTCGCCTTGAAGTCTTCCAGTTGTACCTTGCCAGACAGACCCTCTTTGCTCTCTGCACTCTAGTTTTGTTCATGACTTCCCCCACTTCCTTGTACCTGGTGGGGAGATTTTTCAGCCAACCACAAAGTCCATTGATTCGGTTATCCCTAACCGGATGATGTCATGCTCTGCACATTACTACATAATGACCCACTCTGCTGGTAATCGCCTTTTGCATCACCACATTTCTTTGGCTGCAACTGTTTATCTTTGTTGCCGCAACTGACCTAGCTCTGTGTAATGTTTTATGAAATCTTATATTTTCCCGTAATCCTCTAAAAACCCGTGGGCCACTTCTCATACCTTGAATTCTGCTGTATTGCTACTCCCACATACTGCAACTCTTGTTCCAGTCATCGGTTAGCTTCTCCCCATATCACCTCCAGTAATTTTGTCCTTAGTTCTATCAGAAATTTGTTGACGGATCTGCTTGTTCCTTCTCTATAATTACAACAAGCTGATGCATCTGTATTTTGACTTAGGAGTTGGACTGATATAAAACCTAAATATGTAATGACTACTATTTTATTTTTATTTATTTATTTATTTATCAATCTTGTTTCATGGATCCCTACTGAGGAAGCACCTCTGGGATGTGAAACATGTCATGGTTAATATACATACATACAACATGAGTCATAATCATAGTAAAAACAATTATTTGTTACAAAGAAAAATAAAGAGAATAAAATAAACATAAATTTTTACAACTGAGTTTTGCAAAAGTCATTTTGAAAACAATTAATTATTTTGATCAAATTCTTGAATGGACAAAGAATCAGTAAACCATTGTAAACACCGACAACCCTTCATATGGGCTTAACCCCACACCTGACACCAAAATTATGTAGTGTCTCTTGAGGGTGTTCTTTCCAGCCGAGCAGTAAGACAAAAACTGATCAACATTCATTGACAAATGTCAACATAGCTGTTCAGATATGAGTCTCTGGATAGGACCATTATGGAAGAATCAGGGCTAACATTTGATGAATATTTATATAATATTTACTGGCTGAGGACCACCCACTTTTTTTTTGTGCATCTAATTTTAAAAAAAAATATATTTAATACAGAAGATTTGTATTAAAAGATATTTGTTTCTTGTTTTATTTTTACTTGTTTTCTACATAAATGTCTTATACATTAAGTATACAAAAATCCCATTACTGAATAATTTTATAGAAATAAATGTTTATAAACTATATTTGATGTTTTGTTGTCTGGAGCATATACAAATAGATTTGCTGCTTGTTCGAAACAAGAGAAAGCAACATAAAGTTGATCATGTGAGAAACAGGATTCTTTTGAATTAACTTTGCAAAAGTTGAATGTTTGACCCTTCGCCTTATTTATAGTCATACTATAAGCTAATCCCACTGGAAATAATTACCGTTTGAAACAAAATGACAAATAATTTGCAATTAATAAGATTCTTGGTATGGAAACCGATTTTCCTTTTTCTTTTCCAGTTAGGATTACAACCTCAATTATGTTGTTTAGCAGCTGTTTAAATGACATACTGG
Organism: Vandiemenella viatica; assembly: GCA_031002005.1. NCBI lineage: Eukaryota > Metazoa > Arthropoda > Insecta > Orthoptera > Morabidae > Vandiemenella > Vandiemenella viatica. Next base: position 152,893,555 of record CM061920.1, read on the forward strand.
ATGGACTTAATTAATTTAAAATTTCTGTCGGAAATTTCACACTTTCATCTTGATCCACAGTTGTATCTATTGAGTTATATATTTTTTCTTCCTCCCGTATGATATTCTGTATCTGCTTATTTATTCGTTGTACTACATCATTCTTTGTTGCTAAAATTATTCTCTCACATAACCATTCTATATTCATGTAGTTTTTTCCTATAAATGGACAGACTTTTTCGATAAGTTTTTCATTTGTGTGTACCACGTTGCACTATTCTTCTGTTAAAATAAGTTTACCAGAGTGAGGATCCAGTGGATATGTATCATTTCCAATTTTCAAAAGATTTTGAGCAAATGCTTGTGCTCTGGGATCTCCTGTAATTTTTTCATGCATATTTTCTGTTAGAGATATCTTTTCAACACAATCCCAAAACATTAATCACTCTAAACATGCATTTATTTCGTCAGCTAATGTTGATTTTTGAATTACGCACAATGTCTGTCGAAAATCTACTGATAGTAGCAATAAAATTCCTCCAATTAGACTTGTGTTCTTCCAAAGTTCGTGTAATGTTTTATCTAGCGCTTTGAGTGACTTTCTGTGGGCCATTGTAGATTCATCCCATATTTTGCATCTCAATAAAATCTGACCACCTACAGAAGATCTGGTTATATCACAGATCGGATTCTCTTGTTGGGCTACATTCAATGGTAATGTTAACACAGAATGTGCCATTTCACCACCTTCCATTAACATGGCAGCAATTCCAGATGATGCAAATGCTAATGCGATTTGCTTTTTCAGTCGAATTTGAGCTAAGATCAAATTAATAAGAAACATTTTACCAGTGTTTCTTGGTGCATCTAAGAAGATAATTCCCTCTTCATCTGTTTCAATACGATTAATGATTCTGTTATAAAGAGTCTGTTGTGTTTGGGCAGTGGCGTAGCCAGATTAACAAGAGCCCCGGTGCAAGAAAATATTTTGGGCCCTCAGGCCAGATGGGCGACCTTGAGGTTTGCTGGCAGAGGCTCCCTGAGCTTTAGGCACCCCCCCCCCCTTGTGCTGAGCTTGGGGGACCCCTGAGCTCGGGGGCCCAAGTGCACGGCACTGCCTAGCCCTCCAATAGCTACGTCCCTGTTTTTGGGTTAATTTTTGTTCATTATCTTTGATGCAATGATTAAATTCGGCTCTTTCGTCAATTCTGAACTAACTACGTCTAACTCACTTCACACGGGAGGTTGTACTCCAAATTGAATTAAACATTGATTGCTCATCGCTAAACATCGATTCTCTAACATTATCAGTGCTTCATTATAAATTGAAAGAAACATTCAAATCCGTATTGTCTCTCTGCACTCTGTTTAAAATGTTGTCTCTGATGCTGTCACGATATTTCATCTATAGTTTATTAGGGTTTGAGGGATTACACGTAGTTAGAATTATTACCAAAAGCTCTTGTACTTGATCTGCTCTTGCTACTTGTGCGGCTCCCAATTATTGTCATTATCTAATAGACCATGGCATTGACATGCCTCCTGGTATGTTTCGCAAATGTAACCATCTACTGCTCGAAGATATTCAAATGATGTTGGTCCACCTATTTTGTGAAGGAGTGGATGTAAGTAAAAACATTCTGCATTTTTTGGATGAACCGTGTATGCTCAAGCAATAGCATTACCTTTTAATATTCCTTCAAATCCTCTCTTCCGTAGATTGAATATTTTTCGTGATGCGTCCCATATGTAATAATTGGGAACTTCTGTACAGAAAAGTGTTATTGCAAATGGGTCATTTTGGGACAATTCGAAAAATGCAGTCAGGGTCGTACTGGCGCGATGGTTTTAAACTCTTTGTGTGATTTGACTTGTAAAATACACTTGTTCTCCATTCTCAAGATGGACTGCTAAATGAAGAACTGCTGGATCTCCGTCATGAATCGGATAATGTAAAATACGCCAAACTGCCTCATTACTATTAACTAGTGATCGCCCAGGGGTGAAATTCGACCGTAATTTATTATTTAGTTTCTTTCTTAAAAGAGTAATGATCATTATTTTAGTTAATTTTTTACATTCTATTTACTGATGGTTCATTCAAATTTAGTCCATCATACAATGATTTAAAACATTCATTTTGACTGAAGGCCCATAAAACTGCTTTATGATAACATGAAGTAAATGCATTCCCTCCCTCTGAAGTAACTTCTGATTCAAAATGCTTTGCATTTCAAAACCTGCATTGTAAATTCGAAACTATCAAAATTTCTGGGAATGACATTTAGTGCGCATTTAACTGTATCCATCAAAATAATTTCATCATTTTGTGTGTTCACTATTTAAATTTGGTCTATTATCATTTTGAATTTCATACAACTAGGTACTCCTTTTTTGTCTCTCTCTTTCTCTGACTTGTCATGGTTTATATCAAGGGATAATGGAAGGAGGTGCAAATATCTGATTTTTTTTTTTTTAATCATAATTAAATTACTGAAATTCAAAAGTCCTTAACCAAAGTTTAACCTTTTAAATAATAAAAAGACCATATAATATCTGGCAGAACCACTTCATTCCTTTTGGAAATTTTCCTTTTATAACTTCAAAGATTCTACTTTATGAGTCTTTTGTTTCACCAAAGACCACAGAGTATCTCATGGAGGAAGGAAATATTTCTTTCCCCCATGGAGTATCTCAATGCTGGGAATACACGTCAGATAGTTGGCTCTGCTCCAATTTCACGCACACACACGTTCACGAATTTAATTTTTATTTAATAATGTATTTTTAACATGTATTAACTATGCTTATTCTATTTTCTTCATTTTTAACATGTATTAACTATGCTTATTCTATTTTTTTCTTTACTGTTGATCAAAGATCACAGACATTGGCGGAATCACTAAGTATTGTTGCCACTAAAATACAATTGAATGTAAACAATGAATGTTTTATTTTATTTATTTTAATGTGTTTGTAACACATATTACATATACATTTTATCTTCCTGCACTTCTTCTGCAACTAACCTTTAACTGTGCCAAATCTCACACTCCTCCGTTTGCGCAATATTCTTAAAAAGGGATCCGAAGTTTTTGCTTAGCGTATTAATATATAGATATATCGTCCCATTTGATATCACAAAATTTCATCATATTTATTTTATTATCATTTATTACTCCAAAGACAGCCATATCACTTCTTTTGTTAATATATTTACACACATATTTAATTGACAGAACTGCAATATTCTAAGTTGCTTGAAACATACTCGTTAATAGCGGATTGTTTGGCACTACCCACTGATTGTCAATTTCTACTTCTAGGTCATTTATCAGCTTGATTTTCGCCAAAATCCTCCTTCACTCGGTGGTCGATGTCTTGATTTGTGATAACTATCTTCACCTGTTTGTGTTTCACTTAAAAACAGTCTCGGATACCACTTTGAGCATCTGTTATCATTCATACATGGTGATCGCATGTTAAGTACTCCACATGGTCCATGTATCATATTTTTTACACGGGATCTTCAGTCGGATTTGGAAACTCAGCCTTGACAATGTCATTGATATGATTTGAATGAATTTTCTCTTATAGCCAAATTAAATTGTGTGAATGCTGCAATCCTCTTTTCATTCAATTGAATACATCCAGTGAATGACGCCTCTAAAAATGCGACTCCTCACAATCATATCAATGAATTTGACTTGCTTTTGTCTGAATACTCGTGCGATTATATCATGTCTATTAATATTATACTATAAGTCATCTTTAATCGCCTTCCACGATGAATTAATCGTGAAAATTATTTAAAAAATCAGGTTGACCATGTTTCTTCACATAAGTCATAGTGTCGTGGGAAAATTCGTGCATATGTCTGGGGCTACCGGTGAAAGTAGAGGGTATGATTACTAATTGCCCCAGATTTTCATTATTACCATCACTGGCTATCGCATCTCGCAAATGAATGTATTTAGCGGTTTGTAACTTGCTTTGATTTTGGTGAAAGTAGAGCAGTCTTTCTGACTCTAGTTTTGCATATATATCAACAATAAACTGTTGAAATATTTGCCGACAGTTAATTACATGATTATATTCTTTTTCTCTGTCTATTACGCGATAAGCATAAAACTTTGGAAGTTACTTTTTTATTTGCCATTTTATTCGTTTTTGGGTTAATTTGTTGAATGTTAGAATGGTATCTATCTTCGCCTTGCCAAAATATTAATGGATATTGCAGGGTATCATAAATGTGATTAGTTTTTGCAATACGTTGCAACTGATTACTCCATCGTTGTATGACAATGTCCCGATAACTACTTTCATTATCCACGATTACTACCATCACTTCATTTATTTGAGGCAGATTGGTCTTCTATCAGCCCTAATTATTATTTTGTATTTGTTAGAGACCATTTTGTCCTTTGCAGACTTGAACATTCTTAATTAGTCATTATGTTTATGTAGGAAACTCTGTAGATCAAGTATTATATTTCGACTCAGTCCTGCGATATTCACCGAGCGTTGATTTACTTCATCTTCTTCATTTTCTTTGAAGAAAATTTGTAAAAACTTCAGCGTTTCATTTGGAAGTGGTAATAATGACCCTACTTTATGATACACTTGCCCTTACAATCTAAACACTGGATTAAATCCTTCCTTCTCCGTTACTGCTGTTGCTCCAAAAGATGTCATTTAGAAGCATGAATTTTAACATCTAATTTTTTGTACGAAGTCTTTAGATTTCAGTGTTTCTTCATTCATATATTTAATGAATTCCAGCAGTGGAAAATTTAGTGTTGGCAAACTAATTTTACCACTTGAACAACACACACTTGGTAATAGTCTTTTGAATTTTTTGGCTTTTCAAAAATTACATAGTTTATCCATTCTCCCAATTATTACACTTGGATGTACATTATAATCTTTACTTGGATCATAATGAAACACTTCTTGTTCAAGTCTATAACGTTCTCATCTTGTTTGGCACCCAGTTATTTCAAATCATTGATAATGGACCTGTACCCCTAATCAAAGTTTACTCATTCTATCTCTATTCTGTTTATTTCCTTGATCCGTTTGTGCACTTATTCCTCTTTCACCATGTAAATTTGTCTTCCTCGATCTGTTTCACTAACATTTTCATGTTGTCCTTCCGCCTGATTATCTCCACTCCATCGATAATTTTCTTGTACCAACATTACGTGTGTTAGTCTTTCTACTTCAATTTCATTTCTCCTCACCATCTTTTACCTTTGTGATGCAATTCGAGATCACAAATATCCTCCTTTCACGCACAGCATGCACAGTTGTTTGCAATAACTGCACATTGACTTGTACCCCTGATGGAAGGTCACTCATTCTATCACCATCATGTTTTGAGAGTTTAGTTTTTCCCAGCGTATGGATGAAATAAATTTCTCACGGGTTTTCAGCCAGATAATTTCTTCATTAAACATTTCTGTATACAACGTTTCGGCAACTACCTCCGTTTCATTCATCAGGTTAGCTGTCATATAAAGTAACAAGAATTTGAACGCCTCGCAAACAAGTCCTGGCTCCTATAAGTAGCCCGCGGAAGGAGAAATAAATAATTAAAAAAAAATTATCCAGCTGAAAACCTGTGAGAAATTTATATTATCCTGTTTATTTATTTCATTTGTCTGTGCACCCGTTTCTGTTTCTCTGCGTAATAGTTGGCTTATTCCATCTGCTTCATTACCATTTTCATGTTGTTCTTCTGCCTGAATACCTGTGTTCCGTCAATAGTAATTTTCTCGCCGCAGTGTTAGACGTGCTTCTCTTTCTTGCTGTTTCACTCATGGAATTTCTTTCCTCCATGGTTTCACTTCTCCTCACAATCTTTCCCCTTTGCAATGAGATTCAAGATCTTGAATACCGCCTCCTTTTGCACACAGCATGCACAGTTGTTTGCAATAACTGCACATTGACTTGCACCCCTGATGTAAGATTACTTATTCTATCACCATCCTGTTTGTTTATTTCATTCGTCTGTGAACCTGTTTCTGTTTCTCTGCATAATCGTTGGCTTATTTCATCTGCTTCATTACCATTTTCACGTTGTTCTTCTGCCTGAATACCTCGGTTCCATCGATAATTTTCTCACTGCAGTGTTAGACGTGCTTCTCTTTCTTGCTCAGTTTCCCTTCTCCTCACAATCTTTTGCCTTTGCAATGAGATTCGAGATTGCAAATATTCTCTTTTATGTTTTGGCATTTTAATTTTTACGTTTTGACTTTTTACACTTAACTATTCACTTTTTCTGTTACGCATACACTTTGCCTTATATAATGTCAGTTATCGTCCCCAACACTCACGTATCTTTCTTCCTCAGTATGATTTCTCTACACCATCTTTTACCTATAGCATTTTTTATCATTTTATCTTTTTATTTTTCCCACTTCAATATTCAATTTTTAAATTTTCTGATATGCATACACTTTTATTTATTAATCAACTGTTGCTTGCTTGCCACGTTTCCCCTTATATAACTTGTATGTAGAAAAGGAAAAGATATGATCCAAATCGGGAAAATTTCTTTTTCCAATTACTGCATTTTTTTACTTTATATTTTTACTTTTCACACTTTAATTTTTCTGTTGTATGTACACTGTTATGTATAAATGTCAACTGATTATATATTTATTTTTGACACTTCACTATTCACTTTCCAATTTTTGTGTTATATGTACACTTTTATTTATAAAAGTCAAAGATAGGATCAGAGATAACAAATATTCTCCTTTACACTTTTCATTTTTTATCTTTGAATTTTCTTGTATATGCACAGCATTATTTATATAAGTCAACTGATAAATTTTTTCATTTCAGACGTCATTATTCACTTTTAAAGTTTTCTAAATTTAAGAATCCAGCCACTGCCGACAGGGGGCAGGCACCACATGTATAGCCTAGGGGCCCACAGAGCCTAAATGCGGCCCTGTTTATTTATATCAGTCAAAGTTAGGATTCCAGAGACAAATAATAATTTTTATCTTTATATTTTTAAATTCCATATATCACTTTTTAATTTTTCTTTTATACGCACGCTATTATTTATAAAATTCAACTTATGCATTGCGTCACGCTTCGACTCACACAGTTATATGTAAACTTTTATTAAAAAGTCAAAGTTACAAATCGAAATCGCGAATATTCACTTTTATACAATAGTATTTTTTATCTTTATATATTACCTTTACACAACCACTCATTTTTTTAATTTTTCAGCCACACAAATACCAGTGCTCTGCACTAGAAAATTAAAAAAATATTTAACACATTTTCTTTGAATTAAGAAACTGTTCTACATCGGCCATTCCCAAATAGAGAGACACACTAGTCTAATTCTAAATATATACCAATTTCAACCACCATGTTTTCTACACACACACTGCTACCAACATGTAACCTCAGTGGCACTTCATGCTACTAATACACATAAAAACCAGTGGTCAGAGCAAGGAAGCTGTGGCTGCAAGCTAAAATATAGAGACACACACATCTTAGTCGAAATAAGAAAATGCCATTTTAAACCACCATATCTCCGACACCCCCATAGCTACCGCCAAGTAACCACCATAGTTCACGATGGTAACTCAGAGGCTACTATCACACAAATACCTGTGGTCTGCACTAGATAGGTGGGGCTGCAGGGTGAAATATAGGGACACACTCGTCTTTGGTTGAAATATTAATGTGCCCCAGGTCGATCACTTTCAACCACCAATCTCCCACCCCACCCTCCATAGCTAACAACATCTAACCACCATCATGCATGATGGGAGACTCGATGCTATTAGCACACACAAACGCCAGTTATCTGCACTATGTAGCTCAGGTAGCAAAGTAAAATATACGGACACACATGTCCTTGGTCGAAATATGAAAATATCCGTGATCGGCTAATTTCTAACACCGTATCTCCCACACTCCCACAGTTATCGAGATTCGGCCAATGTTGTGACTCTGCGCTACTACCATACACAAACACCAATGATCTGTGCTACATAGTTTTGGCTGAAAAGTAATACACTGGCACACATAGGTCTTTGATAGAAATATGAAAGTGCTGCAGGTCAACCACTTTGAACCACCATATCTCCCACACCCCCATGGCTACCAACATCTAACTGCCATAGTACATGATAGGAGATGCGATACCACTACCACACACAAACACCAATGTCTATGCTATGTAGTTGTGGCAGCAAAGTGGCATATTCAGAGACACATATCTTTGGTTAAAATACAAAAATATCTTTGATCGGCCAATTTCAACCACCATATCTCCCACACTCCGACAGTTACCGAAATTCAGCCAACTTTGTGATCGATGGGTGACTCTGTGCTACTACCACACACAAACACCAGTGATCTGTGCTATATAGTTTTGACTGAAAAGTGGTAAACCGGGACACATATGTCTTTGGTAGAAATATGAAAGTGCTGCAGGTCGACCACTTTCAATTGCCATATCTCCCACACAACCATAGCTACCGACATCTAACCACCATTGTGCATGATAGAAGACATGATACCATAAACACAAACAAACAACAATGGTCTGTGCTATGTAGTTGTGGAAACAAAGTGAAATATACTGACACTCATGTCTTTGGTCGAAATACGAAAATATCCTTGATAGGCCATTTTCAAACACCATATCTCCCACACCTCCTCAGCTACCAAAATTCGGCCAACTTTGTGATCGATGTGTGACTCTGTGCTACTACCACACACCAACACCAGTGTTGTGTGCTAGATAGTTTTGGCTGAAAAGTGATACACTGGAACACATACATCTTTGGTAGAAATATGAAAATACCACAGGTCGTCCACTTTGAAACACCATATCTCCCACACGCCTATAGCTACCAACATGTAACGACCATAGTGCATGATGTGAGATTCGATGCTACTACCACACGCAAACACCAATGGGCTATCCTATGTAGTTGTGGCAAGAAAGAGAAGTATAAGGAGACACAAGTCTTTTGTAGAAATATGAAAAGGCCCTGCATCCACCGCTTTTAACCATCATATCTCCCACATCCCCACAGCTATTGGCATTCGGCCAATGTTGTGCATGATAGGAAGCTCCATGCTACTTCCACACACAAACCCCAGTGATGTGTGCTGGGTAGTGGTGGCTGAAAAGTGAAATACAGAGAAACACACGTCTATATATATATATATGTATAAGATAAGATTTATACCAGGAGAGTGAAGTCTTGTACACCAATAACTGTACATATAAATACAGATACATGAAAATAACTGGATAGGTTCACAGGCACACTGTTGCTATACTTCTGTTGAAAACTGGTGCAGTGGCACCTAGTTAACCACCACGAACAATAATAGAGTGAGGAGAGTGATTTTTGCAGCATGGGCACTACTTAACTCCAAACATACAGTACTATAATGATCCAAGGATACTTTTGTTACACTGGCTAACTAACTTGATCTGTCTTCACTTCCATTCCCTGCCATCAATAGAGCCCATCTGCTGACTAGCTGATGGACATCTCTGGCTGCTGGAGGCAGCGACCAGGTGTCCCCAGTGTTGATTCCCAAATGCTGTGATGTGGCAATTCCACACAACTATTCCAAAGTCAGACTGACAATGAAACAAGCTGTGCTGAGTGTTTTACTCGGAAAATCCCCACTCTGCTCCAGCTGTCTAGAAAGGGTAAAACATATCACCAACTTACTACAAGCAGTCATAATGACACCTTGTGTTCTCCTTTCTAACACTTGGCCACTGCTGAATTGCTGATCTGTGTTCTACTTTCCTTACTGTTGCTTATCTTTGCTTGCTTGCCTGACCTTAATTCCAACACCAAGAAATAAGTAAATTTCAAAAGGTGATACCTCTGGTTCACTAGAACTTTAAACTTAAAATGTGACACTGGCCTGATTCCAGCCTTAACTTCAACAATTTGTGAAAATATATTTATGCTACTTTAAAAATTAACTTTATTGTTTCATTATTGACTTTTCTACTGGTATCTCTTGTGGTGTGGAAACAGAAGTAGATTACTTACCGATAAAGTCAGAACCTTGCATGGAAAGCTTTTATTAGGTACCAGGAAGAGCATACATCATGGTTACAGCATATATTAGAATGTATCCAACCCCAAGTAACATATATTTTCATAACAAGTGCTAGAACAAAAATATGAAGATGTTATGAAATTCTTATACAGAGTTAAGAAGTGAGCATAAAATGGTCATTATTTGTGCCAATTTGAATTTACCAGATAACAACAAGGTAGGAAGTAAGATTAATAACACAAGGGCACATGTATTTGCAATTAGTAAGGGAAGGAGGCTTTACACACATAGTAGAGCAGAGGACAAGGGAATCAAACACGTAGTTTTTTTTTTTTTTGTTTTTTTTTTTTTTTGTAACAATGCCCAATGATAACCTTGTGTAGTGTCAATCAACTGAAGAAATAGGTTACTATGAAGCAGTTCTGATGGATACTGTAGGATTCAGTAAGCCATTGGTCAAAACTGAAGGGGGAAATAGCAGATGGAAGGAAGGGACAAATAAACTGGATTCAAAGTTGGAAGAATTCAAGTATATAACATAAAAGGGTGAATTCTTTATTTAAAAAATAGAAGTGTAGAACCATCATACTGTGGAGGTGAGAAAGGAGGCTAAATAAACTGGTAAGAAGAGAACACAATAGTGTTAAGATACAACAAGGCAGTAGTGCACACTTGAAATAATTAAATAAGGGGTTCATAGCAGCAAAGAAGTAAGCTAAAGAAAAGTTTATGAAGAATTTTGCTAGAGCCACAGTAAAAAATTTCTATGAGTATGTTAGAAAACTGAGAGGAAGGAAAGGTACCCAAACGAAAGTTTTATAAAATTTGGAAAAGATAGAGATATCAAGTAACTGTGTGGATGTGATTATTAGGGTCTAAGATTCTGATTAAGAGGGTGTAAAACAGAGAATGAGCTTGTTGGCACATTTAGAAAATAACAGACTAAAAAATTTGAAATTTATCCTGAGGATATTATGCAGAAAGTAAGTAAGATTTTAGGGGAAAACCGACACTGGGGTCGGGTATCGGCTTGTACCCCTAAGCTTGAAGTCTTCCAAAATGTTACCAATAGTTCAGGAAAAGTACTATAACCGTGAAAACCTTGGAGAATGCTAACTGTAATGATGAGGTTGGTCGCCACTTACAGAATTAACCTACTGTAAGAAAAGTACTGAAGTAGAAATGAAAGTCGAAGTAAGAGTCACTAAAGGATATATTCTTAAAATTTTCACTGAATTTACATAAAGTCACAGTTAGTAATGGCAATCGGAGTTAATCATTAGCCAAAGATCACAAGTAACAGAACAGACCGCTCCACCCCGAATGAAAGTAAAAGTTAAAGTTCCGGTACTGATGAACACATGTCGGAAAATTTTAAAATTCTGAGGTTGGCCATCCTGTCAGTCAGCCATGTTTGTTCCGGTTTCCCATGAGCACCCGCGAGCCGGTCTCACTCAAATCCGCTAACCAAAGTGCTACATGTTACCGCGACCAAGTACTTCAACAAACTGCCAGGAAGCCGGCACTCGGCCTACCTTTATCGAAAATGGCTTACTGACCTAAGCAACAGTCTATCTAGAAAAAATTTTGTTAACAGAAAGCTTCCAGAAAATCACAAGATGTAGAGCGTAACGAAACAAGTGTAGTGATGTGGTTGGTTTTGTTCTTAGAGCTTCCAGACCGGTGTAAATGATTTTTGAAAGTTGGTTGATCGGAAAGCTCACATGTTTATAGTATTGCCGAACGTCACGTCCGGAATATGAATCTGCTAAACTTTAAAATATCAAGTTTATACTATGTTCAAAGTGTTCCCCAGCTTCTGCTGAGTTCAGTGTTGTAAAAATCTTTTAAATCTGTGAAGGATGTCAAAAGTTATTGAATTTCTAAAATCTGGTGATTTCTTGGTGTTGCAAGATTTTCTTCACTTTTTATTTAAAGTCGGTTGTGGCCTGAAACTGTTTTTAAAATGAACCTTTATTTTATTTAAGTGCTTTAGAAAAGTTTTTAGTTCATGAAATATGTTAGTCAGATTGAAATTCAAATTGCAAGTTGGTTGCTACGACGTCACAGGAAAACGGATTTTCATTTATTTATATCTTCTGTTTATTAGTTAATGGCTATTGGAAACTTAAAGAATATTGACTGGCCAGTTATTTAGCTTGTTTAAATCTACTTTTAAAACTCAGAAACTACTTAGATGTGTTCGAATTTATTATTGAAATTAACCCATGTGGTGATGCTTTAAAAATCATATTTACTGCTTTAAATCAGTCTGGAACTGCGAGTTATTAGTGAATTTAATATCAAATGGTAAAAGTATTATTATTGAAGTACTTTACAGTGGTCAATTATGTGGAATATTAATGCTGTGGTTGTTTAACCAAATCTTGTTTACTTTACTTCAGAATTATTATGGATTACACTCAATTAGGTAAGTTTATGGTTTATATTTTATTAGAAACTTCTTATTTAAGATTGTTGTGTGTGGTTTATTTACTTTTCTGAACCTAAAGTGTGGTTATCTCGATTTCAAACTGAGGTATCCTGTATCGAATGTTAACCTCAAACTTCGTCGGATTTTATCTAATATAGAAAATAGAGAGTAAGGTAGCTTACAAAGACAAAAAAAACATAAGGTTCTGGTGTAGAAAATATTAATATGGATAATAATAATAATTGTTAAAATTATGATGGAGTGCCCACTCTGGTGGCAATCCCCCTACACACTAGTCTTTCTCCTTTCCTCTTCCAACCTACTTATGCCCTCCACTAATTTTTGGAGGAGAAAGTCCAAATGAAGTACTTAGTGAAGTAGCAAATTGGTTTAAGGCAAATTCATTAAAATTAAATTTTGAAAAAACACTATACTAGGTCTAAAACAAAGAATTATGCACAGCTAGAATTACAAGTAAGCTTTAAAAATAACACAATCTTAGAGACAAAGAGTATTAAAATAGATGAGAAACTCTCTTGGCATGAACATATCACGTCACTACTGAAGAATTTACCTAGTGCCACCTTTGCAATACGAACACTTTCTCTAACAGCAGATCTAAAATTAATGAAACTGGTATACTCCTCATACTTTCATTCAGTGATGTCATATGGCATAATTTTTTGGGGAAACTCTTCACAAAGTAAAAAAGTTTTCATAGCACAGAAAATAGCTATTAGGTTGTTGTGAAGGGTAAAACCAAGAACTTCCTTCAGACAAATTTTTAAAAAACTCAATATTCTTACAATGATTTCTCAGTATATAAATTCTCTCATGTGCTTTGTCATAGATCATTTTAACCTGTTTACTTCTAATTCACAGGTATTCAGCTTCAATACAAGAAACAGAAATAACATGCACAAAACACAAACATCTCCGTCATTAGTACAAAGAGGAGTTAATTATTCTGGATACATCTGTTTAATAAATTAAATTAGATTAGATTTTTATTGATCCATTTAATCAATTTATAGTACAGGTGCACATTTGACATTGGATAAAATTTTAATGATTAGATGTTACATATTATTATGAGATGATGGGAATTATATACATGATTGATAATACAATGACAAAACAAGTGTACATGAAGAGAATTTAACAATGCAATAGTTGAAGAAAACATAATTTCAAAAAACTTCAAACATATTTTTATGAGTCCATATAAACACTAACAGAGTAAAAACTGTGCCTTTAGTTTTATTTTAAATGAGTTACAGGAAGCATTTTTTATTTCTTCTGGTATTTTATTATAGAGTGTTATTCCTGAATTTAAAATACTTTTTTTATATGTAGTAGTCCTGCAAAACGTTTTGTGGATGTCTGAATGTCCTCTAGTGAGATAATTATGGACCATATCATTTTTTATTAGTTTGTTATTTCTCAGGAGGTACTCTCTTGTGAAAAGAACTATTTTATAGATGTACAGACATGGAACATATAGAATGGCGAGGTTAATGAAATGTGTTCTACATGATTCTAGTCTTTTTAGGTGACATTTAGTTCTCACTGCTCTTTTTGCATCCTAAATGTATCAGTGCTTTCTGATGAGCTACCCCAGAAAATAATTCCATATTTGACCAGTGAGTGGAAATGGGCATAGTATACTTGCATTACTGTACTAATGCAAGTGGTATCCCTAAAGATTTTCAGTTTGTAGCACACTGTGGACAGCCTTTTAGCTAATTTGCTTATGTGTACATCCCATTTCATGTTCTGTTGTACCCATAATCCCAAGAATTTGGTTTCATTTACATTTTTTACATCTTTTTCACATATGGTTACTTGAATATTGTAATTAGCAGAATGACGTAGACAAAAATTCAAACACACTGTTTTATCCTCATTCAATATTAGATTATTTGCATCAAACCAGTTTTCAACTCACTCATGGTTTTATTTGCTTTTAATTCTAAATTTTTAATGTTTGTGGAGGTTAATAAAACATTTGTGTCATCCACAAACTGAACTGACTCTTTTGGATCTATATTCTTAGTTAGATCATCTATTTAAATTTTAGAAACAAAATAGGTCCTAACACTGAACCTTGGGGAACACCATACTTAACAAACTGTTCATCTGAGGTAAATTTCTCCTTTGTTCAATTTTTCTGATGTGTTGTTTCATAGTCAACAGACACTGTTTGTTTACAGTTTTCAAGGTACGATTTTATCCAGTTTTTTGCATTCCCCCTTATCCCCATTTTTTCCAGTTTATTTAATAGTATACCATAATCTGTTACATCAAATGCCTTTGATAGGTCTAGGAAAATACCTGTAGCCACATCTTTTCCATCCAAAACTTTTAAAACAGAATTTACGAATTCAAAGATAGCTGTATGAGTAGATTTATATTTCCTGAATCCATGCTGCTGGGTAGAAAGTTGTAAGGAGCCCAGCTGATCCTCGGGGGTGAAATCAGCTGTGTGCACCTCAACTAGCCATGATGAAAAATACTTAAGGTTCTTAAAATAGTTTGTTGACCGTGAATTGCCTATGGAAACTGCTAACTGGTATTAAATATGGTCGCCACCTGTTCGTTTATACCCCCAAACAGGAAGGGTGTACTGTAAAATGAAAGTCAGTTTTAAAAGTTTCACAAGTTCACATTTATTCTGAAATGTCACTGAATTACAATTTTACAGTTAGCAAGGCATCGGAATATCAACACCCGAAAGATTGCAAGTAGAGAAGCATAATCCAAACCGATAATTCCCCCGAAAAGTTAGAGTACCAAATCAACTCATGGTTTCTAGAATTTTTCTAAGTCCTAATATGGCCGCCATCCTCACGATGCGTGTGCATCCTGCCCGCGTGCGACAACTTATTGCTAGCTCGCCCGGAGCCCGCGCACTCTTCAAACCGACCCACGACTGCGACAGACTGTTTCCAACGACTGATTGACGACTCCTTAACGACTGACTTACCCCCTCCCTCACCAGGGCTTATATAGGAGTGGATCAAGGACGCTACACTCCGGCGGTGTTCTGCCGCGGTCTAAAATATTCCCTCGAGTTTATTTTTATAACTTTCTTCAAAGGTGGTTAGTTTAAAATCTAAAGTATTTACGAGTTATGGGAGTTTATGTGTGGCATGTTGGATGGCAAAATTTTAATTTATTCTTAACTTTTATTTTTAATGTGACGTCACGGCAAAATTCAATTAATCCCCTGATTCCGACATGTCCAGAAAATTTAGGGATTTACAAACGGCATAAGTTATAAACATGAAAGTATAATCAAAGTGTTGTCCCGGATTTTAACCGCTCAAAAGTGTAAATTTTATTCAAATCGGTTAGGAATTGATGAAGTTATCACTAAAAACAGAAATTTCACACCTTCGCCATTGTATTGAGTATATATTTCTAAGTATAACTCTGAAGTTATGTGATTTATCAAACCGGAAAAATTACTAAAGTGTAGCCTGTATCAAATTACGTGTTTTGAAAGCTGTCCCATCTGCGTGGGTGTGATAACTTAGGCACAATAAAATATCCTATTTAGACTATGTGGTCTGTTGTCGTGTGACTTTTGAAAATTCTCTAACATCTGTTCTATTGCGTTAAATGACGTGAAATTAAGGTATGTGAAACTAGAAGAGTTGGTCTTTAAGGGAAACTACTTTTTATCTCGAAATCTTGGTAGGCTTTTGAATAAGAAAATGGTAAAGTTGAGTGACTTATTTTGTGTGTTCGAATAACCATTTAAGCTCTTGAAACCATTGTAAACTACGAGATTTAGATGAATTTAATTATCTTTCGGACTGTTTTAATTTATTATTTACTTTAATTCGTGTGAAAGTGTTTAAAATTAGTGTAAAGCATATTTTGGCTATGGTGCCTCTGGCGAGTTATTTCGAAATTGGATTAACAAACAGCAGGTTAGTAAAATGTCTTTTAATTGTTATAGAAAATTAATTACGTGTAGCTTTTACCTGTTCTTATCGCTTTCAAAATGGTTTAAAAGTGTTGGAATTAATGCTGAAAGGTTTCATTATTTACGTCTGTATACCGGCTTCCTAGTTTTACTGATTTTTCCTATTTCTCCGGGTTTAAACTACTTGGAACCTATTAAAACTGAAAGGGACGATTATTTAATGCCTTTTCGTCTACTTTTTAACTCCTGCAATTACTTAAAAGGCCTAAAATCATTTATGGAAACTGCTTATGCAAATGAGTTATCAATTTCCCCCAAAACTACTTCATGTTATTATTAAGTGGTTAGAAACTATCAGAAACTTATCAGCTATTCTTCTAAACTGTCTCAGGCATTATTACATTTACTTTTGGAGCTTTTAAATGGTCGAATTACATCACAATCTGTTATTGTCATCCTGCTTCAGTCTGCTATCCAGCAATCGTATTTATTTCTTTAAAATCTCTTCGGAACTATATTTTACTGTGAAGTTACTGTTATTGTAGGTTTAGGCCTGGCTTTTATTAGCTTCTCACAGTCTTTGCTGTATTAAAATCAATCAGAAATACCTAAATCTGGTATATGGCAAAATTTAAGGGTTACATTTGCTTTATAGTGAAATTACCTATTTCCCTCTGGAATAATGTTTAGTAGTTATGATAAAAAGTTTGCTTAGGTACTATATTTACTGTTATTTAACATTTACTTCCTTGTAATCTGTTCAGAATATCTCCCTGACCAATATTAGGATCTGGTAGTGAAAGTTTACTTTTATTTGGAATAACCTATTTTCTGCTGGAATATCATTGATTTATTGCAATGTAAGGTTTATTTATGTGCTTTGCTATCTGTTATTTATCTCTTGTTGTTTTAAAATGGTTGTTTAGTTATTTTTAGAATCAGTATCGGTATGGTGAACTAAACTTCCCTTTTCCTAACCTCTTCAATAGTAAGGTGCTTACAAAGTGGCGCATTTTTGTTGATAAACTTAAGGAGTCTGTCAAGGAAGAGTTTTTCTAATATCTTTGAAAAAACACTTAATCGGGATACAGGCCTATAATTTTCCAACTGATCAGGAGGACCTTTTTTTAACAGTGGACTCACTATTGCAGTTTTGAGTACTTCTGGAAAAGTTCCAGTTTTTGTACAGATACGTTAAAGATTTTTGCTAGAGGGTCAGCTACATAATTAACACAGGTTTTCAATATGGAATCTGGGACCTAGTCCACATGAATAACAATTTTTTATGTCATTATGATTTTTTTAATGTCATCAGGGTTTGTTTCAGTTAGTAACATTGTGGACTTGATATTGTGGAATGACTGGGAACATCTTTAGTTTGCTTATTGCAGTTTGTTTTAATTAATTTTTCAGCCAAAGAGGTAAAATATGTGTTAAAATCTTTAGCTATAGCTTTGGGGTCATTAATTATAAAATTATCAGTACATAATTTGATGTTCTTTCTTTCAGTTTTTGTACTTTCAGTTTGTTGTTTAATAATATGCCACATTGCTTTGGTTTTATTTGGAAGAATTTTTTTATATAATTATCATTTGCCATAATTTTTACTTGTCTAATTAATCTTTTATAAATTTTCTTATAGTTTTTAACATAGTTTGAAAAACTTTGATTCACTCGGTTTTGTTTTCAGTAATTCTGTAAAAAACGGTTTCTTTCTCCCGATATTTTTATACCTGGGGTTACACCCAGTTTTTACTAGTTCTTTCTGCTACAAATTTCCTCTTTTTGGGAAAAGCCAGGTTTAAGTAGTGTAGAAAAGTACTGTGAAATATGTTAAAGATGTCATTTGCATCTATTTGATCATAGCCTTCTTTCCAGGATTCATTTGATGGGAGTTAAACACACGTATGTTATCCTCACAAAAATTTCTCCGATAAACAATATTTTTAAAATTTGTGTTTTTACTTGTATTTATCTTCAATGATATGAGTTGCACTTCATGGTCACTGTAGCCCATACCTATTACTTCCCCTTTTGAGAAGGGACTTGTCTCTGTTACAAACACCTGGCCAAGAAGAGTATTATGGTAGTTTGATATCCTGGTTGGGGAGTCTATTTTTGATTTTAAGTTCAACGATTTGACCATATTCAATAAATCTGATTTCTCACTACTGTCTTGGAGGAAGTTAATATTGAAATCATCACAAAGCACTAACGTTTTGTTGGGTGCAGTTACATTATTTAATAATGATTCCAATTGTGTAAGGAAAGTTGGAAATTTTCCATCTGGTGGTCAATCATATATATTATTTCTATAAGGTATTTTTTTGTCACAAGCCTGTATGTTCCTTCATACTTACCTGAAATCAATGAATGAGGTGTCATTTTACAGCTTATGGTCTCTACTTTAGTCACATCATATTTTAAGAAATGAATTTTTAGGAATTCGACCCTTAAAGGGCAAAAATGTCAATTTTTCTAAAATGCGGTTTTCTGTGTTTCAAATCATTTATCTCCTTGGATACCTATCTGAAATCGTTTAATGGAGTATCATTTTAAAGATTAAGATCTCCGCTTTAGTGAAGTGATATATTAAAACAGAAATTTTTCGGAATTCGACCCTTAAAGGGAAAAAGGATCAATATTTTTGCAATTCGTTTTTGTGTCACGAGCGATTTATCTCCCTTAATATCTAACTGGTATAGATAAATGAGGTATCATATTAATGACCAAAGTCTCCGCCGTGGTAACGCTATATTTTAAGAAAGGAATTTTTCGTAATTCGACCCTTAAAGGGCAAAAAAGATAATTTTTCTAAAATGTGTTTTTTGTATCTCGAGCCATTTATCTCCCTGGATCTCTAACCAAAATCGATAAATGAAGTAGAATTATATGGAGTAATGTCTCAGCTTTGTGAAATTACATTTTAGGAAAGAATGTTTTTGGAATTCAGCACTTAAAGGGAAAAAGTATACATTTTTCTAAAACGCTTTTTTGTGTCACGAGCGATTTATCTCCCTTAATATCTAACCGATATAGATAAATGAGGTATCATATTAAAGAATAAGGTCTCCCCCATGGTAACATTATATTTTAAGAAAGGAGTTTTTCGTAATTCAACCTTAAACGGTAAAAATATCAATATTTCTAAAGTACGTTGTATGTCTTTCGAGCCTTTTATCTCCCTGGGTTTCTAACCAAAATCGATGAATGAAGTAGGAGTATGAAGAGCAACGACTCAGCGTTGGTGACTTCATATTCAACCTCACTTTTCATCACATTTTTTCGCGAAATTTTCGCACGGGTCGTCTAGTAGATATTTATAACTACTATGTTGGTTTCAAGCAAAAGAGTTGCACAAGCTTCAAAATTCTTCTCTACAGAGAGTTTAATGCATTTGAAATTTTTTTGACATTAGTGTGTTGTTTCACAAAGATAGCAGTACCGACATGTTTAGAAGTTTTTCTGCAGAAACAGCTAGCTAGCTTGTATCCTGGTAATGAAACCAAATTCATTTTATCACCACTTAACCAGTGTTCTGTGATACATATTGAACCAAGATTTTTCCTATACTGTAGTGGTATTTCCAAATCTGTTAACTTATTGGTAAGTTATTGAACTTTATGATGCAGAATCAACAGTTCCAAATTACTTGGTTTTTCATTTAAAGTTTGGGGTCCCATATAGATTTCTAATGGCATTTCTAATGATTCACTTGCCCTAAAATAATCTGTTGTTTTGTCTTCTATGTTATTTGCTTGATCCACTGATATTCCTTCTTCTGGATGGTCACATACTTTATTCACAAGTTCTTGAAGAGGTTTTGTTTCAGCACTTATTTGCCTACATGATTTTGATTTGAAGGATACACTGAAGTTGTCACTGTTCTTTGGTTTTCTATAAACCCAACTATCCAGTAAAGTTTGTTTCATTTGCTTCTTGCATGTTTCCTTCTTGTATACATTCTGATTTTGTTTAATTAACCCCACAATCCTGATGCATACATGTTCTTTCCCAAATTTGTTCACTTGTTGACTTGTAAATTGTCTTCCGTTCAATCTTTCAATCTGAAAATTAATACTGACCCAATTACTGTTGAGATTTTTTCTTGAGTTGATGGACTTCCAAAAGTACTTATTAGCTTATTTAATCTTCAAGTTTAAATTCGGGACATCATATCTGAATGGAATTGGATGTAAAATTACATTCGTTTTTTTGCTTATTGCATTAGTAAAGGATGAAACAGAATTTTTCGGACTGCAAAGATATTTATAGCTATCTTCTGCATTATTTGTCCCAGCCATTACTTCTACACAGTCTTTGTAATTGTAGCCTTGGCTCAATTTATGAATGTTTTTAGTTACTTCTTTGATAGGAGCATTGGCGTGATTATTGCTTCTATACTGTAAGAAGAGCACAATTTCTCTCTTAACATTTTCGACCAATCTCTGCCTTGGCTGTCACATAAAATTAGAATCTTACAATTATTGTCCTGTTTACGTTTCGAAACACTGTTCAATGTTTTGCTTTTCTGTATGTTTGATGCACATCTTTTAGTTTTAATCTGAATTTTGTCTAACTGCACATAACTTTCCAAGCTTAACACGTCAAACTTACTGGAAAGCTTCACTTCATGATACAATGCCTTCTTTGATGTATAGTTGTGTAGCGCTACAGTTGCCAGCCATTAACATGTGACCATTTTTCACAGTCGCTTCCGCGACTACAGGAGGAGTTAAACATTTCACTTTGTCCTTAATGTCATCGATTTCTTCCTTAAGAAGTCTAATGATTTCTTCTTTACTTGAAATAATCTCTTTAAGCTACTGAATTGTGTGTTCCTTTTCATCTGATTTCGTGTCTGCACTGCTGGTTGGCGATTTTAAATCCTTTGATTTGGAGTGCATTGTCACTGTGTTAAGATTTTTTGTTTTAATTACACACGCACGACACTTTGAGCTTCCATCAGCATCTGATTTTTTTTACTTCCCAAGAGTATAAAACAGTTTGCAGATAATAAAGATATATTTAAAGAAAAACTGAGAGATTATCTTATTGGCAACTTCTTCAACTCCATTCAAGAATCTGAACAAAATAATTAATTGTATTCAATATGACTTCAGTTGTAAAAATTAATGTTTATTTTTATCCTCTTTCTTTGTCTTTGTAACGTATAATTGTTTTTACTATGATTATGACTCATATTGTATGTATGTGTATTAACCATGTCATGTTTTCCATCCAGAGATCCTTCATCAGTAGGGATCCATGAAACAAGATTGATAAATAAAATAAATAAAAATTAAAAATATGGGCTACCACTTTTATTTTGGTCCTTGTGATTTTCCTGGTCATTCAATATGGATAATTTTGATGTCACTTCCTTCTATAAACAATCAAGAAGGTGATGTGATGGTTAAAAACATCAATAACCAGTTTAAATTTTCCAAAATAAAAGGATTAAAAAAAAGTAAAAATGATTGATTTTCAAGAGGTGGTACAAATACGGGCTAGGTGTATAAAAAGGGAAATTCATCTCCTAATAAATTAAAGAACACCAAATTTTGTTCAAAAACTCTATTAACTTGGTATTTTACAATCTATCACTCCATTTTTTTTCTTTTCTTTTTACTTGCTGAAGTTACAAATATATTTCATTTTCCATTCCAGCACATTCAGTCTTATCCCAACCTTCACACTTGTAGAACCGAATCCACCTTTCGAATCTGACATCATCTGAAAAGAGTCCATCACTGAAATTGCATCCTGCATTGTCGTCACCATGTTTATCCCCCAGAGAAATCATCTTTGTCATCACCATCAATGTCGTCATCAGTAGGAGGGACCCTATGGTCTTCTTCTGATTCCAACTCTTTGCTGAGCTTACCTAATGGGCTTTTTGGTTTGGCTTGGCAATTTTGAATTATTTTTCTTTGCTGAGACAACTGATTACACTTTCACAATCACCTGACAATTGTTCAAGGTTGTACACTTCACATTTTTCATCAATTATTCACTGTAAGGAGATCCAGTTATGATGCAAGTCTTGACACACTTGTGTCCACAATTGCTTTTTCTTTGCAATGGTGGGGATCAAAGGAACATCAAATGGATTAGATGTTTTGGACCTAGAAGTTTGAGCAGTTGGTCGTTGATCCAGAGTGCAGAAATCTTCACATTTTCAAGTCAAGAGCTAGCCAGTTATTGGACCACCAATGGTAGCCCGTTTTTAGACCATGCAGTACTTCAAGTTGATGGTCTCGGAAGTCATTACAAAACAAACAAATCAAACAGCGTAGGTGTCTTGAATGAAGCTCAGGTCATGTACTTTGAGATAAGGTGGAAGCCCTTTAATTTACTCAATAAGTAAGAAAGAGAGAAATTAATGTTTTTCAAAAGTAAGTTTTCGCATAAAACAATTTGCGCCAGTGCACATGTGCAACAGACCAAGTTCATTTGCTCATTACTCTTCCCCCAGCACTTGATGTTCCTTTTGGTGCCTGAGCACAACCCGCTTCCCCCACTTTCAGCAAGTAGCCAGCATTAAGACCCTAGCCCGTCTTTGGACCTTCTCCTCTACTTTAAATTCTTTCAGTGTTTCTGAAAAATTATTCATCACTTCTCTTGGTAATTTATTCCAGTCTCTTACATCCTTTCCTATGAAAGAAAATTTTCCCACATCCTTATGCCTGAAATCAAGTGCCAGCTTGAGGTCGTGATCAACCTTATCCTTCCAGGCAGAGGCAGCCTTTGGGGGTGGCGAACAGGACAATTGCCCTGGGCCTCGCTTTTTGAGGGGCCTCGCACAGCAACCAGAAAAGATTTTTTTTTTTATCTTTAGCTATTAGTGATAACAATGAAATAAAGTTGGTTAATTAACAGTAAAGTGTATATTAATAGTAATAAGTACCACATCTATATTTCTTATTTTGATTTATTCAATGACATATTCATATAAAAAGTAAGATTAATGGTAAGAAAATTAAATAATTTATCTGCGAATAATAATATTTTTTTGTAATTTAACTGCAAAACATAGTTTAAAAAATCATTACTATTTGAATATCGCACCTCGCACATAAGAAAATCCATTTAAACGTTCGGTTATACTAATTTCATCACATTTTGATTGAAGCTCGGAGATTGCCCGAGGTTCGTTTCATTCTTCAACTCTTGTCTTCTTACGCTTATTTTGCTAGCAGCTGCAAGGTTGAGTCACACTTCACTGATACTATTCCGCACTGTCACCAGTCCGACAGTCAGACGAGTGAAGGCTTACCCCTCCTGTGTTCACACTTCTCAGTAGCTCTCTGCTGTGTGATGAATGTTTACTTTTTTTTTACTTAAGAATTTATGCCTTGTCGACGTTGAGCTCATTAGAGGCAGGATGGCACTGGGTACCAGGAACAGGATGGAATTCGGTCATGGCACTTTTGAAGGAAGCATCCGAGCATTCTCCTGGAGGAATTTGGGGAAACCACGGAAAACCCAATTACGGATGCCCAGACAGGGATGGAAACCCGCATCCTCCTGAATGTGAGGCCAGAACGTTAACCACTCACCCACCATGCTTGGTGTGACGAACATGTTTCTGCTGTTTCCAGTCTTCTTTAATGTTTTCGTTCGGTTGTTTTCATAAAAGTGAGTTGGGGATCATAGCCAGGGTTGCCAACTCTGTTATATTGTTCTTTATTTTGCATAGATGTACTTTATAATGTACAAAAGTAATAAAGTACATTCAAATATTTTATTTACCTGACTCACTATTTTTTCCCTTTTTTTTTTCTTATTGCTTTACGCCTCAACGATGGCTAAGGTCATTAGAGGCGGTATGGGACTGGGGACAAGAAACAGGAAGGAATTTTTCCATGGCATTTTTGAAGGAAACATCCTGGCATTCGCCTTGAGTGATTTGGTGAAACCACAGAAAACCCAAATCTGGATGCCTGGACGGGTATGTCCTCCCAAATGCAAGACCTGACTCGCATTATTACTTCACTAGTTGATCTTTTACTTACAAAAACAGCATCAAAACATATCATTAAAAAGTTTTTCTCACACTATACTGGACTGATAGTTTCTCTTGTTTATGAACATGATTACAATGAAATGTCAATTACTTCGCACTTGACATTTTTGTTTTGTTTGAGGTTACTTTTGATTCACACAATAGTTTTTATTAATAAAGAATGAGATCATTATATATTTTATGGTCTTAAAGACCTGCACGCAGGTTTGCAATGCACATCTATTGAAGTCACCTATTTTACACTGGTAATCCTACTAGGAATATGCAACCGTAGAATTTCAACCATGCAGCATCCTAGCTTCTTCGCATTAACAAGTCAAAACTTTGCTAGAAATAAAGATCAATTTTAGGGCACATAAAAATGCAACCGAGACCGAGATTTTAGCTAAGGACCTATCGTATGGGAACCGCAGGCCATATCCATCTGAGATGGTAGATCAAATCTAGAAGCTTTGAAAAATATGTATTCAAACATTCTAAAATAAACATAATCTTTTTCTATATAATGTTCTTTATTTTTGCTATCACAAAATACACACACCAAAAATAGGGTGCTACCTTTGCCACAGCATCTGACAGATGACGGAACGAATGTTTTAGAATGGTTATCTGATGAACATGGATGTGGGGATGAAGAAAAGATACTTTTTTAAAGCAATAAATAACAAAGAAAAAATCAGTGAAAAAATCTGAAATTTCTGAACCCCACACTGCCAAAAAGTAAACCAAAATCCCAGACTCCAACTGAACAAGAAAGGAAGCATTGGAGAGATAGTTTTAAAAAAACTGCTTCCAATTGTAAATTTTTTAACATCTCACAATTTGGCCTTAGTGAGAAATTGATATCTGATTCATATTCAAGTGACATTAGCTGCAGCTTTATAGATTTAGTGAAGTTAATATCCCGGTTTGATCCAATGTTATGACTTCACCTTAAACAAGTAACAGACAAAATGATTAATGACCACTAACAAAAAAAAAAAAAAAAAAAAAAAAAAAAAAAAAAAAAAAAAAAAAAAAAAAAAAAAATTTCACTTGAAGACTTAAATTGTTGAAAAATAGTAAAAATACGTACCCAATTATTTCTATTGTGTTCATGATGTTTCTCGTGTTGTGCAGTTGTCAATAATAATAAGATTTTTAAATATAAGTACAGCTAACATTGAAGAAATTTTTATTGGCTTCTTAGCTGTTGAAAAAAACCACAGCTGAGACTTTCATTAATTATATAATCACAGCTGGATATATCATTGAAAAATTGCAGATGTTAAGAATATGATAATGAAGCAAATATGCGTGGATGAGAAAGTGATGTTCTGAAATGTATACTTGCAATCAATCCACTTGCTTATTTTTTACGCTGTGGAAGTCATAGCTGGAATCCCATTATAGGAGATGCAGCATCGTCTTGTGTTCAAGCAAATACATATATTTACTTTTTAGATTGCTACTAATTCTGTGCACTCTGCCAGCTCGAGTTATCAATGGGCCATTTTAAAAGCACATGTAAAATCCTACTCACTAACACCACTTTCTGAAACAAGATTGGAGTGCAGGGTACAATCAGTGAAGGCCTTTAAATACCAACTAAGGGATATATGTAATGCTTTGAGGGATTTAGCAGAAAATACAACAGATTGTCAGTTGGTTAGTGAATGACAGCCTACAAAAAGGAAATAGTCAGCTACAAATTTGTAGTTGCTCTCGTCGTTTGGTATGACATTCTTACAAAGATAAATGTTATTTAAAAAATGTTGCAGAGCGAAAAATGCAAATAGTGCAGCTAGACAACACTTAGATGCATTTACTCATTGGCTTGATAATTATCGGGAAAATGGTTTGCAATCATCCTTGGTAACAGCAAGAGAAACAGCTGATGACAATGAAATTGACCAAATTAATAATCGTGAAAAGGAGAAGTAAAAGAACGAAATTTGATTATGAAGGGGAAGATGAAGCTGTTGAATTGCATATGGAGGAGGTATTCAAAATCAACTATCTGTATGTTATCGCTGACAATGTGTGCACAAGCTGCCAATGTTGATTTGGGGCACTTAAACATGATGAGGACATATTTGGTTTCATGTATAACACAAAAAGATTAAAGGAAATTAGTGATTGTGAACTTCTGAAGCAGTGTAATACTTCTAACAGCAGGAGAAATATCTGATATTGGTGGAAAGAATTGTATGAAGAATTGAATATATTTATAATGAGTATGGTGGGTGAATAGTTAACATTCTGGCCTTGCATTCAGGAGGACGCAGGTTTTGAATCCCTGTCCAGGCATCCACATTTGGGTTTTCCATGGTTTCCCCAAATCACTCCAGGCGAATGCCGGGATGCTTCCTTCAAAAAGGCCATGGCCGAATTCCTTCCCATTCCTTGTCCACAGTCCCATCCTGCCTCTAATGACCTTAGCCGTCAACAAGGCATAAAGCCATAAGAAAAAATATATATTTATCCGTGTATAAGAAGAAAACGATGGTGTTATCTCTGTGATGAATTATATATATATATTAAACTTTAACTGAAGCATGAACCACTATTGAAGAAGTCCTGAGATTTATTGCCACCACACCAGAGACAGAGAGAGAGAGAAAGTTTTTTGTGCTTAAAAATTTTCAAAACATATTTGAGGAATTCAATGACTCAAGATCGGCTTTCAGCCCCTTATATTCTTTGAATTGAAAATGATGTAGCTGAATCGTTAGATTTTTGTGCTTTAATTAAATATTTTAATCTTAGGAAAAGCTGCAAACATCATTTTTAAACTCCTGAATATATCAAAGCATTTATATATCTCAGTTTATCCATAATAATTTGCCGTCTTGATGTTAGTTAACTTTGAATAATTCTAATATAATATTTTAAAACTCAAAATTTATTTATTTATGACTTTTGCATTTCTCATTGATCACCAATTTTTGATTGACTTATGTTGTACAAAGGACAATGGCCTCACAAACATCTGCCACCCCGAGCCTCACAATGGCTAATTCCACCACTGCTTCCAAGCCCCTCTCTTCATTTTCCCACCAATATCTTTCGATAGTTCATCTCAAGTATAGGCCTTGTACACTCCCATGACTATCTTCACCCTCCTTCTATTCTCCAATGAATCCCACTCCAGCTCCTTTATCATATTAGTTACCAATTGTGTTTTGTGGTAATTTCCAAAGACAAATCTGGCAACCCTCCTTTGCACCCCCTCCAACTCCTGTATTTGATATCCAAAATATGGGTCCCAAACTAAACCACCATATTCCAGCAGTTGTCTGACCAAAGTTTTGTACCCCAATTCCCTTACTTCTCTAGTGCATCCCCTCACCACTCTTTCCAACAGGTGAAGGATTTTGAACCCTTTCCCTATAATCTGTCCAATTTGTCCTGCCCAGTTAAGTTTGCTATCAAATGGTAAGCCAAGATATTTACATTTTGACTCTTCAATAAGTAGCTCCTTTCCCACTTTATAATCATAATCAACTTTTAGCTTTTTAACTGTGTACCTAATAAGCTGGCTCTTCTTTGTATTAACTTCATCCCATGTTGACTCACCCAGTTAGTTATCCTATCTAGATCAGTGATTTTTTGAAACCCACAGTTTTTTATCTGATTTTGAAGGAACTTTGCATTTTTATACTTCAAAACAAGGAGAAAAATGCTGTTTACATTTGGTTTTAATCAACTAACTGCTCTCCCACTTTACCCCAACCCCCTACTTTTTGCAATATTTTATATACATACCCACAGATTTTATACGATATCGATGGAACGTTGCACATGCAAACTCTAAAACAGAAAGAAAAATATGGTGTGTGTTTAGATTCCAAGAGCTGAAACCTTCTTCTCCTTTACCTCCACCATTATATTTTTTTCTTCCAATGTTCTTTGTACATACTCACAGTTTTTATCTGATATCGATGGAAATTCATACACGTATAATTTAAAACAAGGAGAAAAATACTGTCTACATTTGGTTCCAAAATCCCAACCTCTCATCCCCTTTATTCCATCCTCTCTTAAACTTTAATGTTCCTTACACTAACTTTATTCAATGTGGTTTGAACTTTTCACATGTATAAATTAAAGCAAAGAAAAAAATGCTGTCTATCTTTGATTTACAAAACCCACCCACTTTCCCTATCATCCTAATTAAGAAAAATTTACACTTGAAACCATTCAGATTTTGGAATTATCTTGAAACCAGTGGGGAAATTAGACAAAGTAGATAGCAACATTATTAAAGTACACATTACCTGTTAAACAGCACTGGATAGAATACAATCAGACAATTGTTGACCAAGAAATTTCAACTTGAATTTTAAAAATTATTTTAAAGTTTTTGTGACAACACACAAATCTATAGTTTTTATTTGATGTCGAAGGAATTTTGCACACATTTACTTTAAAATAGGTGAAAATGAAGTTTATATATAGTTTACAAAACTGCACCCACTCTCTCCTCCTAAGACTGATTTACACATGCAACTTTTCTGTGTTTAGCATGTATCTCCAAAACAAACTCAGATTTTTTGTATATATGCTGATTGGAATCACCAAAAACATTGCATATTCAAGACCATTGAAATTGAATGAAATAGTAATTAAAATTTATACATAAATATCTAATTTTTAATAAATACAACCTTTCAAATATATTCATTTAATCTATTTGTGTACTCAAGTCTAGCAATAGCGAATCATTGCTGGGTCAGCTAGTTTAAGATAAAATGGAAAAGGTAGTCCAAATTGATAGTGTATCATTAGACCTTTCTAAGGAATTAACCAGGGTCATAAAATGGTCGTAAATAAGGTAAAAACATTGGAGTGGATGAAAAATTGATTTACTGGGTAGAAAATTCTTAAAATAGAAAAAGCAAGAAGTTAGGCCAGGAAATTCTTTATCAAAACAAGTAGAAGTGAAAATGGTAGTTCCACTGTGTTATGTGTAGGGACCATTGATATTCATTATTCTAATGAATGATTGTGTTGATGGTTTACTATTAGAAGTTAGGTTGTTTGCCAGATGATGTTATGTAATGTAATTGGTTCAAAACAGTAGAAGACTGAACAACTGAGGGTGGACAGGATATCAAACTTAATAGATCAACATGGGATGAAGATAAAATGAAAAGAAGAGTCAGGTTTTTAGATAGACTCATAAAAAACTAATGGTGTATTGTGGTAATAAAGCAGGGAAGGAATTGTTTCTTGAAGACTTGAAAGTTGAATACCTTGGCAACTCAACTTGGCAGGACAAATTGGACATAGGACAAGAAAAGGTTTCAAAAACTTTCATTTATTGGATAGTGTGATGTTTAAAGTACCACAGAAGTAAGGGAATTGCGTAACATAACTTTTATCAGTCCATTCGGGAAAATAGTGATGCAGTACGAGACAAAGTACCCTTTTTTTAGTCCTCTCATTTCTAAATGTGCCAACAAGCTCATTCTCTGTTTTACACTCTCCCATTCTTCCCTTATTATTTGTACATATCTGATATTTGATTATATCCTTCGATCTGACTCATAAATACCCTATTGACCTTTATATTCAGAGTAATGTAGAAGATAACTTTTTGGGTATCAAATACAGGTGTTGGAGGGAGTTAAAAGAAGGTCTGCTAGATTTGTCTCTAAAAATTAGCACAGAACACTCAATTTTAAAGGAGCTGGAATGGGATGAATTTGAAGATTGGAGGAGAGTGTACAAGATATATATTGGTAATGAGGATTGGAGAGATGTTGGTGAAAGAATTAAAGGTGGTGCATGGAAAGGACAAGCTTATTATAACCACAAGCCAGTACTTAATTTTGGGCATAAGGGCATTAGAAAATTTTGTTCCATAGGTAAGTGGATGAAGGGTTAAAATTAATTATGAGAGTGGATCAAATATAAACAGGTTTTTTTTTACTGAGCACGTAATAATGGCCCGAATGGTCACGCGCTTCTACACATGTTTGTTGGTGATGTCAGGAGTGGGGAGAGCGATTTTTGGCCTTGCCACATGCAGTCAGTAGTACAGCTAACAATGTCTGAGCAAAATGTGAATCCCTTGATTGCACAATGTGTAATTATTAAATTTTTCACTTGTGAAATTCTGCGGAGATTAAAGACACAGTTTGGATATTGTAAACTGTCAAGGACTCATGTGTTTACCTGACATGAAGAATTAGTGAAAGGATCAAAATGAGAGCCATTATTGTTGTCCACAAACGAGCATTACAGTGCAGAACATTCACACAATTCTTGACTTTATTGAGGGTGACCTACATTTGACAATTTCAGAAATTCTTTGTGAGGTCAGAATAAGTTATGGAAGCACTCAAGCCATCATCACAAAGGACCGAGTTTTCTGTAAAGTGTCTGCTCAATGAGTGCCTCATCTTTTGACTGTGGAACGGAAGTTGGTATGTTTGCAAATCTGTAAACGACTCTTGGCACAATTTGCAGAAGAAGGTGATGCATTTTTAAATTGAATCATAACCTGTGATGAAATTTGGGTCCTGAGTCAAAACAAGCAAGTATGGAATGGTGAAAGAAGAAGGAAACCATCGAAGTAAAGGCCAAGAGTCAGCAATCAGCTGGCAAAGAGGTACTTGAAACTGTATTTTTTGGCCATTGTGGAATTTTACACATTGATTTTTTTCATGGACATTGCACCATCAATGCAACCAACTGCTGCAACCATTTGGATGAAGTAAAGCTTTCTTATCATAGAAAAATACGTAGCAGCTGATAAGAGACGTGATTATTCTTCATGAAAACGCTCGGCCCCACATTGCAGCTCTCACTTGGCCAAAATTGGAGAAAATGAACTGGACATAACTTGATCATCCTCCTTACAGCCCTGACCTTTTGCTCTGTGGTTTTTATCTCTTTGAACCACTGAAAGAAGCACTGGGAGGCCAACAATTTGAAGACGATGACACAGTGGAGGGCTTCGTGCACAATTGGCTACTCACGCAACCCCATTGCTTTTGTGATAATGGCATCAAAAAGCTTCCAATTAAGGATTGCAATCCCGCAGTGTTTTCAATCCCGCAGGATCCGTGCGGGATTGGTACAATCAGTTTTTTAATGCATATATTTAAAACATAGTTACTTAAAACGTTAATAAATTAAATAATAATTAGATTAATAAATAATTTTTAATGTTAAATGATAATAATTAACTGTTAACAATATTTTGATTGGCATAATGACATTAAAACTTTTTAGCGTGTCTTAAGCGTATTTCGAGGTTTTACATATTTGTTTTTTAATCTAAACCAATTTTTAAATAAATAATAAAAATTGATAATATTGTGTGTTATGTCATATTATGTGCCTTACAATACATCACATAAGTTTAAAAATATGATTTGCTCAATGGCAAAGTTACCAGAGTTTTTTTTTTTTTTTTTTAATTCTAAATCAACGTTCCATAACACTGAGAAAAGCATTCCATTTCACAAAGTGAAGTGAATATACTCTGTAAAGTGGCTCAGAACAAGATCTCATAACTTTTTGTCACTGCACAAGCACGAGACTTGGCCTTTTTTGCGTGATTCATTATTATATCTCCTGATTCCTTGATTGATATTACAGTTAATTCAATGTTATTAAAAGAAACTACTCACCAACACGTAAACTGTCAAGTATTTCAGATTTACTTATGTGGCGTAGCGACGTTTTTAGAGTGGAAATTATTATTTTTTTGTAAGAAAGGAGACTTTCTCGGCGAATGATTGCAGTGAAGTCCTCATAGGTTGTATCTCCGGATTTCATTGCAAACACACGAAATTACACACGTGAGGAAGACGGCAGAGGCAGCCGTCAAAGTATGGTGTTCCTACAACACAATTCGTTGATACACCCGTGAAAATTTCATTATAACTTTTTTTTACCTTTAGTCGAAATAATAACAAGGAGAAGAGGGATTAATCGAAAGCCTGAGCAGCACATGTAAGCAGGTGGCTTTCGTCAAAGAAAAGCATTGAGGCAGCGGCCAAAACAACAATAAGTCAAAGCATATATATAGCTGTTAAATAAATAGGTACGCGATCGTTAAAATTACGATAACATTAGTTTCATATCAATGAATAATCAAATTTTCAGCAGCAAATTAGGGAATTGTCACAATTACTTTATCTGCAAATACAGAAAATGGGAATAATGAAACCGTGAATAAAAAGCTGTAACCGTGTAGCTCAGATAACGTGTGTGACACTTAAAAAATAATTATATAGTTAGAAAATCGTACTAAATACGCACCATAACTCAAATTACAGAAATGTATACTCGAAACAAGTATTGATGAATACGAAAAAGTGTATTTATTTACTTACGAATGACGAAGGTTGACAAAAACAAACTCTTGTTCACATGAGTAAAATGCCAACTGGAAGGGTACAGGCAAACAGTGCAAAATATCAGACAGAGACCGAGTGGGGCAGCGAGTCACGCAGACTGACACGCATTTCCGCCGGATTTTGCGGATTGCGGATCCGCTTAATTTTGTGCGGGATCCGCCAGACTGTCTAATGATGTGGGATTGCGGGATCCCGCTTTGCTGGATTGCAATCCCTACTTCCAATATGATTTGAAAAATGTATTTCTAAGCAGGAGATTATATTGAGAAATTTGTGATGGTAAATAAATTAAATAAAGTCCCATTTATATTCGATCGACCCTCGTACAAGGGGAAATGATGGTAACTAATAAAAAATGCTGGAATTTATAATTAACATTTGTAGAGGACAAAAGTAGTTGGGTACAAGAAAGGGGGAATATGTGTGGGTTGGAAAATTGCAACCTGGGCATGCACTCCATCATAATTAAATAAATTAAATTAAAGCTGAATGTAAAGTAGTCATCATGTATTATTAAATGTATGTAATACCTCATTAATTAAATTTATTCTTCCCTTATTATTTGTATGTATCTTATATATCATTAAATCCTTAGATTTGACTCTTTAATACTGTGTTGAACTTTATTTTCAGTGTAATGTAGAAGACTGCTGTATACCTTGTATGACAGGAAGATCATACTCAATGAAGTTCCTTCAAATTCAGTGTGTTATTGAAGATTTTCATGTTACTTTTGAGCTGCCACTTGGTGATACTATTGTTAAACTGAACAAAGAACACACAACATATATAAAAATCCCATGGGACATTGACAGCTGTTTTCAAATGAAGGAAATGTTCCTTGCAAAATCAAAAGCTTATGAAATTACAAAAAATCATGTACTTTTGTGTGGCTTTCAAGATCAATCACCAGTAAATTACACACAATCTAAAGACAAGTTTTCATCAAAATCATCAAAAATCTTTAATCAAATACAGGAAACTGATATCCCTCAAGAAATATTTCCTATCAAATCTGATGAATCAATATTGCATGGCTCCAGTAAAAATGGATTAACTTCAGACACAAAACTGGAGGAAGTACTAACTGCTGGAGAAATAATTCTTCCTGTTTTTGAACCAAAAGTCAAACACAGGTTAGCGATGGCCCATGTACCACATAAAATGAGTTTAAAGCCTGAAACTTCTAAACAAGATGAAATTCAGATAAGAAATATGTTTGAAGGACTTGAAGGAAAGTACAAAAAGAAATTCCAACTCCTAAAGCGATCAGTTGATGATCTTACGAGTCCTGACCAAATGCCTTTGTTATATGCAGAGAATATTACTGAAGACAGCTTCATAGTTATTGTTCCATTGGAGATTAATACTGATAAAACAGACAGCACCTCAACTGAACATATAATGAAAATGATTTCTTATCTTGAGGAAAAGTCATTCATGAGGAATGATAAGTTCCAGTCAAAGAATATGAAAGAACAGAGCTCTCATTCACTATTGAATAAAAATAATTCTGAGAATTTTTTGTGTTATAATGATGACAAATCTTCCATTTTTACAACAGATGCTTATTCAACCATTTCGATTAGCAGTTTTTCAGATGAAAAAGGCAACTCTCTCATAGATGAACCTTCAACAGAGTTATTTGATGAAGTTGGACCAGTTTTACCATTCTTAAAGAGCATTCTAAAACAATCAGTGCCTGTACCAAGCATTATTAAATTTCTAAACACTCCTTGGGGAAAAGGTAAGTAAGAACTTAAAAAGTACATTAAAGATAATCCAAGAGTTAAATTAATTGGCTCTATGTATAAGCTAACAGAGAGAAAACTTATAAAGTGATGAATAGTTCTCAAGAAACTTAAATAAACAAACAAATAGTATTCAACTTATCAAGATTTTTTTTTCTTTTTTGTTTCAGCCATTTATCGACATTTATGCAACTTCATTTCCTCTTCTGAGTTTTTTTCCTCTGTTGCCAGTACTCTTTTATTCTCTGGCTCACTCTTGCTTATTTTCTGTTGTTTTTTTTTTTTTTCAGTCAGATCATTTACTTTTGCAATTTTTCCTCTGAATAATTCCATGTCTTCAAAACTGATTTCACCTCTTTTCAGATCCTGATAGACCTCTTTCATTCATGGAAGTTGAGTCTTCCCGTTCTATTGAAAGTTGAGTATTTTCTTTGCAATTCTTTCTGGTTCCATTCTCTTGACGAGGCCATAGAATGCTAATCTCCTTTTCTTAATTGTTTTTGATATCTTTTCAAATGTATTATATAATTCTTGGTTCAATCTCAAATGGAAATTAAATTCGCTTCCTACCACTTTTTTTGGTTCCAAGATCTTTCTTAGAAACTTTCTTTCTTTCTTTTCTATTTCTGTCTCTTTTTGGCTAGTGTTTCTGCTGTGTATAAATATTCTGCCTTCACCTGATGGAAGACTAATTTCAATTTGTATGTCCTTTGACATATCCTGAAAGCTGTTTCCATCTTTCTTGTCCTATCTTCAACTGCAGCATTTTTGTAATATTGGGAGTCAAAATTTTGACAATGTATTTGATCTTCTGTGTTCTTTTAATATCACTCTTTGTACAGGTCTGGTCTTTTGCCTCAATGTTATGTATTCAGTTTTCTCAAATGATATTTATTGTCTGGCCTTCTTAGCTGTTTACTTCTAGACTTCTGTCTGTTTGATTGCAATCTCCAGATCTCTGTAAAATCAAGGGATTCAAATATCAAGCCCTTCCTCTGTTGTCCTAGTCCAATTCCATTTAAGATGTTTGACTTACATATCACTTTCCACCATTCCCTGATGACATTTCCAAGACATAGTGGGACAATAATGGGGAAAGTCCATCACCTTACCTTACTTCAGTTTTTATTTCAAAGGAATCTGATAGTTCTCCAAAAAACTTGACTTTGGATCAGGCATTTTTTAAAGTTTGCTGTATTAATGACATGTTTTATCACCTATTCTAAAACTATTTCAAAACCTTTATCAGCACATCTCAGTCTACAGAATCATATACTTTCTTGAAATCCACAAAAGTCATTATCACCTTTTTAACCCCTGCTAAGGCCTTTTTTTACATCAAGGTCTTGATAGTAAAGACCTGTTCTGCACAGGATCGCCCTTTCCTAAATCCTGTCTGATATTCTCCTAGTTGTTGATCTATGTGTTTCTCAATTCTCTGCTGCAATGCATTCGAGAGTATCTTCTATGCTACATGCAGTAGTGAAATACCTCTGTAGTTAGATAATTATGTACGTTTTTGCGGCGGCAATGCTTGATAAAAACTTCTCGGGTTTCAAGCCGCGTCAGAATTGAGCCGTCTGGCGACGTTTCGGAAGCTTGCACTGCTTCCATTGTCAAGCCCCCGCTTAACATTACTGAAGTCTGCCGCACGGTAGTCTATTATATAGTGCCAGCAGCCAGGAACTATGGGGAAAGCGCATGGACGGGCGATATAGTTAGGCCCTGCTCACTTGGTGATGTCACGATCGGGTCACTCGTATGCCCTAATATGGCTCGATTCCGTCTCGTTTGTAATAATCCAAATGCTGGCTTCCAAGCTTGGCTTAAATTGAGGCCTTGATCACGATTAATAACATTGTTGCTAAGCCTAATCTCAATAGCCTCCTTCACAACACTGTCCCAAAAGTTATTTGCGTAACAAAGGCGTGTCGTTTTGTCGAAGCACGGCTCGTGTCCGTTGTCAATGGCGTGTTTAGCTAAGGCAGATTTTTCTTTTTGTCCAAGTTTAAAATATCTGATGTGTTCTTTTCATCTTTCATTAATTGTCCTTAAGGTTTGCCCTATATAAGAAGTGCCGCATTCACATGGAATTTTGTACTCTCCAGGAGCCCGAAGATTGAGACTATCTTTCGGAGTTCGCAACAGCTGTCCAATTTTTGGCGGAGGTCGAAAAATTGAACGAATGCCCTGTTTGTTGAGTAATCTTGCTATTTTTGACGTTACTGCTCCACAGAAAGGTAGAAAGGCACGTGGCTTGTCTTGGTCTCTGTCATCTGTCTTGGTTCTGTTGTGTCTTCCGATGGTTGCACGTGGGATTTCTTTAGTGCTATAACCATTGGCACGAAATACGCGTTCCAGGTGTTGCAGTTCCTCCTTTAAATGTTAATTGTCGGACACCACCTTTCCCCTATGGACAAGAGTATTGAGCACTCCCAGTTTCTGAGAAGGATGGTGAAAACTTTGACCATTGAGATAGCGATCGGTGTGTGTAGGTTTTCTGTAAACGTTGTGCCCTAACCTTCCATTAGGCTTCCGACACACTAGAACATCTAAAAACGGAAGTGATCTATTCTTATCGATTTCTACCGTGAATTTAATGTTAGGGTGAATCCCATTAAGATGGTTCACGAATTCATATAATGCCGGAATTCCATGAGACCACACGAGAAACATATCGTCAACAAACCTGTAGAAACATTTAGGCTTTAAAGGAGCCGTGTCAAGAGCTATATGCTCAAAATGTTTCATGTAGAAGTCAGCTACTGCGGGAGGCAACGGGGACCCCATAGCCACGCCGTCTGTTTGCTCGTAGTATTCGCCCTGGTACACAAAGTACGTAGACGTGAGGGTGTGTCTGAATAACTCCACAAGTTTCGGATCAAAATGTTCACTAAGTAGTTCAACAGTTTTCCCTAAAGGCACACGCGTAAACAATGACGTAACGTCCAGGCTGACCATAATATCGTCACATTCTAACCTCATTTCTTTAACCAACTCAACAAAGGCAGCAGAATTTTTAACATGATGTGCACACTGACCAACCAACGGATTTAACAGACGCGTGAGATATTTAGCCAACTTGTACGTTGGCGAACCTATAGCACTCACTATTGGACGCATTGGAACAAGCTCTTTATGTATTTTTGGAAGGCTGTATAACCTTGGTGGTCTTGGGGCTCGGACACTTAGATTCTTCACCGTTTCTTCCGCCAATCCGGATTCTCTCATGAGTATGTTTGTCTTCCTGGTGATCCGTGCCGTGGGATCGCGGGGAATCAGACGATATGCGTCATCGTCTAAGACTTCACGTATCTTTTGGTGGTAGTCAGCGTCGGTTAAGATCACAGTCGAATTTCCTTTGTCAGCTGGTAAAACCATTAATTCCAAGTCTTCACGTAAAACATGTAAGCCGTCTCGTTCCGCTCTAGTCATATTAGGCTTAGGTGGTTTGGCCCTCGTCAGGATGCGCGTCGTTTCCCTGCGTACCTCTTCTGCTGCGTCTGTTGGAATATTCCGCACTGCTTGTTCTACTCCGCGGATGATACCCATGATAGGTACGGAACGTGGAGCCGGTGCGAAGTTTAATCCTTTCTTCAGGGCTGAGATAGCACCTTCGTCAATTTCCTTCCCTGACAGGTTAATTACAGTTCGTCTCTCTTCTGTTGGCTGAGCGTCGTGCGAATCCTGTGACAGGCGGTTGAATTTGCAGCACTGCTTGCGTGTAGCTGTCTTCAGTGTTGAATTTTGCTGTCCTGTGGTGAAATGGTCGACCCATTCCCAATCCAACGGCGAGGGGGCAGCTGCTAGTTGCAAATGGCATCCCATAAATTCTGTAGCATTTTTAGCAAGATCATGGCGAGTTTGATGAATCCTCTCCCTCACAATTGCAAGACTGGTGCGGCGTAGAATCTTCTTGATGGCAGTAGTGTTAGCCGGATGATTTACCACGGCAAAGCGTGGCACTGTTTCGGTATCTCTGCACCGTAACAGAAAGGCCAATGAACTTAGAAGTTTGGCCTTCTTGCAGCGCAGCTTCTCCAGGTGTTTAACGCTGCGCGACATATCCTCCCCGTAGAGGTACGTTTGATAATTATGTACATTTTCGCGGCGGCAATGCTTGATAAAAACTTCTCGGGTTTCAAGCCGCGTCAGAATTGAGCCGTCTGGTGACGTTTCGGAAGCTTGCACTGCTTCCATTGTCAAGCCCCCGCTTAACATTGCCGCCGCGAAAACGTACATAATTATCTAACGTACCTCTACGGGGAGGATATGTCGCGCAGCGTTAAACACCTGGAGGAGCTGAGCTGCAAGAAGGCCAAACTTCTAAGTTCATTGGCCTTTCTGTTACGGTGCAGAGATACCGAAACAGTGCCACGCTTTGCCGTGGTAAATCATCCGGCTAACACTACTGCCATCAAGATGATTCTACGCCGCACCAGTCTTGCAATTGTGAGGGAGAGGATTCATCAAACTCGCCGTGATCTTGCTAAAAATGCTACAGAATTGATGGGATGCCATTTGCAACTAGCAGCTGCCCTCTCGCCGTTGGATTGGGAATGGGTCGACCATTTCACCACAGGACAGCAAAATTCAACACTGAAGACAGCTACACGCAAGCAGTGCTGCAAATTCAACCGCCTGTCACGGGATTCGCTCGACGCTCAGCCAACAGAAGAGAGACGAACTGTAATTAACCTGTCAGGGAAGGAAATTGACGAAGGTGCTATCTCAGCCCTGAAGAAAGGATTAAACTTCGCACCGGCTCCACGTTCCGTACCTATCATGGGTATCATCAGCGGAGTAGAACAAGCAGTGCGGAATATTCCAACAGACGCAGCAGAAGAGGTACGCAGGGAAACGACGCGCATCCTGACGAGGGCCAAACCACCTAAGCCTAATATGACTAGAGCGGAACGAGACGGCTTACGTGTTTTACGTGAAGACTTGGAATTAATGGTTTTACCAGCTGACAAAGGAAATTCGACTGTGATCTTAACCGACGCTGACTACCACCAAAAGATACGTGAAGTCTTAGACGACGACGCATATCATCTAATTCCCCGCGATCCCACGGCACGGATCACCAGGAAGACAAACATACTCATGAGAGAATCCGGATTGGCGGAAGAAACGGTGAAGAATCTAAGTGTCCGAGCCCCAAGACCACCAAGGTTATACGGCCTTCCAAAAATACATAAAGAGCTTGTTCCAATGCGTCCAATAGTGAGTGCTATAGGTTCGCCAACGTACAAGTTGGCTAAATATCTCACGCGTCTGTTAAATCCGTTGGTTGGTCAGTGTGCACATCATGTTAAAAATTCTGCTGCCTTTGTTGAGTTGGTTAAAGAAATGAGGTTAGAATGTGACGATATTATGGTCAGCCTGGACGTTACGTCGTTGTTTACGCGTGTGCCTTTAGGGGAAACTGTTGAACTACTTAGTGAACATTTTGATCCGAAACTTGTGGAGTTATTCAGACACACCCTCACATCTACGTACTTTGTGTACCAGGGCGAATACTACGAGCAAACAGATGGCGTGGCTATGGGGTCCCCGTTGCCTCCCGCAGTAGCTGACTTCTACATGGAACATTTTGAGCATATAGCTCTTGACACGGCTCCTTTAAAGCCTAAATGTTTCTACAGGTTTGTTGACGATACGTTTCTCGTGTGGTCTCATGGAATTCCGGCATTATATGAATTCGTGAACCATCTTAATGGGATTCACCCTAACATTAAATTCACGGTAGAAATCGATAAGAATGGATCACTTCCGTTTTTAGATGTTCTAGTGCATCGCAAGCCTAATGGAAGGTTAGGGCACAACGTTTACAGAAAACCTACACACACCGATCGCTATCTCAATGGTCAAAGTTTTCACCATCCTTCTCAGAAACTGGGAGTGCTCAATACTCTTGTCCATAGGGGAAAGGTGGTGTCCGACAATTAACATTTAAAGGAGGAACTGCAACACCTGGAACGCGTATTTCGTGCCAATGGTTATAACACTAAAGAAATCCCACGTGCAACCATCGGAAGACACAACAGAACCAAGACAGATGACAGAGACCAAGACAAGCCACGTGCCTTTCTACCTTTCTGTGGAGCAGTAACGTCAAAAATAGCAAGATTACTCAACAAACAGGGCATTCGTTCAATTTTTCGACCTCCGCCAAAAATTGGACAGCTGTTGCGAACTCCGAAAGATAGTCTCAATCTTCGGGCTCCTGGAGTGTACAAAATTTCATGTGAATGCGCACTTCTTATATAGGGCAAACCTTAAGGACAATTAATGAAAGATGAAAAGAACACATCAGATATTTTAAACTTGGACAAAAAGAAAAATCTGCCTTAGCTGAACACGCCATTGACAACAGACACGAGCCGTGCTTCGACAAAACGACACGCCTTTGTTACGCAAATAACTTTTGGGACAGTGTTGTGAAGGAGGCTAATGAGATTAGGCTTAGCAACAATGTTATTAATCATGATCAAGGCCTCAATTTAAGCCAAGCTCGGAAGCCAGCATTTGGATTATTACAAACGAGACGGAATCGAGCCATATTAGGGCATACGAGTGACCCGATCGTGACGTCACCAAGAGAGCAGGGCCTAACTATATCGCCCCTCCACGCTCTTTCCCCTCTGTTCCTGGCTGCTGGCGCTATATAATAGACTACCGTGTGGCAGACTTCAGTAATGTTAAGCGGGGGCTTGACAATGGAAGCAGTGCAAGCTTCCGAAACGTCGCCAGACGGCTCAATTCTGACGCGGCTTGAAACCCGAGAAGTTTTTATCAAACCTCTGTAGTTATTCACATTTGATTTTTCTCCTTTCTTGTTAAAGGATGTATGACAGCATCCTTTCACTATTCTGGTATCTCTTCTTTAAGCCAGATTTTTTTAGGAAGAGTTTCTCAAGTTGGTCTATGACCTCCTCTTCAGCATACTTAATAAGCTCGGCAAGAATCTAGTATTTTCCAGATGTCTTGCTGTTCGTAAAGCTCTTTATAATTTCCATTCAAGAAATTTCTAGATTATTTATAATAATTTATAAATTAATTCAGTGTTATTCACAGTTATATCAGGCTTAAATGATGGCTAATAAATTCCTAATAAATGGAGGTAGATGATAATTTTTAGGAGTCTATGAAACCACAGAAACTGTTCAAATGCTCTAGTCTTTCTGATATGTACACTATTGGTGTATTTTCTTTTGTTTTCAATATAGCTCAGGATATTTCAGGTTTTTAAGACAAATAAATAGAGAATATTTAGTGAACATTTTCTTTTAATGACTGAGAATATAAACTAGCATTTCATTTCAGAGAGTGAAAGATTTTTTCCATTTGAAGCAAGAAGTTAGGAACTGGAATAATTAAATCATTGATGCAGGTGCTGTACAATTTACAATACACAATGAACGAATCGAAAGTAATAACTTATGTGGAGTAAACATAGCTGCTTAGACAAATTGCCACCATCGCATAAACTATTCAACAATTAGTAATAACAATAATTTTTATGATTTAGAGTCCGTTACAACTCCTGTATTTTTTAAATTCTTTTCCTTGTACATTCCATATTGTTAAACTCATATAATCTCAAATTCATCCTTGTTTCCAATGTCAGTGTGCCACTAAACATATCAATATTATTATCTGTATGAAGTTATCTTGCATGTAGGGCAGAATATATTTTTTATTATGGGCTTATTTTTCTTAGCCTTGAACGAAAACCAAACTGAAAGCAAGAGTAATTACTAGAGGCTGGATTATATGGATTTGCATGTTTGCATATGCATTTGCGTATTAAACTTATCCTCATCAGTTATTGCATAGTGTATTACATAAAAACTAGTGATGATACACTCTTCCTACTAGACAAATTAAGCATGCTATTGTTTGTGAACCATGTTTAATTTCTAATTTATTTGTACAAAGTTTAATATATGCCATGTGGCCCAAAAAAAGAAGTGGCCTTTTCGTGGATTGTGACTATCTTGGAACATTTACATATGGCGGAAATAAATTATATTGTTGAGTTTGCGAGAAAAATATTTTGTTCACTAAAAAGTTTTAAATACACCAGCATGTCAGGACAACTCTTGCCAAAGGAAGGTCCATGACAACAACTTTCAACAGTGGCAAGTAGCAGTAAAAATAATTTAAAAAATCACT
The DNA here is from genome assembly GCA_031002005.1 of Vandiemenella viatica. Classification (NCBI taxonomy): domain Eukaryota; kingdom Metazoa; phylum Arthropoda; class Insecta; order Orthoptera; family Morabidae; genus Vandiemenella; species Vandiemenella viatica. The sequence goes on from CM061920.1 coordinate 152,936,300, forward strand.
TAAGCATAGATTTTGTTTGCAAGTAATATTTCTCTTCACAAACTTATAAATCCTGCCTTCAAAGATTTTTATGCAAAAATATTGCATGAGCCAAAATAAAACACATGAATCAACATTTCGTAGAAATCACATACCAACAATTTAAGAGGGTGAGTCAAATGAAAACCTTAAATATTTTTAAAAAATATTATTTACTGTGCAGAAGTGGTACAAAGCTGTATCACTTTTCAACATAATCTCCCCCACGCTCAAAGCAAGTCCTTCAGCGCTTAGAAAGTGCATAAATTCATATAGAAAAAAATTCTTTTGGTAGTCCGCACAACCACTCATGCACCGCGTCGCGTACCTCTTCATCAGAATGGAACTTCTTTCCTCTCATTGCTTCTTTGAATGGTCCAAATCACTTGGGGCAAGGTCTGGTGAGTATGGTGGATGAGGAAGACACTCAAAACGCAGGTCTGTGATTGTTGCAACTGTTGTACGGACAGTGTGGGGCCTTGCATTGTCATGTTGCAAAAGGACACCTAACAACAGCAATCCACGTCGTTTTGATTTGATTGCAGGCCAAAGATGATTTTTTAGGAGATCTGTGTATGATGCACTGGTGACAGTGGTATCTCTAGGCATGTAATGCTCCAAAATGACAACTTTTTCGTCCCAAAAGAGAGTCAGCATAACCTTCCCTTCTGATGGTTCTGTTCGAAACTTCTTTGGTTTTGGTGATGAGGAATGGTGCCATTCCTTGTTCGCGCTCTTTGTTTCTGGTTGGTGGAAGTCTACCCAGGTTTCGTCCCCAGTAACAATTCTTGCAAGGAAGCCATCACCTTCTCGTTCAAGGTGCCAAAGAAGTTCTTCACAAGCATCAACACGTCGTTCTCTCATTTCAGGAGTCAGCTGCCGTGGCACCCATCTTGCAGAAACTTTGTGAAACTGGAGCACATCATGCACAATGTGAAGTGCTGAACCATGACTAATCTTTAAACATGCTGCAGTGTCACTCAGTGGTTTTCCATCACTATGTCTTCAACTGCTGCAATCTTCTGTGGAGTCACAACTCGTTGTGCCTGACCTGGACGAGGAGCATCTTCCACTGAAGTCACACCATTTGCGAACTTCCTACTCCATTCATAGACTTGCTGCTGTGACAAACATGCATCACCATACTGAACCTTCATTCTTTGATGAATTTCAATAGGTTTCACAAGTGAAGGTCACTGCTCAAAAACCGAATAACAGAACGATGTTCTTCCGTGGTGCAAGTCTCAAGTGGGGCATCCATCTTTATACTGATACTGTGATGGTATTTGTGCATCTGCACTATGCTGCCACCTACAGGCAATTCTGCAAGCTGCTTGTAGCATGCTTACCAACTTACAGGATAACGGCGCGAAATTTCGATTTTTTATTACAAATTTAAGGTTTTTATTTAACTCACCCTTGTATCTACATGTTCTTGAAGAAATACACAATAAACTCATGATTGTATTTCAGCTGACAAAACTACTTACAGTTGTGGTCATTGAAATTCAATTTAACTGTTGGTGCATTAAAACTATGACCATTTTCTTCCTTTTTGGTGGATTTGCAAAGAACTTGAAAAGGCAGATCATTCTACAATTGCCTGATTTGTGAATGAGGGTTTTATAAAAGTATTTCCTGAATCTTCTGCTGATGAAAGAATGTTTATATTTCTCTCAGAAGCTTCTCCCTATATGATCAAGGCAGCCAATGCCCTCCAAGTATTTTATTCCAATTTTACTCATGTGACGTGCTTTGCTCATGGAGTACGATGACTCGAAGAAGCACAATCCAAATGGGAATGTAAATAAAATTATTTCATCAACAAAGAAAGCATTTCTTAAGGCATGTTCATGTAATAATGCCTATAAATTTTTTTTTCAAATGTGCCTTTACCTCTGGAACTAGTGGTAACTCGAAGGGTAAAGTGTATTGTTTTAAAATGAACATTTTGAGGCCATTTAAGGTGTAGTAAATGACTTTCATAGTGCAGAGGCTATGACAGTTTGTCAGTATAAGGAAGCATTTAACAATTCTAATATTAAAACCATAGCTGGGATTAGCATTCATTTTTCCCACATACCTGCAAGTATTAAAAATCTTGAAACTCAAGGTTTGGCAGTGACTGAATCTATTAAGTTAATGAATAAAATCCACCAAATGAACTCTGCATTGCCAGAGGTTTTCCTGTGTTAACTTAAATTGAAGTTTGAAAATATTTTGAGCATTAACCCAGGTTTTGAACCATTGTGTAAAATTGATAGTTTTATTAATGGGACCAGTGAAATTTTTCCAGAAACAGTGGCTGTTAACACAGCATCCAAATATAAGTACTGCCCAGTTACATCAGTGAATGTGGAATGGTCAATTTCCACTTATAAAAATATAGAGATTGAAAAAACAATGATACCACTAAATATTTGGAACAGTGCCCGATTACTTATGTTTACCAAAGTAAAATAAAAAGTTAAATAATTGTTAATTATCGAATTTATAAATATGTTATTCAATTACTTACTAATTGTATGCTGATTTTTAAATAAAAATCTGTGAACTACTATTTTTACATTATATAATATTGCATATTTTGACACTTTTTATGCATATTTAAAGCATTTTTTGTTCATATTTGCAAGTATATTTCTTACTTTTTATATTGCATCTGTTGTGTATAAGGTGTATATTGGTGATGAGGATGGAAAGATATTGGTGTAAGAATTAAAAGTAATGCTTGGAAGGAAAATGATGACCATGAGCATAAGCTGGCACTCGATTTCAGAGACAAGGATGTATGAAGATTCTCATTTCTAGATAAGGTTGTCAGGGAATGGAATAAGTTACCAAGAGAAATGGTTAATAATTTACCAAAAATGATGAAAGAATTTAAAGTTAAAATTTGTAGAGGGCAAATGTAGGTGGGTGCAGGAAAGCGGGAAGATGGGTGTGTAGGGAAATTGCAAATGGAGTGTGTGCTCCATTGCAATTTAATTAAATATTATTATTATTATCCAGTATCTAGTAATTACCTTACCTGCATTTGTGCTATCCTAAAGCAGTCTAAAGGTTTGGGAGAGGTAATACTAGCCTTTTCCAACCAAGTGCCAACCTCTCCTTTACGTGGTGCACCCTGTTTGCACGGACGAGGCTCTGGTGACTGAAAGATTACCGGTATAAGGAATCACCAACTGCTTGCCAACGGCCTCCGAAAGGAGGGCAGAGGATTGGGGAGTAGTTCAGGGCACCCTCTTGCTCTTGGGGTTGGAAATTGCCCCTAAAGGCGGATGAATCAGAAATGATCAACGGCATGGGGATGCAGAAGGCAATGGGAAACGACTGCATTAAATACCCCAAGGGTATCCCGAGGACATGTAATCCTCTCAAATTACATATACCATGATGGCTTCTTCCTGGGTAAAATATTCCGGAGGTAAAATAGTCCCCCAGTCGGATATCCGGGTGGGGACTGCTCAGGGAGGAGTAATCAGAATGTATAGAAACATTCTACGAGTCGGAGCGTGGAATGTTAGAAGTCTGAATAGGGCAGGTAGGTTAGAAAACTTAAAAAGGGTGATGGAACAAGTTAAGTTTGATGTTGTTAGGATTAGTGAGGTTAAATGGAAGGACCCACAGGATTTCTGGTCTGGGGAACACAGGATAATTAGCACACAAGCTGTCAATGGAGTCACTGGTGTAGGATTTGTAATGAACAAGAAAGTAGGGAAACGGGTGAGTTATTATGAACAGTTTAGTGACAGGATTATTTTGATGAGGTTAGAACCTAAACCCATCCCAACCACATTAGTACAAGTTTATATGCCAACGTCACAGGAAGATGACGAAGAAATAGAAAGAATATATGCCGAAATTGAAGAACTAATCCAATATGTGAAGGGGGAGGAAAATCTAACAATCGTGGGTGATTGGAATGCAATAGTGGGAGAAGGAAAAGAAGGGAACACTGTAGGAAGTTTTGGTCTAGGAGAAAGAAAGGAGCAAGGAAGCAGGTAGCTAGAATTTTGTGAACGATATAATCTAGTAGTGGCAAACACACTGTTTAAGAACAATGCAAGAAAAATATACACCTGGAAACGTCCAGGAGATACAGGCAGATATCAGCTAGATTATATCATGGTCAAACAGAGATTCAGGAATCAAGTTCTAGACTGTAAAGCGAACCCAGGAGCAGACATAGAGTCTGACCATAATTTCATAGTAATGAAGTGCAGGCTGAAATTTAAGCAAATAAGGAAGCAGCATAAGCAGAACAGAGAGGAATTGAATAAACTGAAACAAACAATCTAGCACAAGAGAAAAATTAGGCTTTAAGGAACAAGCTGCCCGAAAACCTTGGATCACAGAAGAAATTTTGGAACTGATGGATCAGAGGTGAAGGTACAAAAATGCTCAGGATGAAGCAGGAAGAGAGTAATACAGGCAATTTAGAAATCAAATAAATAGGAAATGCAAAATAGCAAAAGAGTAATGGCTACAAGAAAAGTGTGAAGAAGTAGAAAAAGAAATGGTTGTAGGTAAAGTAGATTTTGCATATAGAAAGATCAAACAGAATTTGGGAGAAATTAAGAAAAGAGGTATGAGCATTAAAGCAGCCGATGGGAAATCTCTTTCAAGCTCAGAAGATAGAGCTAACCAATTGAAAGAATACATTGAGAAACTGTATGTTGGGGACGACTTGAACAATAGTGTAATGGAAAAGGAAGGTGATATCGACATTGATGACTTAGGAGATCCTGTTTTGAGGACAAAATTTAATAAAGCTCTGAATGACTTGAAAGCAAATAATGCAGTTGGAATTGATGATATTCCTGCAGAACTTCTTAAATCCTTAGGAGAGGAAGGAATCGAAAGATTATACAAGCTGATATCAAAAAGTTATAAAACAGGAGAAATTCCAACTGATTTTAATAAAAATATCATCTTCACACTTCTAAAGAAAGCACAAGCCGACAAATGTGAGAATTATCGCACCATTAGTGTAACAACACATGCTTCAAAATTACTGACCAGAATAATATACAGAAGGATGGAAAGGGTAGTAGAAGAGACAGTAGGTGAAGATCAATTTGGGTTTAGGAAAAATCGCTGTCTTTAATACATGAAGGGCGGATAAAGAAAAACAAAGATACTTTTATGGCGTTTGTTGATTTAGAAAAAGCTTTTGATAATGTTAGGTGGAACAAGATGTTCAAAATTTTAAAGAAGTCAGGTCTAAAGTATCGAGATAGAAGAATACCTTATAAACTATATAAGAATCAAGTGGCTGTAATAAAAGTAGAGAATCACGAGAGACATGCATCAGTTAAAAAGGGTGTGAGACAGGGTTGTAATCTATCCCCGTTAATATTCAACTTGTGTGTAGAAGAAGCAATGAAGAAAGGCAAAGAAAAATTTCTATGTGGCATAGGTTTTCAGGGAGAAAAAATCAGTATGCTAAGATTTGCTGATGACATTGTCTTGTTAGCAGAGAGGGCTGAGGATATTGAGAAGTTACTGAATGGCATGAATGAAATACTGAAGGAAGATTTTGGACTGAATATAAATCAAAGCAAGACAAAAGTGATGAAATGTAGTAGAAATGATACCAATACTAGCAGATTAAATATAAAAATAGGATCGGATGCAATAGGAGAAGTAAGTGAATTCTGTTACTTGGTAAGTAAAATTACAACCAATGGCCGAAGCAGGAATGATGTTAAAAGCAGAGTAGCACTAGCAAAAAGAGCCTTCATGAAAAGGCGAAACCTTTTAGTTTCAAATATTGATCTAGGAATTAGAAAGAACTTTTTAAAACCCTTTGTGTGGAGCACAGCACTTTATGGTAGCGAAACATGGACTTTAGGAATACCAGAAAGAAAGAAAATTGAAGCATTTGAAATATGATGCTACAGGAGGAGATTGCTGAAAATTAAGTGGACAGACAAAATAAGAAATGAATGAGTTTTGGAAATGATGGGTGAGAAAAAGAAGTTTATGGAAGAACCTTATAGAAAGAAGAGACAGGCTGGTAGGTCATATATTGAGACATGCTGGATTGGTTAATTTGTTAGTGGAGGGAACGGTCGAAGGTATGAACTGTAGAGATTAGAGTATATGAAGCAGATAATTGAGGACATGGGCTGTAAGGGGTATGTAGAAATGAAGAGGCTAGGACAGGTTAGGAAGGAACAGAGGATTGCATCAAACCAGTCAAAAGACTGACAGCAAAGCAACAAAAAAAAAGATAGCAGTCTTTTATCAACAGATCAAATAATGTATCTTTTGCCACAGTCTGGTAATAACAGCCATTGGCAGTTGGAACAAGATATTTTTTTAGGTAACTAGCTGGTGCCCACGACTTTGTTTGTATTTGTAAAGATTTTCGATAGGCAGCTACCAATATGTCAACACCACAGTGCAAAATGGGAGACTAGAGGCTAATTAGTACCAAACACAAATTTCAGTGGTCTGTGCAGGGTATTTATAGCTAGCTGCAAAGTGTAATATAGGGACACACACGTCTTTGGTTGTAACATGAAAATGCCCTCTGTTGACCAATTTCAGTCATCATATCTTCTCCAAGCACACAGCTTCTGAAATTCAGTCAATATTGTGCATGATCAGTGAATGTATGCTACTACTACACACAAACACCAGTCATGTGTGCTGGATACTTTTGGCTAGTAAGTGGTACATAGGCACACACACGTACTTGGTCGAAATGCAAAAGTGCCCCAGGTCGACCACTTTCAACCACCATGTCTCCAACTCTGCCATAGCTAATGACATGCAACCACCATCATGTACAACGGGAGGCTTGATGCTAATACCACACACAATCATCAATGGTCTATGCAATTTAGTTGTGGCAGGAAAGAGAAGTATAGGGACATCAAGTCTGTGGTAAAAATATGAAAAAGCCCTACATCAACCAACTTTAATCACCATATCTCCCGAATCTCCCATTTGGCCAATGTTGTGCTGGCATGATAAGAAACTCCATGTTTCTACCACATACAAACACCAGTGATTTGTGCTAGGTAGTGGCAGCTGAAAAGTGAAATATAGGCAATCACATGTCTATTTCAGACTCCAGCATCACCCACTTCCCATAATGGACTCCTGTTGATAAAAGGGTTGTCCTGAAAATTATTTTATTATTTGTGTTTGTCTTTTCTGTGTGTTCACGCCCCACATCCATCATCTAAAGGTAAGTGGTGGCTCATTTCCCTACTACTTAGTGTCTTGATTTCATTGTTACTATATACATATGGTTCTTCTAGTCAGTCAGTTGATATAAGTGCCTAATTGTTTGATAGATTAACACTTATATAAATTTACACTTTAAATACATAAGTTCAAGAGATAATGTTGTCCTGCTCTCAGAGACATGTGATGCAATTAATCATTGTCTTCATTACTGTAATTAATTAACTGTTGCACTGTTTAATTGTATGTTGATCTGTCATTATTAAATCCACAATATTTTAACGTAAAGGTTCATACACTACCTACAAAAGGTAGTTGGGCATCTGTCTAGAATGTTTGCTTGGTGGTTTTCACCCCATTAAAATCCCATAGTGCCACCTCGTGTATCTATAATGGCAGCCAACCTGTCTGCCAATCTCTCTACAATTGTTTGTAGGACATCCATGGACACTCCTTTTGCAACCATTCCATGAGTTGAGCAATAGATTTTGACTGCTCCTGATGAGCCTTTACCCAATGATACAATTCATCCCAAAGATATTCTACAGAGAAGAGATGGGGGCTTCACTTGGCAAACATGTTATTGCATACCACCAAACTACAGCACCTGTGTAAGGAACCTAACTGGATCTTGGGGGTGGATATCAGCTTTACGTTCCTTAACTATCGTTCACTTACTTATCACTGGAGAATGCTTGAAGTTCTTAAAATAGTTTGTTGACCGTGAATTGCCTAAGAAAAATGCTAACTGGTTTTCAAGATGGTCGCCACCTGTTCGTTATTCCCCAAACAGGAAGGGTATACTATTAAATGAAAGTCAGTTTTGAAGTTTCACTATTCACATATATTCAAAAATGTCACTGTATTACAACTGTTCAGCTAGCAAGGCATCGGAATATCATCACACGAAAATTGCAAGTAGCGAAGCATAACCAAACCGATAATTCCCCCAGTAAAATTCAAAGTTCAAATTCCCAACATTTTACTATGTAACTGAAAAATCACAATATGGCGCCTATCCGCCATCAAGCCTTCCCGTTTGTAAACTAGCCTCATGGTCATGCCACCCGAGGCTAGCTCGCCGCAATCTAACCCGCACACGTCCTGCCTCTCTCAAAATCCAGGCCAGAGTGAGCGTCATGGCTCCGCAATTCCCTATATCAAACTAGGACTAAAGTGGTCAAAATAGACATAGAAATTTTTGATTTATCTCCCAATATTTACCAGAAATTCACAGTGGGTAGATCACGCAAAAATACGTGTTTAGTGTCTCTTGGTAATAATGATTTAAGTGTTCCAGAACGGAGTTATGGATTTATTTAGTTGGGGTGTGTTGCTACACTGGATTACGTAGTCATTTCAAAAATCTGTGTACAAAAAACGGACCGTCAAAAATTTTAGATTTCGGGCTTTAAGTTATTTTAGAAGTGCTCTCCCATCTCTGCTGATTATATTGGTGTAAAAATTATCCAAATTTATTCAGTAGTTTAAAAGATATGGACTTCCTTAGAATCGGTAATTTTCTTACTTTTCGTCCTACAATTTGGCTTTTTATTTACAACTTTTCAGACCGAGGTATTACTTTTACAATGTTCCTTTATTAATTTTAAGTACTTTCCAAAAGTTTTTATTTATTTAAATATATTATTTTAGCTGAAATTCATGTCTGACTTACCGGCTAACTGCGTAGTATCATTCACATTTTAGGTTTTCTATTATCTTCTATTAAATGTTTATTACTTTGTTTAGAATTTATTTAATATTGGAGAAACTATTACGGGACGTGTTTAAATGTACTTTTAAGGTTCTGAGATTATCCCAATGAACTACAATTTATTCTTGAAAAGTCGCAACGTGGGAGTGTTAACCAAATCTTATTATCACTTTGATATTTATTATTAAACCGTTCTGGAACCATTAGAAATGTCCAGAATATTATTATAAATGGTTTGTTACATTGTTTTATAATCGGTATCGGCATGGTAAACTGAGCTTCCCTTCCCATAACCTCTTCGGTAATAAGGTACTTACACCTGGAATAGTCATCCTGGAAGTAACACAGGTCTGTTCAAAAATATATATATATGATGTTGGGAGCATTTCATTGCCCAGAAAGTTATACTACTTCATACTACTACAAAGACACCATCGATCATATGCCCCACACCATCACTCCACTTCCAATGAATTTCCTAATTGGCATTATATGCTCTGACAGTAGATGTTCCCAGGTACACACCACATCCATACACATCCATCACATCATACTAATGTAATCCTCAATTAATCACTCCACAGAACTAATTTAATCGAAGTCTGATTGCTCTGTACCTCTTGCCATCTCCTGTAAACTAGTTCTACACTGAACTGCAGCATATTGCAGCCAAAGAGGTCAACTGACATACTGAAATACTTGTATTCACAGGTTCCCAATTACTTTTTGGCAGAAAGTATATTACAGTTCTATACATGCTCAGATTTATAAGGCATTTATGGTTTTGTTAACGGACTTCTTTATAGTTTGTTAAGTATTCACTACTCAGTTTCACTTAATCTGTTTAAAGTAGTTCGAGGCCACCAGGAGGTGGATATATTCCATGTAGGGAAGAGGATTTGGTTAATACCAAGTAACTCCTCAAAGGAGAAATGATTGGTCTGTTTTATGAATATTACATAACAATGATCGCTCATGATTTTTTTATACCAATCTCTTTACATCCACTGGAACAACCACCTCGAAATTAAAATATGTCTGTTGTTTCTGAAGAATTGCAAGTCCATTTTTGGAAATGAATTTGAGATAACCAAATAGCACAACACAACAACAAAATATCTTCTCCTTCACTTACAAGAACACCATTACAATCCTTCGCTCAGCATCTATAAATATCAATTTAGGTAGATCCAGCTTCCAATCCACAAACACTTCTAAAACTTGTAGGTAATTTTACAATCCAATGTATGTGGATGATCACGCATGTATCTCATACGAACACCCACCCTCCCTTGATTCCTGCATGCAACTTCCATTTTCCCCTAGTGAGACCCATAGATTTTGGGCCCCCTATATTGGAAGTCTGTTCTCTTTGAAATTAGGATTTTAACTTTCCTCATCTCTCCACCTCTCTCCAAAATTCCCCTTATATAGTTATTTAATTATTTCATGAGAAAAGATAAATCCTACAATATTTTTCCAACTTTCCTTCATTCTGAAATTCCTATCATCCTATTAGTCACACTAAGCTATTAGGTGGCATGACTACACTGCCCAACAGTAATATCCCAACTTGAATACACATCCTGGCATTCTACATTTTCACAACACTGTGATATCTCCATCCCACATACACAAACATGTATATCCACATAGTTGTCACTGGTATACTTAACTGTTAACACTCATACCCTTTTTGGCTCTTACAAAGTGTTCCTCCATTATTACTCTATATTTGATCTGGCTCCCATAATCAAATTAGGTTTATTGTATTACAGTGAATACATTAAATAGACAAATGAGGAATTAATAGCATCAAAGATAAAATTTAAGGAACTTTTCCTAGAGAGAATTAAGTCTGGGTAAGGAATATTAAATGGAGTAATTACAAATTTTTTGAACAAGTGTTCTCAAGCTGAAGGGAAGGGATTCAGTCTGTTACTGATAAGGTTGGAAAAGAAATTACAGAAGATACAGAAAAGTGGATATATTTACATCAAGTCTACTGTAAACGTAAGTAATAAGGAAGTAAGGGAAAGAGCAGAATATGGTTATGTCCATATAACTAAGAGTGAGCAGACTACAGGTTCAGAAATAGAATAATGAAGAATTGGATCAATTATTCAAAATTTAATTTGATTAGAATAGGTAGCTGTTGTGTATTTTTTATCAGTTTAAGAACTATTATTTGGGTTAATGTGAAGAATTTTTTTTATACAAGTTGAATGGAAATGGATAAGAGAAGAAGCAGTTTATAATGTTTTATTGAGACACACAATCCTTTTGAGCAGAGCAAATAAGGAAGCCAACAGTTGCCAAAGATGAAGCTAGGGAAGCAGTGACAAATTCACTTACCAAAAATATTGAAAGAATTTAAAGTTGAAATTTGTAGAGGACAAAAGTAAGTTGGAACAGAAAATGACAAAAATGGATGTGTTGGAAAATTGCTACCAGAGTGGGCCCTCCATGATAATCAAATTAAATTAAATTCAAGAATTTTACTGTCATTCAGTAATAATGAATAGACAAGACACATGGCAAGGGAATGAAGGTGAATTCAAAGGTGGCTGCAGTGGACAGTGTGGGGTTTATGGCATGAGTGATTTTGTGTGTGTGGGGGGGGGGGGGGGGGGGGGGAGGAAACAATGTAAATAATCGATAATTTAACTACATGTAATTATTGTAGCTGGAAGTGAGGGAGTACATAAAAAGTTATAAAAATAACAAAATAGTAAATAATTGTATATAGAGATATTGTCGCACATCAAGAGGATGACGCCATTAACAATGAAAGATTGTTGTAGTGCAGTGGTTAAGTTAAGAGACTGTGGGACTAAAGGTCGTGAGTTCGAATCCAACAAGTCCTGTAAAATTTTAATTTCTTAACTTTGCGTAAACTGTTCTGGAATGTTCTTGTTGTAACCAGTGTTAATGTTCTAGACTGTTCTTCATTACTATATAAGTGATACTCCTTTCTAGCCGGAGTCAGTTCGCTCCATGCTTCTGTACTGTTCCAACTGTTTAATAAAGGGATACATATCTTCAATATGCTCCCAACACATATTAAATGTCTAGTAGATGATAAGAATAAATTCAGGAAAAAATTGAAAGAATTTTTAATTGACAACTCCTTCTACTCTGTCGAAGAATTTATTTCTAAGGTATCTAAAAAATAACTGCCAGTATCTTGTGTAAATATAGTTCACATAATTAATTTACCATGTATGCTATGACTGTACATCTCCTGGTGTATGTATTTAGTTTGTTACGTAATTGTTTATGGTACCATATATGTTATGTACACCTTGTGGTGTATTTATTATTTTGTTATGGAATTTTTTTTTTTTAATGTACCATATATGCTATGACTGTACATCTTCTGGTGTATGTATTATTTTGTAATGGAAGTGTTTAATGTACCAGGTATACTATGACTGTACATCTAGTGGTGTACTTATTATTTTGTTTTGCAACTGTTTATCTGTAAATTGACAACTATCCACATCCCACAGAGCCAGCCTCTTATATTGGGATCAATAGAAAATGAATGTATTGTATTGTATTGTATAGTATTGCATTAAAGTAAGTGTTTCCTCAATGACCCTGCTACACCCAAGGACTCTGATTGTGGTTTACTATGTGACATTATTCTGGTGGAGACACCGGGTAGATCCTCGTGACTGCTAGAATCTACGAAAACACCATGGCCCCAATCAGACCAAGAGAGAGCCCTTGCTTATGAGGCGAGAAGCCAGAGTACAAGCAATATTCGACTGATTGGAATCTGTCATAAGGAGAAGAAGAAGTAAGGACGACAATGATGCCAACCGCCTGCCTGCACATTCGTCATCCAGCAGGATTTTCAGGTCAACTGGCTGAAAGGCTACAGATGTATCACTAAATTCAATAACAGTGTGCCTGGCCAATGCATTTTTCTACCTCGAAGAAACTGCCAAACAATGGTACGAAAATAATGAACAGAAACTGACTAGCTGGCCAGCATTCTTGAAAGAACTGCAGGCGTGCTATGGAGACGCACAACGACAGGGACGCGATGCCGAAGAAAAACAGCGTCAAGGGGAAATGACACAGTCATACATACAAAGTGTCTTGGGGCTGTGTGAAATAGTCGACCCCAAAATGAAGGAAGAAGATAAAGTAGCACACCATATGAAAGGCATCGCCGAGGACATATACCAAGCGTTGCTATTGAAGGAAATTCCCACAACAGACGACTTTATTAAGTGTTGCCAATACATTGAGACAATGCACCAGAAAAGAATTGAATGAAAGAAGTTTGAAAGATTACCAAACGTCGTATCAGTTGCCGCAGTGGGAGAGGACACAGGTATTAGAGATATATTCGAAAAGTAGTGAGAGAGGAAGTTGAAAGGGCGATGGGAGTGTATATCGGGCCAAAAACTGAGACTCTTGAGGATATAATAAGCGAGGAAGTGGAATAAACGCTGGCGTCCATCTCTTACCATGCAGCCCCAACATAAACTGTTAAACAGCCGCGGCCAAAGAGAATTTATGCCACTACGACGCAACGCGAGGATCCTGCAAATGTTCCCAGGAAAACCGACGTCTGGAGAACGAGGGACAATCAGCCAGTATGTTTTCACTGTGGGCGCAGGGACATGTAATGCGCTGCTGTCGAGAGAGACAGCAGATATTTAATTATGCCCTCGAAAGGGGATTTGAAGCACGTTTCAGCGGCCGAAGGCCCCAAGTCGACAATGAAGATCAAGATGTAACTTCTGGACGACGTAGATCAACGTCGCCGCAAGCTGGTCGCTTCAGAGGGCGCTCACCGATTCGCCGATCAAGGTCTCCGTCACCCTTCCGACGCTCCAGCCAGTCACCATGCCGCCGCAACCCGGAAAACTAAAAGGTGCGACCTTCCTTGGAGGTGAGGCCGGTCTAGGGAAATATCCTCCGCCGCCAATCATTACGAAAATATTGTCAAATTAAGTTTAAATCCTCATGGATGGCCAACCAGCTCATGCTCTTGTTGACTCTGGGACATCTTTCTCGGTTATTTCGGAGATGTAACGGCGCCAGTTGCAGAAGACTATGTTCGTCGACAGCAAAAATGTTTTACTCAGGGTGGCTAATGGGAACCATGTATAGCCTATAGGAAGGTGCACTATTCATGTCTCCATAAATTGCACGAGCAGCCCTTTGAGCTCGTTGTATTACAAGAATTCAGTCATGACGTCATTCTTGGTTGGGACTTTCTGAAGGCCTCGCAAGCAATTATAGACTGTGATCGCTCGAAGATCTTGCTAGACGATGTGAGAGTTGAAGAGGGGAGGGAAACTGTCCCTCCAGTGCCTGAAAAGTTTGTGTGCTGCATGACGTCGTAATTCCTGCGACCAGTGCTTCGAAGGTAACTGTCATACGTCATACGCTACATCCTTGTATGGACCTCTTAGTGGAATGTAATAGGAATTTACCACTGGTGAAAGATTTGTTCATCCCTGCCTCCGCTGACTCATTTGAGAACGGAATTGGTGAACTGTGGGTAGACAACTGCTGCAAGGTGCATGTGAATATGTGATTCTCCCAAGGCGCCAGTGTATAGCATACGCTGAGACGTTAATTGAAGGGCATCTAAGTGTCATGGAAACCTTTCGCGAAGAACCCACAAGTGTGATTGTAACGGAAGCAACGAGACAAAACATTCAGTCCCGACTCTCGCCAGATCTGACTAAGGAACAACAGGAGAAGCTATTCGCAGTTCTTCAGGAATTCTATGAATGTTTCAGTCCACTGATGAAGAGCTAGTTGACCCCGTTGAAGGTATATCATCGAATTGATACTGGCGACCATCGACCAATCAGCCAAAGACCGTATCGAGTTTCAGCAGCGAAGCCCCGAAAAATTCAGCAAGAAGTAGAAAAGATGCTGAAGGACGACATCATTCGGCCGTCTCAGAGCCCATGGTCATCCCCGGTAGTGCTCGTAAGAAAGAAGGATGGCCACTGACGGTTCTGCGTCGATTACCGACAACTCAATAAGGTGACTAAAAAAGATGTTTACCCTCTTCCGCGAATTGATGATACCTTGGACTGTCTGCAGGGAGCTTAGTTTTTCTTTACTCTGGATCTTTACTCAGGATACTGGCAGATAGAGGTAGATGAAAGCGATCGAGAGAAAACTGCATTTATTAACCCCGATGGCCTGTATGAATTCAATGTAATGCCATTTGGTTTGTGTAATGCGCCAGCAACATTTGAACGTATAATGGATAATCTTTTACATCATCTGAAGTGGATGAAGTGTCTCTCTTACTTAGATGATGTTATAGTGTTCTCTGAAACCTTCGATGAACACGTGAAAAGACTGGGAGCGGTTATTATGTGCCTGAAACAGAGTGGCTTACAACTTAACACTAGAACCGCCGTGTGGTCAACTTGACCACTTTTTATATTTTAACATATTATTATTCAGTCAGTTTCTAATCAATGCTGTTGTGAGTTAATGACTTTTCCTAAATGTTTATGTAGCTCATATAAATAGTCCAATATTTGGTTTATCTTCATTAATTTTCTTTGAATGATCACTTATACTTAGAACCGCCGAGTGGTCACTTTGACCACATTACGTGAAATCTGAAAACAGATTATTTAAAGATTGTTGTGCGTCACTCCCCGAATTTACTCTTAGCACTCGTCAACAATATACTAAATATCTGGGTTACTGAAGTTTACTCGCATTGTTTTAAGCTCAACAATGCAATATGTCATTCATTGTTTGCTATTGGGTTTCGCATAAACGAGGCAGATTATTTGAGTACTGGTCTCAGAGCAGTAGACACGGCTCAGATGTCACAGCGATACAAACCACGGCCACGGCCACTTTCAGATGAAGAAATTGTCGCACTTTTGTATGAATCGGATGTTGAAAATGATCCTGAAGTTGAGGACCTTGTGGAAGACTCTACAGATGAAGATTACCAACCTGTCGCTAATGTGGAGAGTGACAGCTCCGAGACTGAAGATGAAGGTAATTTACATTCACTTATATTATTATTATTATTGTTACTATATGAATAATGATCACTATTATAAGAGAGCTGACACTTCTACTGCTACTTCTGTTACTGCTATTTTATTGTGTGGTATGGTTTCTTTATAATGAGTTGTAGCTTTCTAATCGTTTCTTTCCTCATGCAGTTGCTGAACCAGGACGAAGCAGTAATATAAACAATGCTAGAGAAGGACCTACCCTGGGTAAAAGAAGAACTGCACCTCCTGTAAGTGGACTAATACAGAATCGACGTAGAAGAGGAGAACAAAGTGAGGGTTCACTTCCAGAAACTGACTCAAAACTCCTGGGGAAGGACGGGATCACGGAGTGGACTGTAGCAGACTTCGGGGTTACTAAACCAGGTAGGATAGGTCAACAGAATATATTGAAAGAAAAATGGGGACCTACTCCACACGCAAAGCGGCACGTCTCAAATGATAATGTTTCGAGTGCCTGGCGCCTTTTAGTTGATCAATCAATGTTGAAACACATAAAGAAATGCACAGAAGCAGAGGCACAACGGCTTCTTGGAAATGATTCGTGGAGTTTGCCTTTAGAAGAATTAGATGCATTTGTTGCTTTATTATATGTTCGTGGTGCACTAGGTGCCAGATGTACTGAAGTAGATGAGTTGTGGTCGAAAACGTGGGGAGCCCCATTTTTCACTGACACAATGAGCAGAAACAGGTTTCGAGAAATTTTGAACTATCTGCGTTTTGATGAAAAAAATACACGGTCGGAACGGTTGAAAAGTGACAAATTTGCACTTATATCAACTATTTGGATCATTTTATAGAAAACTGTCAGTTGAATTACATACCTGGATCAAATGTCACTGTGGACGAACAACTTTTCCCCAGCAGAACCAGGTGTCCGTATTTGCAATATATGCCGAATAAGCATGATAAATCCGGAATCAAATTCTGGCTTCTAGCGGATGTAGAAACAAAATATCTTTGTAATGGGTTCCCTTATGTTGGACAGAACGAACAGAGGGCACCTAATGAGAAACTTCCAGAACAAGTAGTAATGAAGTTGGTAGCTCCATATCGCAATAAGGGTCGAAATGTGACTACTGATAATTTTTTCACTACGGTCACACTTGGGGAGAGACTGGAAAAAGAGAAAACTAGTCTTGTCGGCACTATCAACCGTGCAAGAAAAGAAATTCCAAACACTGTAAAAAAAAATGAAAACTCCTCTTTATACGTCTGTTCTCTTGAAAAGGAAAGGTGGTATTCTGACTGTTTACCAAGGGAAAAAGAACAAAAATGTTCTTCTGTATAGTACCATGCATACAGATGTTGAAATACAAAATAATTCTAAACACCTTCCCGAAACAGTGAGCTTCTACAATAGCTCAAAATTTGCTGTAGATGTCTTGGACCAGATGACGAGGAAGTATTCTGTCCGCTCTGGTACTCGTCGATGGCCTGTCCACGTATTTCACAATATCCTTGATTTAGCAGCCATCAACGCATGGATCATTTTCAAGCTAGTGACAGGGATCAAGATAAGTAGGAGGAATTTCATCCTAAATCTAGCAGAAGAATTACGTAGAGACTATATGTAAACCAGAAATCAGGAAAGGATGACAAGGGGAGGAAAGGAAAAGGAAGAAAAGGAAGATGGTGATGAAGAAAGAGAAGAAGCAGAAATTCCTACGAAAGTTAGAAAACTATGCCAAACGAGGAAATACAGAAACAAGACAAATGAAGTGTGCAGTAAATGCAAGAGATATGTTTGTGGGCCATGTACATATAAAGTAATAAAGACAGTAGTTTGTAATGCTTGTAAGTAGGATTAGGTACTATACATAGTCATATCTTATGATTGTTCTTTCTCTTAACATATTCATGGGTACTTAGTTTCTCCAGTATGATTAATTTCTATTAATTTTAAAACTACTGCAACACAATTAGTATGGTTGCAGATAAATATTGTGAACTATGCTCTTTAATTTTAGTAACATTATACCGAGCGTGGTGGTGTAACGGATAGCGTTCTGGCCTCGCATTCGGAAGGACGGCGGTTCGAATCCCCGTCAGGGCATCCAGATTTGGGTTTTCCATGGTTTCCCCAAATCACTCCAGGTGAATGCCGGGATGCTTCCTTCAAAAGGCCATGGCCGAATTCCTTCCCATTCCTTGCCCCCATCCTTTCCCGTCTCTAAAGACCACGTTGTTAAAAAGGGACGTTAAACTGTTAAAAAAAAAAAGTAACATTATGTTCCCATTGTTGTTGTAAAATACAGTGATACTGTTAATAAATGTAATTAAAGTGAGACATTGTTATCAAGATCATTAATATTTACATTAATCAGAACAGCATGCAATTACAAAGAAAGTGGTCACTTTGACCACATCGGCGGTTCTAAGTATAGTACTAGTTCCGGCGGTTCTAGTGTTAACCCAAGAAAGTGTCTTTTCAGAGCTAAAGAAATAAAAATACTTGGGCATCTTGTGTCAAGCGAGGGTGTGCGGCCAGACCCAGACAAGGTGAGGTCTATAACGGGATTTCCTGTTCCTAAGAATACCAGCGATGTGAGAAGCTTTCTTGGCCTATGTTCTTACTATCGACGTTTTATAAAAGACTTTTGTATTATAGCCAGGCCGCTCCAAGAATTGCTAAAAAGTGGTGCTAAATTTCTCTGTGGTAGATCTCAACAAGATTCTTTAACATTTTGCAAAAGTCTCTGACGACTGACCCTGTGCTTGGCCTGTGTGATGAGAAAGCGCCTACTGAGCTGCATACAGATGCTAGTGGTTATGGAATTGGCGATGTCTTAGTACAGATTCAGGATGGGAAAGAGAAGGTAATAGCTTATGCCTCCAGGACACTCAACAAATCTGAAAGAAACTATTCAACAATAGAACATGAACGTCTTGCTGTCATATGGGATGTCTGCAAATTCCGACCATATCTCTTTGGACGACCATTTACTGTTGTAACAGTTTACTATTTACTTTGCTGGTTAACAGGCCTTAAGGACAACTTCAAGAATACGACATTAGTATAGTCTACAAAAGTGGAAGGAAGCACCAGGATGCCGATTGTCTCTCGAGGAATCCAGTGGAGGAACAGCAAGAGAATGAAGAGAGTAATAACTGTCTCACTACTCTTCACGATCTCTCTGAGGAACAAAAGAAGGACGCCAAATTAATGCAAATTAAACTTGCCTTACATCGCTCAGAGGATGTGAATGGAGAATTTAAGATGAAAAATGAGGTGCTTTACAAGAAAAACTTTGACCCCTTTGGAAGGAGATGGCTTCCAGTTATTCCCAAGCACATGCACTTCGAAATTCTTCAACATTTCCACGACGCGCCTACAGCGGACCATTTAGGGATTATTAAGACTTACGACAGAATCCAGAAGAGATTTTTCTGGTCAGGATTATTTAGAAGTGTTCGTCACTGTGTTTCACACTGTCGAGAATGCCAGAGAAGGAAGACAGTTCCTCAGAAACCACCTGGACGGCTTATACCAATTCCGCCTGCAGGAACTCCTTTCCAGCGTGTCGGGACTGACTTGCTCGGACCATTCTCGACGTCTACTAGTGGTAATAAGTGGATTATTGTTTGTACTGATTATCTGTCCCCGTATGCCAATACAAAACCTTTGAAACCAGCTGAAGCCTCTGAGGTTGCGAAATTCATCGTGGAAAAACATTTTATTAAAACATGGGGCCCCAAGTTCAGTGATCACGGATTGAGGAAGAGTCTTTCAGTCGAGACTTGTGACCTAGATCAACTGTCGATGTAACATTACACGACTGCTTACCACCCTCAAACTAATGGACCTACAGAACGTTTCAACAAAACACTTGCTGACACGCTCTCTATGTACGTGAGTGTCTAGCTAACCAACTGGGATGAGGTGCTGCCTTTTGTGACCTTTGCCTACAATACTGCCAAACAAGACACAACCGGATTTACGCCATTCTTCCTGGTATACAGACATGAAGCAACAACGACCATGGACACTGTGTTCCCGTTCCATCTTGACGACGTGGACGACGATTACATCGCCAAATTAGTAACAAGAGCATAGGAATGTCGGCAGTTAGCTCAGCTCCACACACTGCAGGCTCAAGAGAATGACCGCCGAAGGTATGATGCGAGTCACCGCTCTGATTCGTACCAACCTGGCGACCTCGTCTCGAGATTTACTCCCATCCATAAGGTTGGCCTGTCCGAGTAGCTCCTCAGACGTTATTTTAGACCATACAGGATCGTACGAAGGTTGTCTGATGTCACTTATGAAGTCGAGGATTTCGATCCATACTCGAAACGACAGAAGGTGAGAGACACAGTTCACTTGCTGGGACTGAAGCCTTACATGGACCCATCGAATCAGAGTGAACTAGAAGACCCAGCATTCTTCAATAAACCAAAGGGCCCCAAAAGCTGTGGGTCTCGTCCGGGCTCGAAGATGTTGATGACTAGGGACGTCACTGCCCATCAGGAACCAAGGTGCGCGGGACCTACGACTCGCTCCATGAGCAGGGCAACGTAACATTGGGACGCTATTACTTTAAGTAGGGAGCAATGTTGCACATCAAGAGGATCAGGCAATTAAGAATGAAAGACTGTTGTAGTGTAGTGTTTAAGTTAAGAGACTATGGGATTAAAGGTCTTGGGTTTGAATCCAACAAGTCCTGTAAAATTTTAATTTCTTAACTTTGCGTAAACTGTTCTGGAATGTTCTTGTTGTAACCAGTGTTAATGTTCTAGACTGTTCTTCATTACTATATAAGCGCTACTCCTTTCTATCCGGAGTCAGTTTGCTCCGTGCTTCTGTACTGTTCCAACTGTTTAATAAAGCTTCGTTGCATTAAAGTAAGTGTTTCATCAACAACCCCACTACGCCCAAGGACTCTGATTGTGGTTAAGTATGTGACAATATTAAGGAAGTGCTAGTAAAAAAAATTAAGTGAATAAACAATAATATGTGATTAGTCTATTGGTAGTGTCTAACCAGTGGATAATACTTACTGGATGCCTAGTATCAAGAATATTTTGGTAAGATAGTTTCCATCTGCAGAGTTCTGAGGGGGTTGTAGTATCTGGAAAGATTCTAACAGTTCCCATTGCAAAACAGTTGTTTACACTGCTCAAGTTATGGGAATGGCATTAGCTGCCACTGAATGGTCTAGATTGCTGGTGTAAACTGTTTACCTGTGGCCATTCATTTTGATGAATAGTTAAGTACCATGTGTTCCCCTTTTGTAATGTTCAGGGCATCATCATGAGTTGCAGTGCCTTCAGTGTAACTTATTGTCTCTCTACAAAAGTATAACTTCTGTTCATCTCATCGTGCATTTCTTTCAGTTGCCTACTGTATCAAACTGTAGCAGTTCTTCCTATGTATGGTTCAAGTTTTACTAGCCCAAGTTACTTGGCAGTGACACAGTATGCTAAAATTACTTTTGTCCTTAAGTTTTGCACACCAGTGTAAAGTCCTATCAAATAATGCTCATAACTGAAAAAATGATGTAATATAACAGATATTTCTTAATTAACTGTGCAGAATAAGAAAATATCTATATCAACTGACTATAAATAAACAAAAAAACTAATAATTTATACGTTAATTTAAACAAAATATTTTCCTTTCACCATTCTGGCATTTCTCTTCATTGTTGCTTAAATATATATAATTGTTATTAAGAAACACCTATATCATCAATTTTGCAGTAACATCTCTGACTGCACTTAAGTCCAGTAACGAGGGCCATTACATTTTTATGGGCAAAATGACACAGTGACCAAAGTAACCTTTCATACAAAAGAATATTGGACAGAATTAGACACTTGTTTCGCCACCTGCAAAAAGAAGAATTGCAATACATGCTAACACACTTCACATGTTTTTGCATGTAAACATGCCAAAAGGTTATAACACAACTGAAGAAATGTATAAATGTACCTTGTAGTGTCAGGGCTTTTATTTGTACTCTTTTGAGTGCTGTGAAAGGATTTCTGATGTGATTATCATCGCATGATATAAATTAACAGATTTTGAACGTGGAATGGTAGTTGGCAATAGACATTCATGAATGATCCTCAGCTTCAAGAGTGTGGTGTGAATATGTAATTATCAGCAATAGGCAAGGCAGTGATCGCCCATATCTATTTAATGACAGAGAACAGTGACATTTGCATTGAGGTGTCAGTGTTGACAGACAGACAACATTGCATCAAAGAACAGCAACACTCATTTGTGACATACGACCGACTGAGTAGGGAAAGTTGGCATTAATTGTATATAGCAGCATATCAATGACTCTAGTGCCTCTGCTAAGATATTGTCATCAGCTTCACTATCTTTCCTTGGCTGGTGAGCATTACATTTGGAACTTAGATTACCGGAAAAGATTGCGTGATCAGTTGAATCATGATTCAAGTTGGTAAGAGGTGATTAGAAGGATTTAAGTGTGAAACAGAAACCACAAGGACATTGATCCAGTTTGTGAGAAAGGCAATGTTCAAGCCAGTGCTGGCTCTATCTGGTATGGGCTGTGTTTACATGACATGGATGGGTATCTCTGGTTGAACTAAACTGGCTATTGAATGGAAGCAGTTAAGTACAGCTACTTGGTGACCATTTGCAGCCATTCATGCCCTTCATGTTCCCAAAGTTTTCTAAGATGACAATGTGCCATGTCACAAGGACAAAATCATTCACAATTGGTTTGATGAACATTCTGAAAATTACATCAAATGATTTGGTGAACTAGATCTCTAGACATGAGTCCAATCTAACATATCTAGGTCATGACTGAAGTCATGTACTGGCAGCACTTTCGCAATTATGGATGGCTGTAGAGAAACCAGGGATGAATATTTCTGCAGGGGACTTCCGATGTTTTGTTAATACCATGTCGGGTTGCTGAAATTAGAAGGGCAAAAGTTGGTCCCCAATGATATTAGGAGCTATCCCATGCTATTTCAGTGTACATCCTATTCCTTATTAGCTTGTTCTACAAAAGTATTGCCACTGCTAGAACAAAGATCAGTGTTTTTTGATTTATGAATCGTAACCATTTTCCCCTAATTCTAAGTGTTTGGAATATATGCCGGTTTACTTTCTTTGACGGCCAACTTCATTAAATGTTCAGTGACTAACTGAATATTCAAAATGTTAAATTTAAATAAAACTAACATACCAGAAACTATACATTTGAGAAACGCTCAAAAGATTCAGTTCAAAGTTTCTGATGTTTTAAATATCAATGGCAAGTTAAAACGTATATAAGCTTTATAACCTTAAATAAATGTGAAATTTTCTGTACATTAAACACCTTCACTCACAGATGACAGAGTTTTAAGTTAGCATGCATCAGTGGCGAATATAGAATATAGAATATTTTCAGGGGGGGGGGGGAGGGACAAGATTAATGTAAGGTTTGGTTAAGTAATTTTAATTAGACACCCCATGATATTTTATATCAGTTTTGCTGCTCTTATTCAGAGGGTAATTTGTGCTGAATGCCCCTTTTACTTTACTGAGATCACGTTTGATTATTGTTCACATTAAATAATAAAAAATATATCTATTTTTAAACAAACCAAATGATGAAAAGATCTCAGTTACTATTATTTCAAACATTGGTCAAGATTTTAATAATGTCTCATCTGTTAACACTTATCCGAACTAAAAGAGTCAAATACGTGATTTTGATTATCGTGTTTGGAGGGGTTCTAGCAATACATAATCTTTTGTTTTCTAATGGATGTATGAATTGCAAAGACCCCTATTTTTTTTCTTTTTATATACACATGCATATATGTGTTTTATCAACTATCATTCAAATGACTGTTTTGAGTATCGTTTTGGAGAGGCCTTAAAAGAAGGTTTAATAAATGCAATTTCAATGAAAATGCAATGAAATTTGTTGTATCAATCGTTTATCCAACTGACAATAAAAAGAATACAATAAAAGAAGAGCAAAAAGGAACTTCACTTTTTATATATATCAATGATTACAAAACAAAGTCTACGTTTCTTGGTACACTTGCAAATGTATCAAGAACTTCATTGTCACTAACTATATTGTCTCTGTAGATAGAAAGTAAAGCAAGTCCATTAAGCCTACTTTCAGATGTGCTGTTCCTTAGGTAAGTCTTCTGTCTTCTCAGGCTGGAGAAAGTTCTCTCTACGGTTGTGACAGAAACTGGAAGAACTGCAAGTAATTTCAGAAGGGTATAAATGTTGGGGAAGAAAGTCTTGTTACATGTTTCTAGAGAACTTATAGCCGTTTCTGGAAGATTTGAAGGATTTTCCTGACTCCACTTTTCTTTCCATAACATAAACTCACAATCTCTTTATGTGACAAATCTTCTTCATAGAAACTAAAAGCAGCCTCCAATGAACCGAAATCTTTTATGATACCCAGTTGTGAAAGGATGTTTTTTAAGGATGCAACTGTTTCCTGGTGACATTCAAAACGTTCTTTCAGTGAGTCACAAAAATCGTCCAGGTATGGCACATAAACAGATCATCGAATTGTTCTTCTGCGGTGTAAGGGACATTGCTATTTGCTGTTTGAAGGCTGCAAATTCTTGAAATCTTTTCCTTAATGTCAAGTTTATCAGTGAATGACTTTATTTGATTATACAAGGCTTCAAATTAGTTATCAGCATTTGCCCTCTCCTTCAACAGAAGGTGTAACACACTCGTAACATTAGTCAAGGCCTGTGAAAGATCTATATTTTGGCTTTGAAGCTGTTCAGATAAGTTATGCATGGTTGATAGCATCTGGCTCAAAACAAAAAGAATAACAAGAAATGCAAATTGACTAATAACACTGTTTAGAGTGTGAGCCTTAGATGCTGAGTCACTGAATTCATCTTCTATTTTGCAAAGGGAGAGAAAGATAGGATCCAAAACGTCTTTAAATAAAATTACTGAGTCGTGTCTTTCTACCCATACGGTTTCACACAATGATATAAGTTTCTTTTTCTTTTGTTCTGGACAACATTCAGAAATCGTTGATTTCAATATTTCTGTTCTTTTTGCTGATATATGAAAAAATCCACAGATTTCTTTTATGACCCCCATATAGTTTCTTATAGAAGGTATTCTGCTCACATCTGACAAACACAAATTTAGAGTGTGTGAAGAACAATGTGTATACAGGGCCAATGGTAGCTTTTCTCTGATGGATGCTTGTACTCCTCTGAATTGCCCACTCATTATGGCAGCGCCATCATACCCTTGGCTTCTCATTTTGTTTAGGTCAAGTCCTAATGTTGACAAGGTCTCTAATATTGTGTTAGTCAAACCTGCTCCCGTGAAGTCATAAACGGGACGAATGTCAGAAAATCTTCTCTGATTTTGAAACTTTGGTCCTCTACGTACTCAGAGAGAAAACTGTTCAATTTGGCTGATGTCAGTTGTTTCATCTGCTAAAACGGACTTTCTGACATTTTCTACAATTTTTTATTGTATTATGTGACCAAATGTGTTAATAAGTTCATTTTTAATGAAAGAATTTGTGTACATCGTATTCCCACCACTGGTCGTTAACTGGTCTTTAAGAATAATATCTCCACTGTTGGCTCAGTATCTCAATAAAGATAAAAAATTTTTAGTCTGGTTCTTCAAGGCTTATTCGCCCAGAGTCACAATGACCCCTTAGAGCTATTTATTGCCTTCCACAAAATCGTATTGTTTGTATTATAGGGATTAGCCGTTTTCTATTATTCTCAATATCCAGTCTTCTTTGGGTATTTACTTGATTGATAACACTTTCTGCCTTGTTCTTAACTATTGCTTTTGTGTTTTCAGCGATTAAAACAGATTTCTTATGGTAGGATAACTTCTCATGTTTGCTAAACATTTCCCTGTTTTTTTTTTAAATTGGTAAAAGCCTGAGTAACCAATGCCCTTACCTTTCCCTACATTTATAGTATGGGAAAATAACACACAGTACTTGCAAAAGCATCCCAATTTTTCCTCTGAATAAGCTAACCACGTAAAATCATCTGGCCACTTCATTTGAAATGATCGAGTATGGTTTGAACTAGTGATGGTGGGAAATTTGTACCAAGGCTGAGGTTCCAAACATTTTCTAACAAATTTTTTTTTTTTTTTTGGTTGTGAAAGACTGAATAGAATTGTTTTGACAGTAGTTTCCAATATCATAAATATTTTTCATTACTTGATTAGGCCTACTATTCTTCATAACCGGAAAAACATTAATTGAGCTCGAAGTAGCAACATCACAAGAAGCAATTCCATCAACGCAGCAGAATTCAGCATTGTCACCATCAGACATATTTGCACTTTGTCCTTTCTTAACATTACCGACTTCAGGACTATCACCAACAGGCTTATTAACGCTTGGGTTTTGGCAAAAAAGTTTTGAATAGAAGCTTGCCTCTTCATTGTGACTGTGGTTCACTTACGGTCAACTTCAATATATATTTTGTTGGAAATTTGGAAAAAGTATCTCGTTTATTGGAGAGAAAAGTGTTTATTAATATAATCAGAAAGTAAAATACAGCTCAATAAACACAGACCATCAGAAATGATGGCGAACATGAAAGTATTAGGAACCACTCTTCATCTGCCGAGACTGCACGAGAGTAAGTCAAAAGCATGTACTGCCGATATCATCAAGAAGGCGAACATATAAGCAGACGGCGCATCAACTCTCTTGCGAGTAATCTTTCGGAACTGAAAAGACGACGCGCAGCTGAGCACGAGAGAACTACACGGGCGATTCAAACAAATTATTGCACGTGTCAGATGCAAATCTTAACAGTATACATTAAAAAATATAAGTATGGAAGTCATTAGAATAAAAATAAGATATAAGTAATAATACATTTTATTTATTTCGCGCATGATTCATTAAAATAATTCAGATTATGGTACTTATTTTTTTGTTTATATTCATTATTTCGGGGGGGGGGGGCAGGCCCCCTCGGCCCCCCCTTATATACACCCTTGATATATATCACGTCTATCACAACTGCATCTACAATTTAATGCGTAGTCCACACCATGAAGAATTCTATCCTTGTTGACATTGTATTGTCACAGTTTGCTTGTTCTTTTAATTCCTATTATTAACTTAGTAAATAAAGGATATGCAGATTAAAGTGTATCAATTTCATCACTCTTACTTTGCATTTATTTTTGTTCAACAGAATGGCAGGCATTGGTATCTTCCACAAATGGCATGAATTTAAAAGTAAGGTATTATGCATCTTATCAAAAATTATTTTGAGTTCTGAATGGAAAATCTAACATTTACAGAAAAAATTTCTATTGATTGGTTAAAGAAACTATTATTGGGAATGAACAATTCAAATTCATTTACATTGAAAAATCAAAATCAGAAAATTTCCAAACTGTAATAGCACTGATAGAAAACAAAAAAAGAAGTAAATTGTGAAAACCACATTTATCACAATCAGTACTGCAATGGTACCGTTTTCACCCAGAAATTGCATGATATTGTGGCTGGTATCAGTTACCATGAAACTAGAGACCTGAGTTTCAGCATGCAGGAGCAATCTGCAACCAATATCAGCACCATAGGTGAGCGGCCAACAATAGATGCTTGCAATTGTCATTTGTCATATGCCCTTACCACCAGTTCTGCTTTCTTGGATGCCATGGTTGAATCCAGTTTGGTACCTGCATCACAAAAATAATCTGCTGTCTGGCTTCAAGAGACCTACTTTTCAAGAATGTGTTGGGTCATTGAGAAGAATGAAACCATCTTTGAACAAACATACTGAAGAAAAAAGCCAACAATGAAAAAGAGCCTTCATTTGCTGCAGAAATTGTGACTAAGAATAAGTTATTTAAGAAGAAAATTAAACAGACTATCTCTTTGTAGCAGTTGGAGGGCAAGAAACTGAAGAAAATAATTTTGTTACCCCAAGAAATGATACTAGAAACAACACACAATGTTTCAAATGTAGTTGTGCAACCAAAGATACCTATCAAGAAACCTTTTGACTATTAGAGACAATATCAGTGCTGGGAAAAGGCTTGACGGTTTCCATCCCATTTTACCCATTGGCAAAAGCTAAACAGAAGAAGCAACCCACTTGCCAAATTTGGTACAGTTTCTGAAAAATTTGAGGACGTGTACCAGATGGTAGGTATTTGCCTTCAAGGATATCCCTTCCAGTGTAAGTCAGCTTGAGACAACAAAGCAAACAGACTTTAACACAATAGAAGACCACCTGGCCATATAAATGGAGCTGAAGTGAAAGAATGTCCCATATTACATTTTTCATTCTGCAGTGGAGAAGTTGCTGAGTTGGAATATACAGAATTCCATTTGTGTACTGTAATACAGGTAAAGTGTCCCAGGCACTTTGAGTTAATGTCACTCTTCCTGCTTTTATTGGCAGACAGACCACAGAACAGGAAGGTTTTTTTCTTTTAGCACTCTCATGTGTCTGTGTTTTACTGCTGAGAAGCTAAGATCTACCAATGAACCAATTCAATTGTCTAGCTCTTAGCCATATCCCAAGATATTGCAACGTGACCTCAGGTTGTGTGAAGTGAGCTCGCATAATAAAAACTGTCCTCCACAGAAAAAATGCATTAATTACGATGACTAACACATCAAGATATCAGCACAGCCTGACATTCAAGCATGCCCTCAATTGTTAGCACAATATTACTGCAGACCAGGCAGTGGTAGCTCAAAAGAAAAGAGAAGTACAAATACATAAGAAAACACTGGAACTTTGAATGAAACCAGAAGATGCCAACAACTTTTGGGTAGACACAGATGCAGGTGATCAAAACCATTCTCATCAGAACAAGAAGCAACTTTCAAACCAGGATTATAAAATGTGTTCAAACTCTGATAGTATCATCACCAGGAAGAAACAATGCATAATTTCAAGAGGAAAGCTGCCCCTCCAGCAAATTGGAAATGCAGTTCAACAATGAGGAAGTGCTGACGAATAAAAAGAAATAGCGATGCAGTGACCAGACGCAACTGCTTCAGAATTGGGTGCAGCAATGGAAAAAAAAAAAAAAAAACATCAGCATAAGCAGTAACCCAGTCTTTGGCATCCTCTAGTTGGCCAGCTAATCCTCAAGGCTGCCACTAATGTAATGATACAGAATCACGGCCTGAAGCAACCATCAATGTCTGCACAACAGAATGATTGTTTGATATAGTGGGTATGTTGTGTAACATACTAACATTATTTTGCCTGTTTCTCTGCACCTGTTCATGCTGTGTTTAAAACCAATGATACAATCTATTTAATGGTACACAGAATCAAAGCTACCTCCATCCACAGATTACAGTCTTATAATAGACTAAAACCTAGCACCTGCTATGTTGGATCACACTAAACACCGAGAATACCCAATCAACTATGCTGACGAGATGCCTGGTGAAAGAAAATAGTTTACAGAATCCAGGACCAAGTGGAAACTGACTGTCAAGTGTAGTCATGTAGGTGTGATGGTGGACTGGAACCTCAACCGATTACGTCATATCAAGTAGTTATGCTGAAGAAAACAGTGTGGATGCAGGAGTTGTATATGATCCTTAATCAGGATAAACTCTCAAGCAGAAATGATGAGTGTCAATGTTAACTGCAGTCCGGAATGTCCTATGAAACAGCATACATGCCCAATGTGGGAGCATGCATCGAAGTCCTGTATGACCAGGAATCGGGCACCAGGTAGGGCACTCCAGGTTCCCATCCAATTCTCCACCGCTATTCAACATTGTAAGCACCTTAGAATTTTGGAAAATTCTAGTTTTGCTTAGGCTGGACTTAGAAATTTCGAGAAGAGTAGTTTTCAACTTTAAGGAATTTCCCTGTAATCGTTCCTACATTTACGATTCACCATAAAAATCATTTTAAAGTGTATTTATCATATCACGAAATGTTTATTTTATGAGATATTCCGCTTGTTCAAGTTTTGAAACATGCGATCATAAAAGTAAAAATTCTAAGATTTGCAATATCTTTAAATCGAGTAAAGCGACAACTGATCTTTTATCACCAGCTGTAGTCAGCACTGTCCCCGATATTTTGGCAATAAAACTAAGTAATTTTGGTAAAGTTTAATTAGTGATTTTAATTAAGAGAAAATAATAAGCTTTTTATTAAAAGAGATATTAATTTAAAAATTACATCAGTAGATAGCCCTAATTGAGACGATTTCGTACATATATTAGTTTCCATAAAAAGTTTTAGTATTTGTCTGGTAACTAAGTTTTTGAAAATAGATTGTCGCTGTAAAAATTCAAATGTTTGGGTTAATCCCCTGCTTTAGAGCTTTGTATCACCACACGGAATTAAATAAAACTTTAAAACTAGTTACTCTAAATTTCTCACGAAACTGACGTTGGACTTCTTGCAGATAAGTTTAGACATTGTCAAAGTTTAAACATTTTTAATAGTCTGGATCATCAAATAAATTACACACACTTTTAGCTACGCAGAAGCAATAAGATGTGATACAGTTGCTTACATCACTGATTCTAGTGGTTCCTATAAAAGGAACCTGCCGCCATCATGTTTTTGGTCTTTCTTGTTCCGGGAGCATTATGAGAGTGAGCCTGCGTCAGTCTTGTGTCGGGGCAGGAGGAAATCGGTTGAAGGTGAAGCTACCGAGTCAGCCATGTTGAAACTTTGGTGTGAGAGCATGCGAGGTTAACTTTTAACATGAACTTATAAATTTTCATAAGGGGTATGGTCGGTAAAATTTCTCTCCACAACTTGCAACCTTTGGAAAAGTGTGTTTGATTTACCTACTCAACTGTTAAATGCATATTTGAAATTTTGTGACTTTGAAAATAAAACTTTGAATTTTCGGAAAGTGAACTTTTGTCATTTCATAGTTATCTTTAAACCTTTTCTCTATTTGTGGCTTAACAAATATTGTGGCGACCTCAAGCATTTACATTGAGTTTATCCGGCTACATGGTCAAATCAAAATTATTTCATAAATTTTCTGCAGAACTTTGAGTCAACATAAACTGTTAGTTGAGGCACTAAGGCTATACTACAGCCCCGGTATTGGCCCTTGTCCTTACAACATGTTGCCGAAAGTGTTCCATTGCTTTGAGAAAGAATATAGAAGATCATAGAAGTCTTCTACTAAACAGCAAGTAAATCATTAGACCTACTAATCTCAAGTCTAGAACAACATAACACCAGATTTGATAAACATAAAAGACCTCTGTCTATATTAACAGATGTAGAATTAAAACTAAACAGCAAAAATAAAGCCATACCCACAAGAAAGTGACAATACAGAAGAATGTTTGAAGGAAATGTTGCAAGACAATAACCTTCACCAAATCTGCCAGTTGAAGATATGTTGTGTATATATATTGCCTATGAAATGATGTTTATGCTATTGCTTGAATGTTATGTAATGGGGTGGGACTCACATTATGTTTATAAAATACTATAATTGAAAGTGTGCAAAAAAATTAGTTTGGAATTTACAAATGAATGCTCATGATGCCTGATAAAATAATAAAGTGCTGTTTGAAACACTTCATTTCATGCATAAAGTAGTGGATAGTTATTAATTTGTAGGTTAAAGAGGAATAAGTTACCAAGTAAGGTTTTGAAAAATTTAGACCATCTTTCAATACATCCTCAACCATTTTTGATGAGCTCTCCAAGAGTTCTTCTCATTTACTTGTTTCAAATCAAGTCCTTTGACTTCTATGTCTTTCTACACTAAACAATATGTAAATAAACTTAAAAAAATTATAGGTAAACACTCATAATACATAAGCTGGTGTGCAGGAAATTTGGACATGTGCTTATACCTGCCAGTTTTTCCATACATTTTCTGAGCCACAGTGATGCAAAAATACCTGTATAAGCTTTTGATAATCATGTACCGGTACTAATAAACCTGAGTGTGTTTTTCAGAATAATCTAATGCCAACCAAATTATCAGATGGTATCAGTACTGGCCTCGCAAATAGATTCTACAACTATAATTCAAGATTCATTGATATATGCAAAAAGTTTCCATTTTTTATTCTAAAATAAGTAAACATGCTTCATCAGACTAGGAGAAAATAAAACATGGAATTCCACAAGGTTATGTCCTAGGATCCCTCCTCTTTTTGATGTACATCAATGATCTTCCTGGAAACTTATCTGAAAAAGTTAAGAGTTTTATTTGCAGATTACACTAACCTGTCTGTGAGAGAAACACTAAACAGCAATCTAGAATATAATGTAAATGAAGTACTTAGTGAAGAAGCAAATTGTTTTAAGGCAAATTCATTAATATTAAATTTTGAAAAAAACACATTATATTAGGTCTAAAACAAAAAATTATGCACAGGCAGATTTACAAGTAAGCTATAAAAATAACAAAATCTTAGAAACAAAGAATATAAAATTCCTTGGTACTGATATTAAAATAGATGAGAAACTCTGTTGGCACGAACATATCACGTCACTAGTGAAGAAGTTAAGTAGTGCCACCTTTGCGATACGAACACTTTCTCTAACAGCAGATCTAAAATTAATGAAACAGGTGTACTTGTCATACTTTCATTCAGTGATGTCATATGGCATAATGTTTTTGGGGAAACTCTTCACAGAAAAGAACTATTAGGATGTTGTGAAGGGTAAAACCAAAAACTTCTTGCAGACAACTTTTTAAAAAACTCAATATTCTTGTAATGATTTCTCAGTATATAAATTCTCTCATGTGCTTTGTCATAGATCATTTTAACCTGTTTACTTCTAATTCATAGGCACACAATTTCAATACAAGAAAAATAAATAACTTGCACAAAACACAAACATCTCCATCATTAGTACAAAGAGGAGTTAATTATTCTGGTATACATATGTTTAATAAACTTCCCAAGAGTATAAAACAGTCTGCAGATAATAAAGATATATTTAAAGAAAAACTGAGAGATTATCTTATTGGCAACTCCTTCTACTCCATTCAAGACTTTTAACAAAATAATTAATTGTTTTCAATATGAGTTTAGTTGTAAAAATTAATGTTAATTTTATTCTCTTTATCTGTCTTTGTAACATATAAATGTTTTTACTATGCCTCATAAATGGTTTTCTCAAAACAAGCTAACAATAAACACAGAAAAAAACACATGCCATACACTTCAGGACAAAAAATAATTTAGATGAACAGTTACCTACAGTAAAACTCAGTGGTGAACTGCTTAAAATGTAGGAAACATAAAATTTCTAGGTATAACCATACAAGAGAATTTAAAATGGTATACACACATTGAACACCTTTGTAATAAATTAAATACTATCTGCTACATGATGAGAATATTAATTGGTTGCATATCTAATAACACAATTAGGAATATTTATTTTGTGTTTGTGCACTCATTATTAAGGTATGGTATCATATTCTGGGGAAATTCCCCACCAAGTATCAAATGCTTCAAAATGCAGAAAAAAATTATCAGAATTATTGAAGGAGTATGAAGTAGAACCTCATGTAGACTTTTATTTAGAAAGTAGCAAATTCTACCACAGCCCTGTTTATATATATTGGAAACTATAAAATTCATTTTTTTTAAAAAAATATAGAAGCTTCTGGGTATACACTTCAAACAAACAATGATATACACACATATAATACTAGACAGATACTAGACTTTCATATACCACAAACAAATACTACCTTCTGTCAGAAAGAGCCACTTCATATGGGAATCAAATTGTTCAATAAACTACCACAAAGGATCAAGTCTGTAAGACAAAATACTGAACTCACATCAAGACTGAAGGAGTACTTGCTCAACCACTGCTTCTACAGTATTGATGAGTATTTGCAAACCAAAAGTTTTAAGTCACAGTGGCTTCATAAATATAAATAGGGAAAATCATATAAATCAGGTGTTAATTGTCTATTTGTAATAATAAATATTTTGTCTTTATCAAATTTGTACATTTATGTTATCTCAAAGTTAATCACAGAATGGATAAAAAGTGAGAGAATTTATGTTGTGTGTGTATGTGTGTGCATGTGTGTCTGTCTGCGTACAGGCTATTTTTTGACTTATCCCGAATCATTTGTACTTTGTACTATGTATGATGCAAAGGGATCAATAAATACAAATACTAAATACAAATGTATGTGTATTAACCATGACATGTTTCACATACCAGAGGTCATTCCTCAACAGGGATCCATGAAACAAGAGTGACAAATAAATAAATTTAGTTACACCTAAGCTGTTTATTAGTGGTTATGACATCAATTTTTATGTTTTCATAAAATGTGTAAGATAATTAACTGTCCACTGAAAACTAACAAAGCTTTCTCACTCAAAGCTGTTGTATTTTATTCTGACTTATTTTCATGTACAAAAATACAAAACAACTTCAATAATATCTTGTTTTAAATTATCACAGACTGACAGTTACAAATGAACTAAGAACTTCCAAGAGACAATTTATTTTTCTGTCTACTAAAGCAAAGACTCCTGAGAGATTAATGGTTTATTTGATGTTTGTGTAAAAATTTTCCCTAATAATAAGATTCATGAACTATAGCTTTTAAAGTACTGATGATAAATTTGTAATTCAAGATATGTTTTCAATCTCACAATCTGTTAAATCATATGAAGCCAAATATTTATTTGGGATAATATACATCACACCTGAGTAAAAAATTGTATCAGGCAAGTATGAGCTATGTGGAACTAGGGGTTAAACAGCAAATTGTCTGCAAGACAAAGAAATTCCTTCTCACTACAATTTGTTTTATCAAGGTCATGGATGGTTGCAGAAAGAATAGAAGCTGATGATTTTTGCATATAACCTAATGATGTGGTGGAATGGAGAAGAGGAATTTCAGAAGGGATATGGGCAGACACTGTATGTCAAATGGCACAAAATTTAATACAATGTAAAGTGAGTATATGATTGTAAGGCTAACTAGGGGAATTATAATTGCAGGTGAAATTCCGATGAATGTTCTCATGTAGGCTACCAATAACTTGACAATGACAGATGTTTAGAATAAAATTTATCAGAAGCAGAATAGGTTTTATAATAATGGACAGGGACACAGTAAAAGAGGAACTACTACAGGGAAGAGGCAAGATTCAAATGGTATGGTTAGCATATAATTCCAAGGGGTAAAAATGAAATGAAGATACAAGTAAAAGGGCTCAGCAAAAGAAAAGGGATAGATGGTTGGGAGCACAGTAGAAATGTGTGCTGAGGAGAGGAAAGGAGTGGACCAAGATGGTGATGGAGAATTGGTGGGAAAAGAGAAAAAAATGTAGAAGCTAGTATGCAAAACCGACCTGGCCAAAGGCTGTAAATTGTGGAGAAGATTAAGGACACATCATAGCATATTTATGAACCACAATAAACAAATATCCACATAACATGTACATTGAACAACTGTTCTATAAAAGCAAATATTACATATTTTTGCAGTTTCATCATCTTGATCACATTGTGATGGAGTATGTAAATTTATAAAAGGTAAAATTCAGTGAGTGTGGAAATTGTGCTCACTGAATTAAAAAAAAAGGAAGAGTAGGTGTGTAGGGAAATTGTTGCCAGAGCATTTGCTCCATCAAAATTAAATTAAATTAAAAACTACAGGCATTTTCTCTCTTTCTTGCATGTTCAAGCTCTTATAAATTATTTTGCTCACTATGACTTGGCACTCTAAATAATTATTTCTTGATGATATAGTTACAAATTTATAGGTAATAATTACTGACATTCTTGTAAATTCTGTTTTCAGTTGTGAAGAAAACATTTGTAATTAGAAATGAGACACCTATCAGGTCTTCCTTAAACCTGAAAGTACGAAATTATGAGCAAAAACTTAATAACAGTAAGCCAAACATTATTAAAGATGCAAAGTTAAAAGTATATGGCATCAACAAGGGTATGTAAAGATTTATTACTTTTTAATTAAAGCAAGCATTGTTATCAGAATAGGTACTTATGCATTTAAAAAGTAGCCTTTTAAATCTATTTTTTGTCCTTGTTACTGGAATTATCATTATTTCTAGTGCTGATTGAAATGCAGATGACGTATTAAACAATTTTCAATAAAACTTCCTTTACTGTATTTTATTTAGAATAGCGCTCATTTAACTTCTTCTAGGCAGTCCAATTCCATTTTTATTTTTCACTACTCATCCCATCGATACACAACTAATTCTGCATTCAAATTCTATCCAACCTTCAACGGTTTCTTATAATGACTCCTGACCCAGCTCCTTTATCATTATGATTAGGTATTGGTATAAACCACAAATTTTAGGTGAGATCATAATTTTTGTTTTTGCTTATAACTTTATGCATTGTCAATGTCGAGGTTATTACAGGCAGTAAAGGACTAGGAACAAGGAATGGGAAGGAATTTGGCCATGATATTTTTAAAGGAACAATCCTGGCATCCGCCTTGATTGATTTGAAGAAAACATGGAAAACCCAAATCTGGATGACCTGATGGGGATTTGAACCTACGTCTTCCCAAATGTGAGGCCAGAGCTTTATTGTTTACCCATCATGCTTGGTCCTAAGTTTTCAAATTGTGTAAACCCATCAACTCTGTGCAGCAGTTTTTAATTTTATAAGTGAAGAGATAGAATTTGAATATGAAGATGATATGAAGGACTAAGGAACCTAAAAAAGTGTAAAGGGGCTGGTGTGGATAATATTACTATGGATGTCTCAAAGATAGTGGGATGTGAAATTGAACCTTATCTTGAAATATTATCCAAATTGAGTCTGGATACTCTGCTTACCACAGTATTGGAAAAGTGTGATTGTTGTGCCGGTACATAAAGGAGGGGTGAGAAATAAAGTCGAAAATTATAGGCCAATCAGTTTGACATCAATGGTAGGGAATTAATGGGAAGATTGATATGCAACTACATCAAAGATATATGTGAGGAGCATAACTGGTTTTTCAGTTGGCAACATGGCTTTAGGCAAGGATATTCATGAGAATCTCAGTTAGTTGGATATATATAAGATATTTTGGAAGAAATGATAAGGGAGGCTAAATTGATAGTGTAGCACTAGATATTTCAAAGGCTTTTGACAGAGTGAGCCATAATATGGTAGTAAATAAGATTAAAAACTATTGGAGTTGATGAAAATGTGGTTTGCTAAGTAGAAGAATTCTTAAAAGATAGAAAGCTAAAAATTAGGGCAGGAGTGACAGGGTAGTGTATTGAAACCATTGCTATTTGTTACTCTAATTAATAATTGTGTTAATCAATTACTATCAGAAGTTAAATTCTTTTCAGAGACATGATATTATACCATAGGATCAAAATTGTAGAAGACTGTAAATAGCTGCAGGGTGACCTAGATAGAATATCTAGCTGGGTGTGTCAATATGGGATGAAGATAAATGCAAAGCAGAGCTAACATATTAGGTACACAGATAAAAAGCTAAAGGATGATCATGATTATAAAGTGGGGAAGGAATTGCTCATTGAAGACTCGAAATGTAAATACTTAGGCATAAAATTTCATAACAAACTTAACTGAGCAGGACACATAAGACAGGTGGTAGGAAAAGGGTTAAAATTCTTCACCTGTTGGAAAGAGTGATCGGAGGATGTAGTAGAGAAGTAAGGAAATTGGGTTACAAAACATTGGTAGACCACTGCTTCAGTATGGCAGTGTAGTATGGAACCCATATTTTGGGTATCAAATGGAAAAGTTGGATGTGTTGTAGACAAGGGCTGCTAGGTTTGTCTTCGAAAACTACTGCAGATCACAATCAGTAACTAATATGATAAAGAAGCTGGAGTGGAATTCGTTGGAAGATGCAAGGATTGTGATGAGAGTGATCGGAGTATACAAGGAGTATATTTATGGTGAAGCATGGAAAGATATTGGATGGAGAATTAAAAGAGGTGTGTGGAATGGAAAAGATGACCATGACCATCAAGCTGCCACTTGATTTCAAGCATAAGGGTGTGGGGAAATTTTCTTGTGTAATAAATTACCAAGAGAAATGATGATTAATCTCCCAAAAACTCTGAAAGAATTTAAAGTTCAAATTTGCAGAGGGCAAAAGTAGGTGGGAACAGAGAAGTAGGAAGATAGGTGGGTAGTGAGACTGCCACTGGGGTGTGTGCTCTATCACAGTTATACCAAATAAAAAAATAAAAAGCAACATCTGATCATTTAAAGAAATGTAATACCTTTAATAAATATATCTCAAATATTGCTATATATATACATACTAGCTGGTACCCACGACTTTGTTCGTGTTTGTAAAGAATTTGGATTGAAAAATATAGGTCGACCACTTTCAACCCCTATATGTCCCACTCCCCCATAGCTACCGACATCTAACAACCATAGAGCACAATGGGAGACTCGATGCTATTACCACACACAAATGCCAGTCATCAGCACTATCTAGTTCAGGAAGAAAAGTAAAATTTATGGACACACATGTCTTTGAAGGAAATACGAAAATATCCTTCGTCTACCACTTTCAACCACAACATCTCCCACACTCCCAGAATTACTGAAATTCGGCCAATGTTGTGGTCGATGGGTGTCTCTGTGTTACTACCACACACTAAGACCAGTGATCTGCGCTTCATAGTTTTGGCTGAAAGGTGAAACACAGGGACACATACTTTTTGGTAAAAAATTGAAAGTGTTGCAGGTCGATCAGTTTCAGCCCCCATATCTTCAACATCCCAACAGCTACCACCATCTAACAACCATGATACTCGACAGCAGACACGATACTACTACCACACACAAACACCAATGGTCTGTGCTATGTAGTTGGGGCAAAAAAGTGACATATGCGGAGAAACATGTCTTTAGTCAAAATACGAAAACATCCTTGATCGGCCACTTTCAACCACCATATCTCCCACAATACCACAGTTACTGAAATTCGGCCAAAGTTGTGATTGAAAGATGACTCTGTGTTACTACAACACACAAACGCCAGTATTCTGCGATAGATAGTTTTTGCTGAAAAGTGGTACACCAAGACACATGCGTCTTTGTCAGAAATATGAAATTGCCGCAGGTCGACCACTTTCAACCCACATATCTCCCACGCCCTCCTAACTACCGACATCTAACAATCATAGTGCATGACAGGGAACAGGATTCTACTCCCACACGGAAACACCAATGGTCTATGGTATGTAGTTGTGGTAGAAAAGAGACATACGCGGAGACACATATCTTTCGTCGAAATACGAAAATATCATGGATCTGCCAGTTTGAACCGCCATATCGCCCCCAACACCACAGTCCTGAAATTCAGTTGATGTTGTTATTGAAAGGTGACTCTGTGGTACTACCACACACAAACGCCAGTGATGTGCGATAGATAGTTTTCACTGAAAAGTGATACACTAAGACACATGCATCTTTGACAGAAATATGGAATTTATGCAGATCGACCACTTTCAACCACCATTTCTCCCACAACTCCATAACTACCGACATCTAACAACCATAGTGAATGATTGGAGAATCGATTCTACTACCACACACAAACACCAATGATCTTTGCTATGTAGTTGTGGCAGAAAAGTGACATATGCGGAGACATGTGTCTTTTGTCGAAACACGAAAATATCTCTGATCAACTACTTTCAACCCCCATATCTCCAACAATACCACAGTTACTGAAATTAGGCCGACGTTGTTAGCGAAAGGTGACTCTATGGTACTACCACACACAAATGCCAGTGATGTGTGATAGAGTTGGCAACCCTAAGTAATGGATGTATGTGAAAAAATAAAATAAAAATATTTTAAAAAAAACCTGAAAAATAAGCAAAATCAATTTTTTAAAAAAAAAAAAAATTGGAATTTAAAATTAAGCTAGGTTTGAAGTTACAAAAAGATAGGTGATGGTTCTGTGGGAAAAGGTAGGGGGTGAGGGAGATGGGTTGGAGGGAAATTGGTGCTATCTTAAATTTAGTACTGGTGGTTGTCTGGGGCCCAATTGGTACTGATACACCAGTTCCCATCTTCTGAGTTCCAAAATGCTGCTTTTGTCTAAGAGGACTCTGTTGGAGCAGACTGCAAAACATGTGTTAAGATTGATGGTGCCACGAGTGGTTGCATGATAAGATACAGGGTGGTCAGGATTCTGGATGAAAACCGATTGTCTGTGTCTATTCATTCTGATGGCCAGTGGATTTATTGTCAGACCAATGTAGGAGGCTGGGAAATGGTTGCAGGTGAGTTGATATATAAGGTGGGAGGATACACACAAGGCAAGTCCTATGACCGGGAAACTTTCCCTAGTTACAGTGTTGGTAAAGGTGATGGAAGGCGGGTGCATAATGCATAATTTGCAGTGGGATCTATTGCAAGGAAACAAACCTTGGGGCTGCCTTGCAGGCTGGGGGGCCCCATGTTTATGGATCAAGAGTTGGTTGAGGTTTGGAGGT
Source organism: Vandiemenella viatica (assembly GCA_031002005.1). Lineage (NCBI taxonomy): Eukaryota > Metazoa > Arthropoda > Insecta > Orthoptera > Morabidae > Vandiemenella > Vandiemenella viatica. Next base: position 152,976,682 of record CM061920.1, read on the forward strand.
CTGGCTGAGGGAGGATTTTTGGAAGAAGGGTTCTCATCTCGGGGCAGGCTCGAAGGTGGTCATGACCTTGTCACAGGATTGACGGTTTCCAAACCTAGGAGATATCAGGTGATCAGGCTGGGGTTATGGTTCATTTTAGAGGGTCGTGGGCTGTTGATAGGTTGAGTAGGTTGTGATGTGGCCCGTGAACTTTTTGTGAACTAAATCTGGTGGGTAATTGCGGAAAATCAGGGCTTTGGAGATGTTGCTAGCATACTATTTGAAGGTCTCTTCATTGGAGCATATGTGGCTTCCCTGAATGCCAAGGCTATAGGAGAGGGAGCGTTTGATGTGGTGAGGGTGGTAGCTGTCATAATGAAGGTACTGTTGTAAGTTGGTGGGTTTGATATGGACAGTTGAGTTTATGTAGTCATTCATGAGGGATCGATCAACATCTAGGAAAGTGGCATGTGTGTGGAAGTAAGTCCTCTTGAATTTCAGAGTGCTGGCAGTATCAAGTTTATTGAGGAAACTGAATAGGTTTTCTTCACCATAGGTCCAGATTATAAAGATGTCATCAATGAATCCAACCCACAAAAGGGGTTTCAGAGGGGATCCAGCTAGTAATGACTGTTTTAGGTGACCTAAGTAGAGGTTAGCATATGAGGGAGCCATACAAGTGCCCATGGCAGTGCCGCCAACTTGTGGTAAATTTTTCTATCGAATAAAAAAAAGTTGTTGTTCAGTATTAGCTCGGCCAGGGTGATCAAAAAGGATCTGGTGGGGAGGCTACTGGGGGTACACTGGTCTAGAAAATGTTCCATGGCACTGAGCCCATGACAGTGGGGAACATTTGTGTATAAGGAGGTCACATCTACCGTCACTACAAAGGAGTCAGGGGGAAGAGGTGTAGGTACCGTGGCCAGTCGAGAGAGGAAGTGTCGGGTGTCTTTGATGTGGGAGGGAAGCTGGCTAATAATGGGCTGTAGATGCTGGTTCACGAGGGCAGACATATATTCATTTGGTGAGCCATATGCAGTAAATATGGGACGTCCTGGGTTGCCAGGCTTATGAATTTTAGGAAGTACTTATAGGGAACGTGTTTGCGGCTTTTTTGGAGTGAGGAGTGAAATAGAATGGGGAATGAGGTCTTGGAGTGACTCTTTTATTCTGTCACTGACTGCAGGTGTGGAATCATGGTTGAGGGGGCGATAAGTGTTGGTATCAGACAGCTGACGCAGTGGTTCACTAACCTAGTCACAATGGTTCGTGACCACCATAGTTGAACGAACCAGTAGAATGATCATGTCTGGATCAGAGGAGAGTTCCTTGATGGCCAAGGTTTCTGAAAGAGTCAGGGTGGTGCCCTTGGGTAGTGATTTTACGAAACTAGGAGAAGCCAAACTGGTGGAAACCAGATCTTGAAACAATTGGAGAGGGTGGTTTTGTGGGAGAGGTGGTGGTTCATGAATGGAGGGTGGTTGGAAACTTTGGAAACTGGGCTCCAGTTCATTATGAGTGTCCAGATTGTTGCTCTTTGAGGCAAAGTGGTACCTCCAGCAGAATGTACGGCAGAAAGCTAAGGAGTCACGTACTAGGGTGGTCTGATCAAGTTTGGGGGTGGGTGAGAAAGTGAGACCCATGGAGAGTACCATGAGTTGTGGTTCTGAGAGTGGAGAAGAAGACAGATAAATGACAGACAGTTTGGGTTTGGCAGCTTGATTCGGACTGACTGGGTGAGGTGTGGGTTTTAAGGGATGTGGTAGAGGTATTTTGAAGAGTTGGGCAATACCATAGATGGTTGTGAAGAAATGAGGGCGAATTGACACCTGGGTTGGTGACCTAGTAATTAGCAGGGGAGAGGTTGTTTTGCTTTGAGATGGAAGTGGTACAGAGTGGATAATTTGCATAGATGGTTGTGAGCATGCCTGTTCATAGATTCTACAGCCTTTTGCAAAATTTGTAGAAGGTGATGATTGACAGCAGAAGTATTTTGCTTAGAGATATAAGATGTCTGGAGTGTTGGCTAGCTAGGTCAGTGTATTGTTGCAGCACCAGGGCAGCTAAGGCTAAGGAATGCCTGTATCAGAATGTGTGTAAGAGAGGATGGAGTTGGGGGGGGGGGGGGGACCCAATATGGGCAATTTTATTGTGAGGCCATTTGGGGGAATATTAAGGTTAACACATGCTGTTAGGAAAAGGATGTGTGACTGTAGTGACTGTAATCTGGCTAGTTGGAAGCATGACCTTGGAATGTAGAAAGTTATTTGGTTACTGGAGACATGTTGTTGTTTGTGGTGTGGGAAACTGCAGGCCCAAGAGAGCCAGACAACTTCAAGGAAATTTTTACTGACTGGTACAATAGTGAAAACTTAGTTACTGCTGATTACAAAGGCTTCCACAGTCACTGTATGTATTATCTTGGTTCTCTGGGTGGAGCCGCATCGATTTATTAAAACCTAACATTTCTGCCATCTTACTGTGGAGAGGATTGATTAAAGCCAGTCCTCTGATGAAACCCACAGTAAGATGGCAGAAACATTAGGTTTTAATAAATCGATGCGGCTCCACCCGGTGAACCAAGATAATACATTAGTTACTGCTGATGGAAGTTAACTGTTAGAAATCATAACAGAAGTGACTAGCCAACACAGCAAAGTATTCAGGAAATGTTGGCTGCACCTGCTGTGTTATATCTAAAGAAAATACACCAGTGGGGGGGAAAAAAAACCAAACTACCGAAAGTTCGGAAAAAAGGAAGATAATTGGAATTGATGGCACTTCCTCAGAGTGAATGAAAATGAACCAGAAATTGGTTACAAGAGACTAGTAACAGTTGTAGCACAGCAAACGGGTTAAACTTTTCGAGAAGCAGGAAATAGTTCATAGACACAAATGCAGTGGAAAATTTAAGTCAAGATGCATGTGTATGGGCCGGTTGGGGAGAGCTCCATGTAGCTGGAAGCCAGGCGCAAGAATGTAGTGGAAGGTGCCTAAAAGTAGTTGTTAATACAGCATTGAGATGATTTGTTTCATAGAGCGTGAAAAATTTAACGAAAGTGCGGGAAAAACTGAATAGATCTGCAAGTAGGTTATGTGTTCAAAAAAGTAAATATTTGAACATAGAAAATGGATTATCTAGGTCAAACAAAACACAGCACAAAGCAAGGAAAATGAGGCAAAGGAAACCACAGATGAAAGAACATAAAGACAGTTAACACAGGGACAAAACAAAGGAAAGCCTGTTATGGCCATGTGGGTTATTAGGAATCAAAGGCACTGAAAGCAGATATATTAAACATTCGGATAGGAGTAAAACCACTGCTTACCATAGAAGAGGATCCCTGCAGTGTTAATACATGAAAAAAAAAAGAACATGTACACACATAGAATAAAATTTTCGAGCCTATGGCCCTTCTGCAGTAGTAGTGAGATGGCTGCATCAGAGACAATATAATAGGCTGCATGTTGGAGGCTGGCAGCTAACTGAGTAAGCCGACAAGGAAAGTAACTCATAGGGAGGCGAGAAAAACAACGTGGGGAATGAGGGTGGGGGGACTTAAAATGCTCATTGAGTGTAAAAATAACAACAAAGCGTTCTGGTTTCTTGAAAATAACTACAACACTTTATTCATGTTAGGGCACCTAAAAAAAAACCAGCCAGAACACATTGTGGCTAACTCAAATAGCCAAAAAGCAAAATTTGCATTTGGTCCAGGCCACATTCTCCACACATAACGACTCCTGGACTGATTTGTCGTGATCACATAGAGTTAGCTATTATCAAGAAACCACAACATATTGTGGTTATATTTTTCGCTCAATGAGAGTTTTCTATCTTTGAGCCTAGTAAATATATATGAAAGAATGGTAAGTCAACCATCAGCCCTTAAGCTAATGTCAACCATAATAAAAGGAAAACACTTTCTATTCAGTTCACAAATGTAGAGGAAGTATTAAAAATTATTGGTGAATTAAAACTAAATTTTCATCTGCAAATGATGATGTTCCAGAATTAGTTGTGTGTGTGTGTTTTTTTTTTTTTTTTTGTTTTTTTTTTTAAAGTGATAAATTAATATGTTGTCCTCTTTTTTATATGTTTGAAATAGCTCATTTTTAGTGGAATATTTCCATTGGGCTTAAAACAGCAAAAGCATAACCTCTTCGAAAAAGAGGAAAAAGAAAATGTATCAAACTATCATCCGGTGTCAGTCCTCTCATGTTTCTATAAAATCGTAGAAAGCTATTTCACAAAAGACTTATTAACTATTATTATTGATTATTCTCAGATCCTGAACATGGTCTAGAAAGAATCGATCAACTGAAACAGCTCTTTTTTCATTTAACACAGAAGTTTTACTGACACTAGATGTAAAAGGACATGTGTCTGGAATATGCCTGGATTTCTCAAAAACATTTGATGTAATTTACCTTAATATCTTGCTTTTGTAATTAGAATTAGTAGGAGTATGAGAAATAGCTAAGGATTGGCTAAGTCATACCTGCATGATAGGGAACAGATTGTGGAATGTAGTTTTAAGGCAAACACATGAAATATGGCATGCTGCAAATGTCAGTTCTTGGGCCTGTAATGTTCTTAGCATATATAAATGATCTAGAAGCTAGAAGTAACTGCCAAATTCATATTAAATTTGTAGATGAACTCAGCATATTACTGAAAGCTGAAGAGAGTCTGGAAATATGGTCGCATATTGTAAAAAGCAAGGTTATAATGTTGTTTATAGCTGAGCCAAAAACTGAAGAAATTAAAATTCTGGCAAGAGACTCATTTTGTGTTCTTCAAGAAGTTTTTTATTTTTTTTTATGTATGTTCAGCGATATCTTCGCCAATTTTGAACCGATTTAAATGAAATTTTTATAGTGGATAGAGTATACCTCCAAAGTGGTCCCATATGAATTTCATTGAGAAACCACCCCTTCTACCCCTTTACACCCCTTAACTTTTATACAAACCCACACTTTTTATCCGATTTTGATGGAACTTTGGAAATGTATATTAAAAAACAAACAGAAAAATACTGTCAACTTTTGGTTTAAAAAAACCGAACTCCTCTCCCCCTATCCATCCCTTAATTTTTGCCAATGTTCTTTATACAAAGCTAAAGTCGACACCATTTAACTGATCTCCATTAAAGTTGGCATGTACATGTAATTTTTCATGGAAAAGGTTCTGACCCAAAAAAATAAAACAACACCCCTCTCTCCCTTTACACCCCTTAATTATTATACAAACCCACATTTTTATCCGATTTCAATGGAACTTTGGACATGTATAGTTAAAAATAAAGAGAAAAATGCTGTCAACATTTGGTTTGAAAAAACTGAGCCCCTCTCACCCTATCCACCCCTTAATTTTTGCCAATGTTCTTTATACAAAACTATAGTCGACATCATTTAACTGATCTCCATTAAAGTTGTCATATACATGTAATATTTCATGGAAGAAGATTTCTGACCAAAAAATAAATAAAAGCCACCCCATGTCCCTCTTTACACCCCTTAATTTTATAGAAATCTATATTTCATATCTGATTTTGATTGAACTTTGTCAATGTATACTTTCAAACAAACAGAAAAATATTGTCAACATTTGGTCTACCAAAGCTCAAACCCTCTCTTTCCTACCAACCCCTTAATTTTTGTCAATGTTTTTTCTTATATATATAAAAAGCTATAGTCGCCACCATTTGACCTATTATCATGAAAGTTGGCGCTTATATGTATTTTTTCACGAGGAAGGTTTCTGACCAAAAAATATAAAAACCACCCCCCAATCCTCATTAAACCGTTTAATTTTTATACAAACCCATAGTTTTTATCCAGTTTAGATAGAACTTAGCAAACTTTTACTCTTAAACAAAGAGAAACATAATTTCAGCTTTTGGTTTGCAAAAACTAAACCCCTTCCCCAATTTCCGCCCCTTCACTTTTGTCAATTTTTCTTTTTGATAAGCTATAGTTGACACCATTTGACCGATCTTTATGAAAGTTGGCACATATATGTATTTTTTTATGGAGAAGATTTCTGACCAAAAATGAAATAAACTACCCTAGCTCCCCGTTTACATCCCTTAATGTTTGTACAAACCCATATTTTATTCCGATTTCGGTGGAACTTAGCATGTGTATACTTTAAAGCAAATAGAAAAAGAAACATACTACTCACATTACTTTGACAAAAACACAAACCCTATTCCCCTTTCTACCCCTTTAATTACTGTTAATGTTCACTATATAAAGCTACCATTTCTACCTGATTTTGAAGGAAGTATGCACATGTATACTTCAAAACAAACAGAAAAATACTGTCTGCATTTGGTTTAAAGAAGCCAAACCTCTCTCCCCCTTTCCACTCCTTTAATCTACACAAAGCACAGTTTCTATCTGATTCTGAAGAAAATTTGCACACGTATACTTTAAAAAATACATAACAATTGTGTTTAAATTAGGTTGAAGAAGCCCAACCCCTCTTCCCTTCTACCCCCCCCCCCTCCTAATTTCCAATGTTCTTTATAGGTACCTACCGTTTTTATCAGATTTCGATGGAACACTGCAAATGTATACTTAAGAACAAAGAGAAACAATCTGTTTACAAAACCCAACCGCTCACTCCCTTACAGCATTTAATTTTTATAAATGTTCTTTACACAAAGCTACAGTTTTTATCTGGTTTCGATGGAACTTTGCACATGTATACTTTAAAGCAAAGAGAAAAATGCTGTCCACACTACCTTAAAAAAAAAATCAAACTACTCTTCACCTCCACACCCCCTAATTATTTTTTTATACACACCTAAAACTTTTATATGATATCAATAGAAATTTACAAATGTATACTTTAAATCAATCAGAAAAGACAGTCTACATTTGGTATACAAAAGCCCAATCCCTCTTCTCCTTTACCACCATCGTTTATAATTTCCAATGTTCTTTACAAATCCACAGTTTTAAGTACCGTCAAAATCAATTAAGCTATTTTTAAGTCATTGCAGAATATTTATAAAATGTATGTGTCCTAATGTCTCAACATGTACTTCAGATTTCAACTTGGTCCCCAAGCTTTTACGCTGTGAAAACCAATTAAATATCTATATTTTCTGTGTGATGCTGGAACGAAAAGATATATTCCAGAGACAGATTTGTGTATGTAGTATGTATTAATGTCCAGATGTTATATGTTTCGATTATCGAGCAGCAGCTTTAGCAGATGTTATGATTAGAACGAAACACAGCCTGGATCAAAATGTAAACTAACATTCCTTAACACAGCATCCAACTCTCCCCATTCTGAAAGTTGTTGTAAAGACAGATTTTTTTTAAAGCTTTCGCTTTAACCACTGAGCTACCAGGAAGTTCACAAAATGAGAACTGCTGTTGCATATTTAAATACAAATTAACTGTAATACCACTAAAAATTTAAAAATAAAACAATTGTTTAAAAAACATAAAAACCGCCTTCAAAAAAAATGGTACTAAAAATTTTAAAATAACTTTATACAATGCTTAGAAGAAAATAAATCTAAAAGGACAATATTTTACATTACTGTTATTGAAATTTTTACATTAATTAGTTATTTTTGGAGTCTGTGCCAGCCAAAACAAGAAAAATAAAAAGATAAAAACAATAATAAATAACAATTATACATAAAAAAACATGTTACCTACTTACCTACAATTAATTCTAGAAACATTTTTCAACAAACTGAAACATTTAGATGATACACCGATATTATACTAACTATAAAGTATTTACTGCATGATGCAGCCTACCAACTGACACTATAGCGCCAGAGATATGCCTGGATGACTTATAAGGCTGAGCCACAGATAACATGCCATTAATTTGTTTCCCTAAGCTGTCTCCCGCAATAAAACTATCTTCCTCACGACATGCTGTAAAATATTTGTAATTTTTGTTCGTACTCTCGGTTCGCCTCGAACACCAAATAAAGTTCAGTAATTCGATCTGCGTGATCTGACTGCTGGCACCGACTCCAAAAATAACTAATTAATGTAAAAATTTCAATAACAGTAATGTAAAATATTGTCAATTTAGATTTACTTTCTTCTAAGCATTGTATAAAGTTATATTAAAAATTTTAGTACCATTTTTTGAAGGCGGTTTTTATGTTTTTTAAACAATTATTTTATCAGCAGTTACCAGAGGAGCAAATTAAGAATGGTGCACACCTGACAGTTTTGTGGTGATTGTTGGTGGAGCGAATAATATTTACAAGAACGAAGGAGAAAAAAATGTTTAAAAGCTTGAAACTAACATTGCCATCATTAATCCACACCCATTCAGTAATTGTAAATACTCACCACAGATGCAATCTTATGAAAAAATCATGAGTTAACTTGGAAACAGACTCCATTAACTTCAAGACTGCTGAACTTTGTAAACATTCTCTTAGTAGATGTAAATAATTTAAATATTTTTTTGCATACTTGATATTGTCTATACTTGAATTCACAATGTAAAGCTTAAGTAAGTACTTAAGTCACAAAAATTATTAAATTAAAATTCAAAGGAAATGAAAATTCAATCCCACCACATTGGTAATGGGAATCATTCATTGAGAATCAGGTAAACTTATAAAACAACACTGACCACTGATGAAGGTTTGGGAAATTTGTAATTTATTTATTTATTTATCGTATGATTAACAAAGTACACAATAGGAAATGTACATATCGCAAGCTTGTACAATTTCATATCTCGAGATCTAATGTTTTAATCCAGTCAACTGCACTGATCGACGCATCATGTAATTCTGCCATTGAACCCTTGTAGGCCCAAAGAGGACAGTCAGAAATGATGTGATTGTTTGTTTGTAAGGTGGCTCCACAGTCACAATTTGCAGAATCTACCCAGCCCCATTTGTATAGTAAGTAGGCGCATCTGCCTTGTCCTCTTCAAATCTGATTGATGATTCTCCACTGCCGCCTGGGTAGATCGAAACCTTGTAACCTTACTGAGGGATCCTCAAGTAGATTTTTATTGGCTACTGATGACTGTTCCCATTGAGTTGTCCACAGCTTATTCATGTTAATAAAGGACTCTGTAAGGTTGATTGCTGTGCGCTATGGTGGTTTCTTGATTTCAAGCGTTGATGTTTTACTTGAATCATGTCTTGATGTATAGGCAGCTGAGGGTTTTTCAGGATATTTTTCCAGATTTTTAAGAGAGCTTCTGATCTTCTTAGTGATGGGGGTGAGGTGTTGCATAGCACTTGTAGCCATATGGTGTTCATGCTGTGAATACATTCTGTAATTATTCTCATTGCCTGATTGAGTTGTACATCTCTTCTTTGTATGGGCACTATTGATCCAGAATGGGCAGCAGTATTCAGCAACAGAGTATGACAGAGCTAAGGCTGTGGATCTTAGAATGTGAGCATTGGCTCCCCATGAAGTACCTGCAAGCTTTTGGAGAATATTATTTCTCGTTTTGACTTTGGCAGCCACATTTGAGAGATGCTGTTTGTAAGTTAGAGTTCTGTCCAGTGTTATACCCAGATATTTTGGTGTATAAATGTTTTCTGAGGATTCAGATAGAGCCACCATTTCTTGAAGTAGTCATCTAACTTTTCCAGATCAGCTGATAAAGTTGTTTCTGCATCAGAAAAGTTGGGGTTCTAAACAAATGTCATCAGCGTAAGTAAATTTTCTTGAAGATGTTTCCGGAAAAATCATGAGTATACAAATTGAATAGGAGGGGCACTGAAACAGATCCTTGGGGTAAACCATCATTTAGTATAAATATTCTTCTTCTGTCATTATCAGAGTATACCTGAAAGTATCTATTGCTCAACATGTTGTTAAGTAGTTCCGTAAGTTTTTGACATGGGATAATACTCACAAATTTCAGAAGAAGTCCTTCTTGCCAAACAGTGTCATAGGCAGCTGGCAGATCCAAAAAGGCAGCCACACTTACTGATTTCTTCTCAAACCCATTTTCAATATGAGAGGTGAGAGTGAAAACCTGGTCATTACAACTTCTCCCTGGCTTGAATCCTGCTTGTTCTATGTGAATATGGTTATTGATTACTTCAGAAATTCTATTGTAGATCAGGATTTTGTATGTAACACTTAGAAGTGCTATTGGTCAATAATTTGCCACTTTTGTGGGGTCCTTATTTGGTTTCAATATGGCTAATATTTTTGTTTTCCTCATTAACGGCGGAAGGTTTCCAGTTTGTAGGATATTTGAGAAGAAGTTGGTAAGCCATCTTACTGTAGCTGGTCCACAGTGAGCCAAAAGTTTAGGATATATACCATCAAATCCAGCTGCTTTTCCCAGTTTCATTTGTTTGATGAAACTGGAATAATATCGTCCAAAATTCAAAAACTCGTACATCATTTTTGCAGGTAAGAACTAGTGATCTGTAACATTCATGATATATATTATTTCTATAAGGTATTTTTATGTCACAAGCCTGTATCTTCCTTCATAGTTAACAGAAATCAATGAATGAGATGTCATTTAAGACCTTATGATCTTCACTTTAGTCACATCATATTATAAGAAATGAAGTTTTCGGAATTCGACCCTTAAAGGGCAAAAATGTCAATATTTCTAAAATACTGTTTTGTGTGTTACGAGTCATTTATCTCCCTGGATACCTATCTGAAATCATTTAATGAAGTATTATTTTAAAGATTATGATCTCTGCTTTAGTGATGTCATATATTAAGAGAGATATTTTTCGGAATTCGACCCTTAAAGGGCAAAAGTATCAATATTTTTGCAATGCGTTTTTGTGTCACGAGCGATTTATCTCCCTTAATATCTAACTGATATAGATAAATGAACTATCATATTAAAGACTGAGCTCTCCGCCGTGGTAACATTATATTTCAAGAAAGGAATTTTTCCTTCTCGACCCTTCACGTCCCAGAGGTACTCCCTCAGCAGGGATCCATGGAACAAGATTGATAAATAAAATAAAATAAAATAAATTAAAGGGGAAAAATGTCAAATTTTCTAAAATGCGTTTTTTGTATTTCGAGCCATTTATCTCCCTGGATATCTAACCAAAATCGATAAATGTAGTGGGATTATGAGGAGTAATGTCTCAGCTATGTGACATCATATTTTAAGAAAGAATCTTTTTTTTTAATTGAACCCTTAAAAGGAAAAAGTTTAAATTTTTCAATAACGCATTTTTGTGTCACTAGTGATTTATCTCCCTTAATATCTAAACGATATAGGTAAATGAGGTAGCATATTAGAGAATAAGGTTTCTGCCATGGTAACATTATATTTTAAGAAAGGAATTTTTCGTAATTCGATCCTTAAAGGGCAAAAAAGTCAATTTTTCTAAAATAGTTGTCTGTGTCTCGAGCCATTTATCTTCATGGATATGTATCCAAAATCGATAAATCAAGTAAGATTATGACAAATAATGTCTCAGCTTTGGTAACAGCATATTTTAGGAAAGAATGTTTTGGAATTCAACCCTTAAAGAGAAAATGTATGAATGGTCCTACAACGTATTTTTGTGTCACGAGCTATTTGTCTCCTTTGATATCAAACCGATATAGATAAATGAGATACCATATTAAAGACTAAGGTCTCCGCCGTGGTAACATTATATTTTAAGAAAGTAATTTTTCTTAATTCGAACCTTAAGGGGCAAAAATGTCAATTTTTCTAAAAAAATTTTTTTTTTTTAATCTTGAGCCATTTATCTCCCTGGATATCTAACCAGAATCGATAAATCAAGTAAGGTTATGAGGAGTAGTGTCTCAGCTTTGTGACATCATATTTTAAGAAAGAATGTTTTAGGAATTCAACCCTTAAAGAAAAAAGTATAATTTTTTTTATAATTCATTTTTGTGTCACGAGCCATTAATCTCCCTTGATATCTAACCAATATAGATAAATGAGATATCATATTAAAGTTTAAGGTCTCCGCCATAGTTACATTATATTTAAGAAAGAATTTTTCATAATTCGACCCTTAAAGGGCAAAAATGTCAATATTTCTGAAATGCGTTTTTTGTGTTTCGAGCCATTTATCTCCATGGATTTCTAACCAAAATCGATAAATAAAGTAGGAGTATGAAGAGTAATGACTCAGCTTTGGTACATCATATATTAAGAAAGAATATTTTTGGAATTAAACCCTTAATGGAAAAAAGTATAAATGGTTCTACAACGCATTTTTGTGTCACGAGCCATTTATCTCCATTAATATCTAACCGAAATAGGTAAATGTGGTATCATTCTAAAAATTAAGGTTTCCGCTGTGTTTACATCACATTTTAAGTAATGAATTTTCCTGAATTGAACTCTTAAAGTTCATAAATATCAGTATTTCTAAAATGCGTTTTTTGTGTCTCAAGTCATTTATCTCCCTTGACAATTAAACAAAATTGATAAACGAGGTATTTAAAAGACTGAGGTCTTCGTAACGTCATCGGTTCCGTTACCATATTTTAAGAAAGAAATTTTTAAAAATTCCATACTTAAATGGCAAAAGTATTAATATTTTTACAACGCATTTTTCTGTCACAAGCTATTAACATCCCTTGATACCTAATCGAAATCAATAAATGAGGTATTTATTTAAATATTAAATTATCCTTTACGGTCACATCATATTTTAAGAAAAAACTTTTTCCAGATTCAACCCTTAAGGGACAAAGATATCAGAATTTCTCAAAACTTTTTTTTACGTTGCTTGATAACTAACCGAAATCTCTAAATGAGGTATCATTTTAAATACCAAGGTGGCTAGTTTGGTCACACCATATTTTATAAAAGGAATTTTTTGGAATACAACCCTTAAAAGTCAAAAGTACCAATATTATTTATAGAACATGTGTTTTTATTTTATTATTATTTTTTTTATTACAAGCCATTTATCTTCTTCACTACCTAGCCAAAATCAATAAATGACATATCATTTTAAAAATTAAGTTCTCTAGCTAGGCAAAATTATAAATTAAGAAAGAATTTTTTGGAATTTGGTGCTTAAAGTGGTAGCGCGTATGAGACTGTTCCGAGCCAAGTTCCTAGATTGCAGAGCGGATATCACAGAGATGTCAATAAACTTTTTTTTATTCACTAAGTACTTTTTTGGATTTTTTTTCTGTTACGGAAACACTGTCGTTTTGCTATACAATTCCAATGTAAACATTTTATTCGCACAGCAACAAATATTTCAGAGATGGTGATATGTTGTGTGTACTTTGTTCAGGTTGGTTGTATTCTGTTAGGGTCAGTGAAGTTTGTCATAAATACAGAGTGTTTTAAATTTTCCTGTTTTGTAATATGTTGTGACTATTTTACTGTGTACCTATTACACTAAAAAAAAATTGTTACAAAAGTATGGTTATACTTTTCATTATATTACAAAAGCATTCAACCTCACTATTCATCGCATTTTATTCGCAAAATTTTCACACAGGTCATCTAGTTTACTAGTCTACATTAAAAGTTTGTCTTGAGAATTTAAATTGTAAGTCTGTTAGCACTTTAACTGGTGATGTTATTGAACCAAGATCAAATACCCTTCAAAGTTAAGTAAAATACAACAAAGCATCAGAACAAATTTCCACATTATTTTGGAATTTACATGGTTTCACAAATAAAATCGATATTGTTGAAGGTAATTTTTCTAACATCAATGCTAATGTCTTCCCTTCTGTCTGGTCAAACACTGGTAGGAACCAAATCAAATTAGCCCATATGGATTCAGGAGGTATGTCACTTTTGTAGGACTGTTTGAAAACACTGGGGTTGTGTGATTTATTGGAAAAATTCTATTACCAATAGACTACTAGCAAGTGTTAATGAGATGACCATTGAAATGATTTATGAGGTAACAGCTTGCTGGTTAACAGAATCAAACACAATAGTGTTAACACTGAACAGGCCTAACTCAGAGGAGTTTAAGAGTTTATTTATTGGTTAAATAATGTTTTAAAATATATAGCTAAATTTGATGTAAATATTATCTTATGTAATTTAATGTTGATTTTAGAGTAGAAAATGAATGGAAGAGCTTGAAGCTAATCAATCTTTTTGAATCCTTCAGAATGTGTTTATCTTCAACTTATATAAAGAGGACTAAAGCCAGGAGGTTGTAGTTGTATTTATAATAGTGCAAGTGTTGCAGGATTAGTATCAGACTACCGAGATATGAAATTAGTGTGATCAGATCACTGGGCTGCTCTAGCATGGTCTTTGGTAGTAAATATATTTATTCAATGTGAATTGATTAAAAATACCCTAAAGTAAGAATAATTAATGATTTCAACATATTGAAGCTATTCAAGCTCTCTCCAATGTTTGTAGACTGTTGCTGAAAAATCATAGATTTTGGTATCCAAATTTTTTAGCTTAGTTTGTGTTTCCATTTAGAAGCTCACTAAAGAAATCAACTCAGCCTAAGTCAATGAAGGTTAGAAGTAATAAAAAATGACATTTTGAAAGGAAGGTAAAATCTTATCATGATATCCATTTAAGTGCATGATGTGTTGAAATCAAGAGTTTGTACAGTAACTGTAAAAAGACAGTGATTAGAGTGATTAAGGAAACTAGAAATGATAAAATTATAGTTATACAGTTTTGTAGCAATGTGAACTAAAAGGTTAAAAATAATCTTTAAATATAAAAATTTTGTTCAACAGTGCTTAAATGTCCCAAATTTCAGTATAAGCTTAAAATAAGAATAAAGTCACTGATTAAAAAATTGACTTTAATGTAAAGAAGCATGGGGTGCTCGATATCAATAATCTTAAATTTTTTATCGCTAGATGTTCATAAAGATATAGTTATTATGAATAAATAGAGAGAGTATCCCATGCTTTTTTTTTTTTTACATTAAAGTTAATTTTTTAATCAGTGACTTTTTTCAGATGTTCTCAGTAGTTTCTACAGTAAAACAGATTCTGATTTTGCACTATAGAACAATTAACTGAAAATATTGAACACTGTTCAAAAAATGTTGTGAACTGGTGTTTTTCTCAAAATAAGCATGTAATAAACATAGAAACAACACATCATACACTTCCATGTAAAAAAGAATCTAGGTACTCCAGTAACTAGAGTGAAACTGTAATGAACGACTTAAAAATATAGAAAACATGCAATTTCTGGGCATATTGATACAAGATAATTAATATGGAACACACACATTGAAAAAACTTTGTAAGAAATTAAATGCAATCTGCTACACGATTATAATATTATGTTGGTTGGTTGAATATAAAATGAAACAATCAGGAACATTTATTTATCATATGTGCACTCATTATTAATGTATGGTATTATTTTCTTTGGGAAATCCCAACCAAGTATCAAATGCTTCAAAATGCAGAAAGAGTTATTAGCATTATGAAACTTGTACGAAGTAGAACCTCATGTAGTCTTTTATTCAGAAAGATGCACGTTCTACCACAGCCCTGTGTGTATATACAAGAAACTATAATATTCATTAAAAAATATGAGTGTACACTACAAAAAACAATGATGTGTAAACACACAATAATATTAGTTCAGTTGCAATGGACTGCACTCTCCAGTGGCCAGTTTTCATATATAGCCATTTTTGCCCTTTCCCATACCATCCTACTTTTACCCTTTAGTAATTTGAACTTTAAATTTGGTAAATGATTCATCACTTATGTTGGTAATTTATTCTGATCCCAGACACACTTACCTACAAAAGAAAATCTTCCCAGACCCTAATTCCCGAAATCAAGTGTAAGCTTGTGGTTATGGCCATATCTTCTTTCCACACACCTCTCCTAATTCTCTTACTAATATCTTTATATGCCTCACCATCAATATATGATATGTTCACTCCCATGTCTACCTTCACTCTCCTTATATCCTGCAATGAATCCTATTCCAGCTCCTCTATCATATCACTTACCGATTGTGTTCTGTGGTAGTTTCCAAAGACACATCTAGCAGCCCTTATCTGTACCCCCTCCAAGGCTCAAACTATTTAAAATGTGTGTACCATACTACACCACCATAATCAAACAATGGCCAGACCAAAGTTTTGCAACCTAGTTCTCTCACTTCTCTGGTATATTCTGTCCCATTACTCTTTCCAAAATGTGCAGGATTTTGATATCTTTCCTTACTACTTGTCCAATGTGTTCTGCCCTATTAAGTTTATTATCAAATGTTATACCAGGTTATATAGATTACAAGTCTTCAATAAGCAGTTCTTTACCAACTGTATAATCATATTCCACCTTTAGCTTTTATCTGTGTACCTATTAAGCTGACCTTTTTTTTGTAGTTATCTTCATCCCATAGTGACTCGCCCAGCTAGATATCCTGTCCAGAACACCCTACAACCATTTACAGTATTTAATCATTTTGATCCGATTAACATTATTTCATCTGCTTACAATCTAACCATCAACATACTCATATATTAGAATAACAAATAGCAATGGTCCCAATATCCTTCCCTGTGGCACTACCAATTCTCACTTCCACTTCTTTTGATACTGCAGTTCCCTACCCTAAGTTCTAGTTTTTTTTACCTCATAAGAATTTATCTACCCAAAAAATCACTTTTTCAATTACTCCTGTAGTTTTTATTACCTTATTCACCATTTTTTTTATGGCTCACTCTATCAAAAGCCTTTGAAAGATCTAGTGCTACATTAAAAGATTGACCTTTCCTGTCCATTTCATTATAAATATCTTGTTTATAGCCTAATAAATGAGATTTGCATAAATATCCTAGCTTAAATCCATGTTGCTGACTTGAAAACCAATTACATTCCTCACATAATCATCTGATGTGGTTGCATATTAATCTCTCCATTAATTTTCCTACCACTGTTGTCAAACTGATTGGCCTGTAGGTTTCAGCCCTATTTGTTTCACTTCCCTTATGGACTAGAATTATGATCACACTTTTCCAGTCATCTGGTAAGCAGCAAGTAACCAGAATCAATTTAAATAACATTTCAAGATAAGGTACAATGTCACATCCTTCTATCTTTAAGACATATATAGTAACATTATCAACATCAGCCTCCTTATGCTTTTTTAGCTTTCTTAGTTCCTTCATGACATCCTCACGATAAATTTCAATTTTTTTTTAATACTAGACATACAAGAGATTTATATATATCGCAAACAAATACTATCCTCTGTATGAAAGGACAACTTGATATGTGAACCAGATTTGATAATAATCTATCACAAAGGATCAAGTCTTGAAGAAAAAATATTAAATTTTGTTCAGCATTGAAGAGTACTTGTTTGACCACTGCTTCTTCAGTACTGATGAGTTTTTACCAAACTAAATGTTAGTCTTAAATCACAATATTTTTCAGAATTAACACTTTTGCTTTGCATTCGGTAGGACACAAGTTCAAATCACTCTCTGGGCATCCAGATTTGGGTTTCCTCAAATCATGCCAGGTGAATGCCAGGATGCTTCCTTCAAAACACCATGGCTGAAATCCTTCCTTTTCCTTATTCCCAGTCCCATACCACCTCTAATGATCTCAATGTTGATGAGGCATAAAGCCATAAAAAAAAATTCAGTAATGTAGGTAGTAGAAAATTATGTAAATGAGGTATTACTTGTACATTTATAATTATAAAATGTTCTCTTTTTTTCAGAGTTGTCTACTGTTATTTTGCCAGTAGTGACAGACTGGATGAAATATTTGTATGTGTGTGTGTGTGTGTGTGTGTGTGTGCACATGTGTGTCTGTCTTTCTACAGACTATTTTGACATATCCCATATCATTTGTACTTTGTCCTATGTATGATGCTAAGTGACCAATAAATACAGTATTTTGAGTGTCTCAATGAGAATCATGTACATAGAGTTTATGCAATATCACCTCAACAGTTTGGATGTGGTGCTGAAACATTCATACACATGTCGATTTTTCTATGTAAATATTGAGTAGCATATTCAACGCGTAAATATAGGTATATAGATGACAGTGTCGTAGCTAGATTAAGAATGGCCCCGATGCAAAAAAATATTTTGGGCCCTCAGGCCAGATGAGCGAACTTTTATTTATTTATTTATTTTTAGAAAAAGTTCTGCCAAGTCTTGTTGCGTCCCGGTGCACGACACCGCCTAGCCCTCCGATAGCTACGCCCCTCATGGATGAATCGTATATATTAATTCTAAAAACCATCATCTCCATTCATACCTAAACAAAATCAACAAATGAGGTATTATTTTAAAAACTAAGATATCCACTTTGGTCTCATCATATTTTAAGAAAGTGATGTTTCAAATTCGACCCTTAAAGGGCAACACTGTAAATATTTCTAAAATACGTTTTTTTGTGGACCTCAAGCCATTTATCTACCTGGATTCCTACTCGAAATCGAAAATAAAGTATCATTTTAAAAGTTAAGGTCTTCGCTTTGATGAAATAATATGTTAAGAAAAGAATTTTCCTGAATTTGACCCTTAATGGGCAAAAGTAGGGTCTATCAATATTTCTACAATGTGTTTTTGTGTCACAAGCCATTTGTCTCCCTTGAAATATAATAGAAACAGATAAATGAGGTATCATTTCATAGATTAGGGTCTTCGCTGTGGTCACATCATATTCAAAGACAGCGATTTTCCGGAATTCGACCCTTAAAGGGCAATTGTCATTATTTGCATAACATTTGTTTTTTTTGACAAGCCAGTTATCTACCTTGATATCTAACCGGAATTGAGAAATGAGGTATTATTTTAAAGTTATTATCCCCACTTAGGCAACATCATAAATTACGAACGAATTTTCAGAATTTGTCCCTTGAACGACAAAAGTAATAACTGTGAAATACGCGTGTCTGAGACAGTTCAGAGCCAAGCTGCTAAACAGCAGCAGAAAGAAATATAAATAAACTGCTTCACTGGCAGGGGCATAGGTATCGGACGACTAGGCGTTGCCATGCACTGGGGCAGCTCAGGGGGCCCCAAGCTCAGCTGAAGGGGCCCCCTTAAAGCCACCAGCAAACATCATCAGATTTGGTGATTTGGTAGAGCTAAAATAAGAAAAATAGGTCGCACATCTGGCCTGAGAACCCAAAATATTTGTTTTGCATCAGGGCCCTTGTTAACCTAGCTACGCCACTGTTCACTGGCGTCGATAAGCATTAATCATGTTGCTGATAGATAGTAGCACCACATATTTCAGATATATTCTATATCAACATGTTATGTGTATTAAGTAGCTTTTAGCATATTTCTGTTACAGAAAGATTTCTGTTTTTCTATACTATTCCTATGTAAACATTTTATTCATGAAATTTTCTTGCGTGTTACAAACGCAGAAACACATACCACAGTGATAAGGATATTCTGTGTGTATTTCGTTCAGTTTATGTCAAATTATAAGCATCCAAGCAGCTAGTTTGAATAGTACTACCTTTTGTAATAAAATATCTTTAGTTCCTTTAGGCTGGAGAAAAGGGAAATAATTTCATTCTAATACAAGTAGGTACATCTGGAAAATAAAAGCAAGAAGAAAAGACTACATTAGGATTTATTTGAAAAATGGTAGCTAAGGGGATGACCATTAATTACGTGTGGTGTTTTTTCGGAAATTTGAACCCCCCCCCCCCTCCCCCCCCATCTCTGATGAGACTACGTGAGATCTGGCGGGACTTCACACCCTTGTGGGGACTTCACACCTTTTCTTTTTGCTCTACTGTTCTTAAAAATATGACGCAAGATTTCTGTCGATCATCTCCACCTTGTTGAGATTTGCTGAGATTTCTTTGGAAAAAAGAGGAACAACGTTAGGAAAAATGAGAATATCAATCTTTCATTGTTAATAGCAAGAAATTTGAACTCATGTGGAACATTTGTAATATTGGATATTAATTCAAATACCGATTAGAAGCCTATTAAACACTTTGTGGAATTGTTTGAGATTTCCCTGGTTGTGTTTGAGAGCTATATGCATTCTTTAAGAGGACAGATTAATCTTCGATAGGTGAAGTGATGATTTATTTTTATGAACGGCACGAATAAAGTAAATATAAGTTTGAATGAGATTTTTATGTTATTATGTGATTCATTTTAAATTCTGATGTGAATAAAAAAATTTGACATGGCTTCCGAGACTGTACGTTCAAATTATATCTATTAAGTAAAACACTAAAATTTGAAACTCAACCCACAAGGCTAATATCAAAAAAGGGCTTTAAACAGTCAACTTAAGCTATAACATCTTCACCTGGAGCTCGCCGTGTAGAACTATGGCGAACATCGTTGCCTGAAGATCACTGGAGGAATGTCAAAGAGGCACCGGCCATGGGGTGTAGTCAGCCATACGTCATATGGAAGGCATTAAATAGATCAAGAACTGAAGTGTCCCGATGCAGATTCAATATCAAAAAATGGTGTTACATTGCTGAAAATGAACTATGTGACTGTGGTGGGCTGTAGGACCCACATCTTCTGGTATGCAGGAATCTACCTGAAACCTGCACTATCAATGACCTTTTTTAGGGCAAATGAGAAGGTCATTAGGACTGAAATTCTAGTCACATTCCATTTAATTGTGTACTAGACTCCACAAGCTTGATACTAATTAATTAATTTTAATTGCTTTGTTTCAACCTGTAATGTTATGTCCTGGACACGAGAAATAAATAATTCAAACATATAAACAGCAGATTTCGACATGGCTGTATCCATGACAGGATGTATATATTTATCATTTATACAATAATATATTACCGTATTCCGACAGCTGTATTCCGTTAAGGCCAGTGACAGTTTGTCATAAATATGTTTTACACATTCAAAAGTTTTTCTTAATTGGTTAGTCATATGTCGTATGTAGTTTGTTACGTACCTATTACACTAAACAAATAAACAATTGCTATAAACGAGACAGTTCTTCTTTCATCCTATTACAATTTACCAACCATACTATTCATTATTCGCGAAATTTTCACACGGGTTATCAAGTTTTAAATATTAACGAAAGAAAAATCAGTATTCTCGCATGTTCTTGAAGAATTAAATTGTGGGAGGAAACAAACAAAAACTATATGTTTATTAAGGTCTTTATTCGACAGTCATAAGTGATTGTCAGGATTTAAGGGTTTGGGAGAGACTATAATAGCCTTTTCCAACCAAATGTCAACCCCTCCTTCACGTGGTGCACTCTGTTTGCATGGGCAGCGCTCTGGAGACTCAATGATTCCCGGTATAAGGAGTCACCCACTGCTTGCCAACGACCTCCAAAAGGAGGGTGGAAAAGCGGGGAGTAGCCCAGGGCACCCTCTTGCCCTTGGGGTTGGAAATGACACCTAAAGATGGATTAATCAGAAATGATCAACGGCATGGGGATGCAGAAGGCAACGGGAAACCACTGTATTAAAGACCCAAATGGTATCTCGAAGACATGTAATCCTCTCAAATTACATATATTATGATGGCTTCGTCATGGGTAAAATATTCGGGAGGTAAAATAGTCCCTTAATCAGAACTCCGGGTGGGGACTGTTCAGGGAGGAGTGATCAGAATGGATAGAAACATTCTACGAGTCGGAGCGTGGAATGTTAGAAGTCTGAATAGTGCAGGTAGGCTAGAAAATCTAAAAAGGGAGATGGAACACCTTAAGTTAGATGTTGTTGGGATTAGCAAGATTAAATGGAAGGACACACAGGATTTCTGGTCTAGAGAACACAGGATAACTAGCACAAAAGCTGTTAATGGAGTTACTGGTGCAGGATTTGTAATGAATAAGAGAGCAGGGAAACGGGTGAGTTATTACAAACAGCTTAGTGACAGGATTATTTTGATGAGGCTAGAAACTAAGCCCACCCCAACCACGTTAGTACAAGTGTATATGCCAACATCACAGGAAGATGACGAAGAAATATAGAAATTATACGCCAAAATTTAACAATTAATCCATTATGTGAAGTGAGAGGAAAATCTAATAATCATGGGTGATTAGAATGCGATAGTGGGAGAAGGAAAAGAGGGGAATACTGTAGGAAGCCAACTAGGAGAAAGAAATGAGCAAGGAAGCAGGTTGTTAGAATCTTGTGAAAGATATGAACTAGTAGTGGCAAGCACACTGTTTAAGAACCATGCAAGAAGAATTTACACCTGGAAACATCCTGGGGATACAGGCAGATATCAGCTAGATTATATCATGGTCAAACAGAGATTCAGGAATCAAGTTCTAGACTGTAAAGCGTACCCAGTAGCAGACATAGACTCTGACCATAATTTGATAGTAATGGAGTTCAGGCTGAAATTCAATCGAATAAGGAAGCAGCATAAGCAAAACAGATTGGAAGTGAATAAACTGAAACAATCTAGTACGAGAGAAAAATTGCAGACTTGGTAGACTTAGGTCTCAGAAATGCATTAAAGACAGAAATAATGAAAGCTGGTAAAGATATATTAGGCTTTAGGGAACAAGCTGCCAGATAACCTTGGATCACAGAAGAAATTTTGGAACTGATGAATCAGAGGAGAAGGTACAAAATGCTCAGGATGAAGCAGGAAGAGAGCAGTACAGGCAATTTAGAAATCAAATAAATAGGAAATGCAAAACAGCAAAAGAAAAATGGCTAGAAGAAAAGTGTGAAGAAGTAGAAAAGGAAATGGTCATAGGTAAAGCAGATGTTGCATATAGGAAGATCAAACAGAATTTTGGAGTAAAGAGATGTGAACATTAAAGCTGCCGATGGGAAACCTCTTTTAAGCTCAGACGATAGAGCTAACAGATGGAAGGAATACATTTAGAAACTGTATGATGGGGACGACTAGAACAGTAGCGTAATGGAAATGGAAGGTGATACCGACATTGATGACTTTGGACAGGGCCGAATTTAATAGAGCTCTGAATGATTTGAAAACAAAAAAGGCAGTTGGAATTGATGAGATCCCTCTGGAACTTCTTAAATCCCTAGGAGAAGAAGGAATCAGAAGATTATTCAACTTGATTTAAAAAAGTAATGAAACAGGTGAAATTCCAACTGATTATTAAAAAAAAATCATGTTCACACTTCCGAAGAAATCACAAGCCGACAAATGTGAGAATTATCGCACCATTAGTCTACGTCACATGCTTCAAAATTACTGACCAGAATAATATACAGAAGAATGGAAAGGGTAGTAGAAGAGATAGTAGGTGAAGATCAGTTTGGGGATTAGGAAAAATTGCGGTACAAGAGAAACAATTCTGGCTTTAAGATTAATACTTGAGGGGCGGATCAAGAAAAACAGAGATTCTTTTATGACATTTGTTGATTTAGAAAAAGCTTTTGAAAAGATGTTCAAAATTTTAAAGAAATAAGGCCTAAAGTAACAAGATAGAAGAATACTTTATGAACTATATATGAATCAAGTGACTGTTATAAAAGTAGAGAATCATGAGATACAAGCATCTGTTAAAAAGGGTGTGAGACAAGATTGTTGTCTATCCCCATTAATATTCAACCTGTATGTAGAGGAAGCAATACAGAAGGTAAAAGAAAAATATCCACGTGGCTTAAGTGCTGAGGGAGAAAAAATCAGTATGCTACGATTTGCTGAAAGGGCTGAGGATATTGAGAAATTACTGAATGGCATAGACCAAATAATAAAGGAAGATTTTGGGCTGAATATAAATCTAAGCAAGACTAAAGTCATGAAATGTAGCAGAAATGATACAAATACTAGCAAATTAAATATAAAAATAGGATCAAATGCAATTGGAGAAGTAAGTGAATTCTGTTATTTGAGAAGCAAAATTACAACTGATGGCCGAAGCAGGATTGATGTTAAAAGCAGAATAGCACTAGCTAAAAGAGCCTTGATGATAAAGAGAAATCTTTTAGTTTCAAATATTGATCTAGGAATTAGAAGAAACTTTTTAAAACTCTATGTGTGGAACACAGCACTTTACGGTAGTGAAACATGGACTTTAGGAATATCGGAAAGAAGGAAAATTGAATCATTTTAAATGTGGTGCTACAGAAGAATTCTGAAAATTAAGTGGACAGACAAAGTAAGAAATGAACGAGTTTTGGAAAAGATGGGTGAGGAAATAAGTTTGTGGAAGAAGCTTACAGAAAGACAGGCTGTTAGGTCATATTTTGAGACATGCTGGATCAGTGAATTTGTTGGTGGAGGGAACGGTTGAAGGTAAGAACTGTAGAGGAAGGTCCAGAGATTTGAATATATGAAGCTGATAATTGAAGATGAGGGTTGTAAGGGATATATAGAGATGAAGAGGTTACCACAAGATAGGAAAGGATGGAGGATTGCATCAAGCTAGTCGAAAGACTGATGACAGCAAAAAATAAAAATCAAAAAATAAATAAATATAAAGTGATTGTCCAGTTTACAAAGTGTTTCTCTTTTTTAAAATTCACAGTGATTTAATATTTTTATGTGATTGTTTGACTGTTAGTAGGTAGATAAGTTGATATATTGAAAAGTGATGTAAAGCATATAATGTGACTATGGACTGAAAATTTGTCATATTTGATTATTTAATTTACTACTGGGATTAGATTTAAAAACAAAAATGTAAAAACACAAAGATACTTTAATGCTTAAGAGATAAATTTTTAGTTATGGTCATAGAAAGTTAATTATACACTGTAAACTAATCTCATATTGCTAGCTAAAACGTTGTTGGTTTGTAGGTTTTCAATATTTAATGTTATGGTTGATTTATCAATTCATTAAATATTAATTTACTATTTAATTTGATAACACTTTAAAAACATATGCTGGATACCATGATATTGATGCCATCCCCGCAAATGTCCAGGGGGTTTAATACATTCTGGAATTGCATTCCTTAGATGGAACAAATGTTCGAACAGACATGATCCGTTCTAATATATATATACTAGCAGAGTATTTTGCAACGCCTTGTCAAATTGATTTATCCCTATATCCGGCATACATACAACTTGTCCAAGTACCATACACTCACGATAAACCCTTTTGTTGGTCATTGCTCCAATCACATGAAGAACTCATTTCATTAACAAAGCCGCATAACTTACGGTTATCTGACACTGATATCATGGTTCGCTTTGATGTTGCATCATTGTTCAGCAGGGTTCCTCTAAAAGAGTCTGTGCAGCTTTTGCATTGCTATTTTGAAACCAATATTGTAGCTCTCTTTGAAAATGATATTACCTCAATGAATTTTACATGCAGGTGGATATTCTATGAACCGAATGACGGCAAAGTGATGGGGTCACCACGCTCATCAGTAGTAACCAATCTGTACATGAGGACTTCGACGAAAGAACACTGAAAGGCATGACACTAAAAGTGAAGTGTTTTTACCATTATGTGGATAATGCCTTCATTGGGTGGCCTCGTGGTAGTAGTGCATTAAATGAATTCCTGGAATAACTAACTGGAATCCAACAAAATATTCGTTTCACCATAGATGTAGAAGAAAAAGGTTCCTTCTCAAGCGAAGGGCGGATGGAACTTCAGCACATAGTATGTACCGCAAAAAAACACACAGACCACTATTTGGATGTCAGCAGAAACCACCATCCCACTCAGAATACTACAGTATTATTTACTTTGGTCCATTGAGGGGAGGAAATCTGCAATACAGAAAGTCTGCAGGTGGAACTTCAACACCTCCAAACAGTCTTCAGGCATTTCGGGTAATCCAATCATCAAAGGAAAGGACGCTTTGAATAAGGAAAAGAAGACATTCATTGGAGCAAGGAGACCGTTCATAGGCTTTGCCTTTAATCCCTTATGCAGAAAATTTTTCTGCAAAGAATGGCTGCATATTGGCTCACTACGAGATCAAAAGTATCTTCCTTCTGAACGCAAAAATTCTGAATTGGCTTCGACATGTGTAGAAGGACCTGGGTTTAAAGATATGGGGGTTTATAGTAAATACTGTTACTGTGGAAAATTCTACATCCGTCAGACCATCCGCACCCTTGAAACCAGTTGCGTTGAACACAAGGGAAAACTTTGCATCTTGCAACTCCAGAAGTCTGCGGTCACAGAACATGTCATTGACAGAGGCCAAAAAATATACGTTGGAAATGTGAAGGTGCTGGCCTGAACCCCTTATGTAACAACTTTAAGGACAACAGTGGCAATGAAGAGCTGCACGACATGAGGAAGCGAACCACGTAGGCCTACAGACTAGAGCTGCAAAAGTAACAATGTATTCGTTACTGTGTAACGGTTTCGTTGCCTGACTCGCAGTACCAAATAGTTAATCACAATTTCATTTCGTCACTCGCATTTGTCGTAAATGGCAGTTTGATTCGATAAACATACGAACACCTATCATTCGTCATGCGGGAGCTGGAACGGTTCGCCCAGCGATTGAATGAGCAGATGTTTGTTTTGAAATTAGTTGATTTAAGTGTTCTGCGATTGTGATATTAGGTATTATTCAGTGCAATAAATCAAATGTACGAACAATTTACCTAAATTTACTTTACTCAATGAACATTTTACTAGAACTTCACAAAGTACTAACGAAGTCATTATCATAGGCTACTTTAAAAAATAAGCGTCATTAGTTATTGTCACTAGATATGTCAGTCAGGTGAAAGGTCATGTCTTTTTTTATGCAAACAGGAGTACTTTACCAAGTACGAACAAAGTCATCCCGTATGCGACCCGACTCGATGCGAATGCGATGTTTCATGTTAGTTTGTATTGTATCAAAAGTAACGAGTAACGAAACGATACGATGATAGTAGCTAACGAAGTTATCCACTACGTGACGTTACTCGATGCGATGCATCATGCTAGTGTTCGATTGTATGAAAAGTAACGATTCGAAAGTAACGGGTACTGATAGGTTTAGTAATGAATAAATACGGGTACGGAATTTATCGTTACTTTTACAGCTCTAGTACAGAGTGACGACGCCCATTGGCCGGCTGCTGGCGTATATCGTTACGTAAGCCTATCTACCTCCTGAAGTCTGACTATAAACTTCTGTATTTTCGATAGTAAGTCGTTGTCATCATTTTAAGAGACTATCCGGCTAAAAAAGCTGGAAAAATATAAATATTATGTTTTCACATGATATTTCGGCGATCAAACACTGCTTCGTGTCGGGCATGCGTGAAGCTGGAGGTTGACCTCAACACTGCTTGAACTTAATTTGATAATGACTGGTGCCCTTGGTACTTTGATTATTTATTTCCGCTGTGGCTGCACGATTGAATTGTACCACAATCGTAAAAGGTATAAGTAAATAACGTGCACTGTACACAATTAGAGTTTAATGACCCAGCGACTTCGACTGGGAGAAATACGTCAAACTGATGAAACAGATTCAAGCCCTTCTGTATACCGATCAGGAAAACTTCCTCGTCTACATCACTGCAGGCATCAAGAACAGCCAACATGACTGCTTTAGATCGCCATGGAGGTCGACTACAAGACTCATCGGCCGTTAAGAACGCATGCCACGACGGAAGACAGCCCATCTCAACTTCCTGAAGTCTCTACTGCAGTACTCCAGCGTCTCAAGGAAGCATCAGAATTATCAGTTCATACTGCACAATCTCCGACGTTACCTGCCCCGATTGAAGTCTAGGACTCCGTGTTTGAAGAGGGGCCAGTTTCACCCATCCTCGCAGTTTTCAATAACTGCGTCAGCCTACTAGGCCTGCTGCAGCGCCATACGGCGATGCCCCTGTTCACCTTGCATGTAGCAGACGGACTTAAAATCATCACCTGTAATCTATCTGACTGGAAGGCTGTCATCATACAGCCACAAGAGGAAAATCTATTAATATAAAAGGCAAATGTCACGTCTGACATCACTTGTCACGGCTTGACGTCAATCTATGACTATTACGTCACGCTTTACACCATTATTCTTGGTTATGAACTTTATTTAATAACATTTCTAAGTATCCGCGAATAAATTAACTGACATAACACTGAAATAAAAGTATATATTGCGTTTAAATCGACATATCAATCATTAGATACTTATATTTAAGTAATATTCATTTTATCTAAGAGTATTCATTAAAATCTTTAGCACAGTTAAGTAAGATAAAAGTTTTAATTTTTTAACATCAATGTTAACGAAAGCTTTGATTAGATTATTACTTAGCATGGGTCAGAATTACAACTGGCACTTGACGTTACAGCAAGGCGTGAATATCCTAATTTAGTTTTTTTTTCCAAAACAATTTAAACTGTGCCCTATCATTGTTATTAAATCGTTTGAACAGAAATAGTTGCACACTGATCTCGAATTGTGCAGACTTACACTACAATTAAAGTAAATATTGCGTGGCATAATGTAAGTTTATCAGATTTATTTTAATCTTATTTTCTTTCACTGAGTAATATTGCCGAGGCCATTGTTTCCGCAATGTGTAAATATGCCAGCTATTCGAACGTTGTAATATCGTTCTGAATTACCTAGGAGATTTTTGGTTTTATACCTTTCTTTTTTGTTGAAAGTTTATGATCAAATTTAGGTTGTTGTAAAATCACTGGGACTCAAGAAGGAATTGTCGTTTTGGTCTGAAAACTGTTGGGTGATAGTACTGGCTATGTTAAAATAAGAACGAGGAATGAAAGAATTGTGCTATTCGTTTGAAATTTACCACATACGTTCCTGTGGTCATACCTTTTAAGAAAAGGTGTACATGAAAGCAAAATGAAGCTTACGTTAGACGTGAAGCAACATGAAAATTATGAATTAACAATCAGAAACCGCCATTTCACTTCATATTGTCACGTCAAAGATAGCATCTGCACTCTACAGCAACAACTGTAAAAACGCCAGCAACGTTTCTTGGCAGGGTATGAATACTCGTATATTCCTGCGTCGTATGTAGTGATAATAATTCACTTCTTACAACAATTTATTTTATAGGCACCATATTATTTAATATACCCAAATTTCTTGTGAATTATGCTTTAACAACAAGAGCCAAACGCCATTTTGGTACAGGTTGCTTTCCAACTATTAAAACTAAATTCCTTCTATTTTTTTTAACTGCTTATCGTCTCTTAACAGCGAGGTCTTTAGAGATGGGAAAGGATGGGGGGGGGGGGGGGGGGGCAAGAAATTGGAAGGAATTCGGCCATGGCCTTTTGAAGGAAGCATCCCGGCGTTCACCTGGAGTGATTTGAGGAAACCATGGAAAACCAAAATCTGGATGCCCGGACGGGGATTCGATAAATTCCTTCGTTCGCTAACGGTCCAAAGTTGTTGCAGTTTTTTGTATGTAATTTGTTCCATATTTATATTTTTTATGATTGTGATAGCAACATATTCCCGAATAATATCATTCAAAGAACGTGTGCAACATCATTTTACTTCGCTATATAGCTTCTCTTAGGCGCTCGCGTTACGGCACATTTGAGTGAAGTTTGTAAGGTATGTATATATTTTACAGCTCTAAGCGCTACACACATTAAGCAAGTATAACAATTTCAGATCAAAAGGACAATTCCTTTATGAGCCACTGTGATTACGCTAGCAATGCATTATTGCCACTACAATGCGATACAGTACATGCGTTAATATGCGCGAGACTGAAGTACTGTTTTTCTGGCGACAAGTTTAGAGTAGTGTATGTTGTTAGGTTGAAATGCAACCTGGACACGGAAGAAAACAGAAACTTTTTGTTCAGCTCAAGGCGAGAGGAATTACATTTAATTATTTTATAACAATTCTAGTTAGTTCAGCAATTGCTAAGAAATTGTCAGAATACTTAAAGAAAAGTATGTATTCGTTTAAATTGGCATATTAATTATCAGTTTTTTTTATTTACGGAAATCATTACATGGTTTGAACAAAAGAAGTTCAAGACTAATCGCTTTCTATGTGGCCTAAAGCACAATCAAATATTACGTGGCATAGCGTAAGTTGTTAAGGTTTATTTTTAGCATCCTTCATTTTCACTGGGGTCATTATTTCAGCTGATTTAAGCTGTATCAGCCAATAAAATACCGATTTTCATCACCGGTAATAGGAAAGAAAGATGTGAGAACCTGTAAAGATCTGGGATCAAGTTCACATCGCGATGCATGATGACACTGACATGCGATACGGGGGCTGAATTGATTCACGTGTGAATGAGGCTTTGCTTTTCTAGCGGCAACATTAGCGGTGATTGTGGTTAGACTGAAATGCAACCTGGACCAAGCTGACAACTGAAGATTTTTGCTACAGCACAAGGGACGATAAATTACAATGAGCTTTATTTTGCAACAATTCTATTTAGTTAGGCAACTGGAGGGAAATAAATTACCATAAAACCCGTCGTTTTTGACGGGCTTTGGGGCTAGTGTTCCTTATAAGGAGCTTGTTCCACCTTCCAGCAAATCTAAATCTGCCTCAACCATTAGGCCTAGAACGTCAATGCTGGAAATTCAACCACTTCGCACAGTAATGTACCAGCAAGCTGAGATGCTTACGTTGCAGTAAAGAGTGCCTTTCACCGGACTGCCCTAGACCAAGAAAAGAACCAACATGCTGCAACTGTGGCAGACCTCATGCAGCCAGTTACTGAGGATGTCCTGCGCAAAGAAGATAACGAGGAACCGTCAAGTAAGTCATAGCCGCACTGAAATAACTGCGACCACCGTACAAAAAGACTCAGCTGTCGGCGCGTCCAGCAAGAGAAGACCACTGCAAACAATATATCGCTTGAATGCCAAGCCTGTCGCCACCGCTGCAACGAACGGCAAGAAAGAACGGCCAAAGAACCTCGTTCAGCCTCATTATGGTATGAGGAACTCAACCCCACAGATCAAATCTCAAGACCGACCATCTGGCCGCAGAGATCATCAATGTTGCGATTACGATGCAGCAGAAATGCAGTGGGACAGCAAGATTACATCAATCATTGAGATGTTAACGAAAATAACGACGTATATAGTTACCTATCATGCATTGGATCTACTACCATTTTTGACAAACAAATGTAACCCACATCGAGCAATAATAAAGACAAACCAAAAAGAAGCAATTCATGTCATCGTACATTTGAAGGAAATGTCTGATGACAAAGCCTACATGTATGAGTGACAATTGCTCGCTCTACTATATGAGACAGACCCGCTGCAGATCCGCGAGGATTCCAGAGCCGACCAATCACGTTGTAGGGCTGCGAGAAAAATTCAGTGCAGCTCTAGTTGTCACAGAAGTAGCAACTGACATGATGACGGCGGCAGAACTAGCCGCCGTAAGCTTTCCTTTCGTCAATTCTATTCGGCGGAGAACCTGTGAAAACTACATTTCAGCAATACAGGGTTAGTCTAAATAATTCACTGGGTATCAAAATATTGCGTATTGAAAAGTATACGACCTACAAAGACGAGTTATGCATGAAATGATACATAAACTCACCAAGTTGCTCTTGCATAGTATAAATGTTTAATGTGTGTGTCCTTGGTCACCCGGCACACATCCAAACGGTAATCAAATTCCGTCCATATGTTCGATAGCATGTTTCTATAAATGTCCTTCACAGCAGCAGTGATCCGTTACTGTAATTCTGGTGGTATTGTTGACATTGAGGGTACATACTC
The DNA here is from genome assembly GCA_031002005.1 of Vandiemenella viatica. Lineage (NCBI taxonomy): Eukaryota > Metazoa > Arthropoda > Insecta > Orthoptera > Morabidae > Vandiemenella > Vandiemenella viatica. Next base: position 153,008,178 of record CM061920.1, read on the forward strand.
TTTATCCTTCACATAACTCCACAAGAATAAATTTTGTGGTGACCTGGAGGGCCATGACAACAAAGGACCATCACGAAACATGGCGCCCCATCCAGCTAGGTGACAGATCTCTGTCGAGAAAGTCATGGACATTTTTCTCCAGTGAGGTGGAGCTCTGTCCTGTTGTAGAATAAAAGTGGAAGAACCAGTAATAAGTTGTGGAAATATCCACATCTACATATCCCGGTACATGGATCATGTCGCTTTGTGCTCGATGAAGGAAAAGGGCCCATACAGCTTTCTCTTTGATGTGGCCAGAATACATTAACTTTTAGGCAAATCCCTTTCCAGCTCCACAAAGGTATGCGACAATTCAATACCCCCCACTCCCAAATTGTGACTATTCAACTTTCCATACAGATCAAAAGTTGCCCCGCTAAGTCCTCATCATTTTCCATAGCTTCGAGTATTCGGGTACAAAAATCAAAACGGCTACAATAATCATCTGTTGTCAGGTGTTGTACCAAATGCTCACGGTAGATTTGAAATGCTAATGCCAACGCAAAATATTCCACACTGTTTTCTGCGGAATGCCCAGTTAATGGCCGGCACAAATGCTTGATTTTTGTTTACTGCGCACATAACTCTGTTTCGCGCACTCCACGGTTTCCTCTGAGACACGTGCTGGTTCGTTTACACAGACAACCAGTACCACAAACCTTGCGAAACCATCGCAAAATGCGGTGGTGACTAGAGCACCTTTTCCGTAGTTTCTTACGAATGCCCGCTGCCCATTCGTAAACGAAGAACACCTCGCATATTCTGACACACAAAGACTCTTTTCCTTCTTTTCCGCCATCTTGTCCACTGCTGACATCTAGCGTGCACTTTAGAGACAAAGCAGGCTTTTAAACTTGGTGGGTTTACGTATTTTTTATGTAAAACTCGTCTTTTTTGGTGGTATACTTTTCAATATGCAATATACACAGTGGTTTGAAACCCTGTATATATAAGTGATCTAACCTACGTTACATCCAAAAACTCAAAATTTGTCCAATTTGCAGAATACAAAAGCCTAGAATTAAAAATACTCCAGAATTCTCTACCCAATATATTTAAAGTTATATCTTTTACCTTATAAATAAATGGTTTACAGTTAACGGCTTGTCCTTAAATTTTGAATACTCAATACAGGTTACAACAAAACTTACGCCTAAAAATTGCAGCCAGTCCATTCAAGAGATAGAGAGTATAAAATTTATAGGTTTTCATATTTTATCATTATTTAAATTCAGGGGTACATGTCTCTGACGTACTGGAGCGATCGGGTGCAGCCACATTTGCAATTCGTACAATTTCTGGAATAGGTGGTCTGTGTATGAGAAAACTGGTTATGATTCCTATTTTCACTCAGTGTCATGTGCATTAATATTCTGGGGCGATTCTACTCATAGAGACAAAATATTCAGATTCCTAAAGCGAGTAATAAGAATTATGTGTGGAGTTAACAGTAAAACTTCTGGAGAGAGCTGTTCAAGAAGTTAGGGATTTTAACATTGGTGGCCGAGTATACATAAACATTAATGTCCTTTGTAGTCACAAATTATACTCTGTTTGAAACAAATAGTAACGTACACAATTATGGCACTGCTGATGATGCTGAATTTGGAATTGTTTTGTTTGTTACCGAGCGTGGTGGTGTAACGGCAAGCGTTCTGGCCTTGCATCCGGGAGGACGTTGGTTCGAATCCCAGTCCGGGCATCCAGATTTGGGTTTTCCATGGTTTCCCAAATCACTCCAGGCAAATGCCGGGATGCTTCCTTCAAAAGGCCATGGCCGAATTCCTTCCCATTCCTTGCCCCCCATCCTTTCCCGTCTCTAAAGAAATCGTTGTTAGAGAGACGTTAAGCAGATTAAAAAAAAAGTTTTGTTGTTCGACTGTGTTTCTTTGTAACTTATTCAACTTATTCTTATGAGTTGACGATGTATTCCCCGTTCCATTTATATACATGGAGTAAATATTTGTGAACGACTATTGATCGATATGGTAGCTGAATTTCTATTACTTTAAACGGATCTGTCCAGTTGGCTTTCACCTTTCCTCAGAAACGATGTATTTAACGTCACAAAGGCCTAAACGTTGGATTTGCTCACTCCCACCGTTATCCTGCGAATGGAAGCTTGTTGCTCAAACATTTTCAGTTTTAAAACACTCTGTATTTATGACAAACTGTCACTGACTTTAACAGAATACAACCAACCTGAACAAAATGCAAAAAAAACATATCAACACCTCTGTGATATTTAATGCTGTGCGAATAAAATGTTTACATTGGAACTGTATAGCAAAACGACAGTGTTTCCGTAACAGAAAAAAAAAAATATCGGAAAAGCTACTTATTGAATAAAAAAAGTTTATTGACATCTCCGTGATATCCGCTGCTGCAATCTAGGAACTTGGCTCTGAACAGTCTCATACGCGCTACCACTTTAAGCACCAAATTCCGAAAAATTCTTTCTTAATTTATGATTTTTCCTAGCTGGAGAACTTAATTTTTAAAACTATATGTCATTTATCGATTTCGGCTAGTTACCGAAGAAGATATATGGCTTGTAATAATTTTATTTATTTAGCTTGTGGCCATTGCACAAAAATAATACAATTTAACATTAAATTACAATTAAAATTCAAAATTAACATGGTGTAGCCAATCTAAAGCTTCATTTGAAATGTTAATAAAATCTATCGGAGATCCCCTGAATGCTCGAAGTGGGCAGTCAAATGTCACGTGACGGATGGTTTGTTTCTCCTCACCACAGTCGCATCTCGGTGAATCTCTCATTCCCCATGTATAGAAAGATGAAGCAGATCTTCCATGACCAGTCCTAACTATGTTAAGAGCTACCCAGGTCTTGCGAGGAAGGTCGAGTCCCTTTAGTGCCTGTTGACTGTCGAACAGGGAGTGCCATTCTGGTGGGGCTGAGGCTATCCACTCCAATTTCCAAGCTTCTCTCCCATTAAAATTATCAGATATAATCTGTTTTACAGTTTTTACACTTGGATTTCTCGATTTAAGTCTCACAAACATATTATCCATGTCGTCATGGATGGGCAGATCCAAGTTATCACAGATCTTATTATACTGGGCAATTAGGAGATTGTGTCGTCTTATTGTAGGCGGTTCGATGTTGCACAAAACAGGTAGCCAGTAGAGTGGAGTGGTCTTAATACATCCGCTAATTATCCGCATTGTCTGGTTTAAAACTGTGTTGATCTTTTTGACGTGGGCTCTATTTATCCAGACAGATGAGCAGTACTCAGCTGTAGAATATAAAAGGCTCAGTGCTGATGTGCGGAGTGTAGAGGCGGATGCTCCCCAGGAGGTGCCAGTTAACCTCTGCAGAATATTATTCCTGGTTCTTAGTTTTGCTGCAAGGTTGTTTAGATCTTTATTCTACGACAAGGTGCGATCCTTTACGACTCCCAAATACTTGGGGAAGGGGTTGTGTCGGATGGGAGTGCCATCAAGAAGAACGTCAAGTGAGAGATTCGCCACCCGATTGTTAAGATGGAAGACACTAGTTTCCGTCTTGCTGGAACTGGGTACGAGACGCCATTTCCGAAAATTGTTGCTCAGGGTTTTGAGGTCTGCTGTTAAACTATTTTAAATTTCCTGAACGTTATCAGATTGTTGTACTACTGCCAGATCATCGGCATAAGAGAACTGTCTGGATTCTGTTTGAGGAATGTCAGAAATATAAACATTAAAAAGAAGTGGGGCAAGAACTGAGCCTTGAGGCAGACCATTATTCACTCTTCTTACTTTGCTTATCTTATTGTCTGAAACAACCTGGAATGTTCGGTTAGCTAGCATGGTATTGATCAGATAAGTGATTTTTTTACACTTCAAAATGTTCAGCAGTTTATATACCAGGCCCTATCGCCACACTGTATCATAGAAGGAGTGACATGCCGGGACTGCGGGCGCTGGTTTCACTGGGGGTGCAGCGATGTATCTAACAGTGACTCTTGTGTCAGTATTTCCTGGAACTGTCACTCCTGCAGAATTAGTGATCAGGAGCAGCGGATTCTGAAACTCCAGTCAGATTTGGCATCTGCAGAGAGGGATTTAAAGGCCCTGAAGGCAGAAAACTCTGTTCTTAGGCATAGGCGGAACAGTGAATGGAAGGAAGTCAGCTCTGGCAGGAGAGGTAGGAGACGCTGTCTGTCTGATGGTTTCCAGCTGGAAACATCCAATGTGTTTCGGCCATTGGAGGATCTAGATGGTGACTCTGAGGACCGTCAGGTTGGACTGAACGATCTGGGTTCTTGCAAAGTAAAAGGGAAAAGTTTTCAGGGTGTATCTAAAAGTAAACTCAGGAAGGTACTGTTACTTGGGAGCAGTCATGGGAGGGGAATCAGTGAGATGGTTCAGTCTGACTTGGGGCCAGATTATGAAGTCTGCAGTATTTTCAAACCAAATGCAGATCTTGGAAGTGTGGTAGCAAATGTGAAAGACCTAGTTAAAGATTTTTCAGATGAGGATTGTGTTGTAATTGTTGGGGGACCAGGAAATAGCCTTGATAAATAACTCAATTATTCAATTGAGGGAGACATTGCCCACATTTCCAGGAACACACGTCAGACAAGTGTGAGATTTGTTGGTTTGCTTGAGCGTTACGATAAACCCTGGATGTGGCATAACATCAGGCGTACAAATGCATCCTTGGAAAGGGTTCTCTGGCAACCAGCTAATTCACACATTGGTTTGATTGATGTGGCCTGCATTGGTAGGGACAGTTATACTCGCCATGGACTCCATCTGAATGTCAGAGGTAAGAGGAAGCTTTCGCTTCTTATTGCTGATGAGGTCAGAGGATGCCAGGTGAGTGAAAGAGGTATTCCTGTGATAAATGGTGTTAAGTTGCGGCCTTTTTTAGGGTAAATAAAATAGATTTATTAAGATGTCTAAAGGAAATTAATGTCTCTGATGATCATAATTTGTTGAAATTAAAAATTCCAACTGATATACCAGTATGTAATAATAAAATAAACAATTCAAAGTCATTGCGTCAAAGTGTTCAGACCAGTATTTTCCACCAAAATATAAGAGGAATATTTAGTAAAACTGATGACATTACCTTAAGCCTAGAAGAGATTCAAAATTCCAGAAATTTTAATGCAGACGTTTTGTGTATATCTGAGCATCATTTGTCTGATACAGGAATATCTCAGCTGTCCATCCCAAATTATAAATTAAGCTCTCATTTCTGCAGATGTAAAATGGAGAAAGGGGGAGTTGCCATTTTCGTTAAAAATAATATTGAATGCAGTAGTGTAGTTGTAAGTAAGTATTGTATAGAACAACACTTTGAATGTTGTGTTACTAAACTAGAATATGATAAGGAAGAGCTGATAGTGATAGCAATTTACAGGGCCCCCTCAGGTAATTTCAGACTGTTTTTATCTCGTTTAGAGTCTTTGCTACTAAGTTTTACAAATAGCAAACAAATAGTATTATATGGAGATTTCAATGTTGACTTTCTGAATCACAGCAATGATAGATTAGATATGGAAGCCTTGATGTTGTCTTTTAACTTAACAGTCACTTGTAAATTTTCCTTCAAGAATACAAAATAATAGCAGGACTGCAATTGATAATTTTTTTATGGATATTTCTCAGTGCAGTAATTACAGCATACTTCCAGTAATAAATGGTATCTCAGATCATGATGCCCAGCTATTATGTATCGAGTCTAGGAACACTGTTAAACAGATAAAGAAAAGCTGGGTTTATAGAAGAAATATTAGTGAAAATAATATAAAACACTTCATAGATACCTTAAACAATGAAAACTGGTTAGAAGTATATAATGCGCAGGGTGTTAATGCGAAATTTGATTCCTTTCTGAATATATTTCTAACACTTTTTGAAGGTAGTTTCAAAAAAAGGAAAATTCTTAACACTCCAAACAATGAACTGGGCATGGGATGGATAACAAAGGGTATTAGAATCTCTAGTAAAACAAAGAGGGACCTTTATTTAAAAATGAGAGAATCAGATAACTATGCGCTGAAAGTTCACTATAAACTTTATTCTAAAATACTAAGAAATGTAATAAGGAAGGCCAAGAACAGGTACATATCGGCGAAAATAGAAAATTCAGACAATAAAATGAGAACAATATGGAATATAATAAAGACTGAAACAGGAAAAACTGTAAATCACTCTAAAGACATAAAAATAGAACAAAATGGATATGTGTATAGCGAAGTAGGGGAAGTTTGTGAAATATTTAACAAACACTTTACGTCAGTAGTAGATAAATTAGGCATAGAAAAGCAATCCCCACATAGTGCTCTAAGGCTTCTTGAGACTGCTTTCCCAAATAGCTTTGTGGAGATGAAATTGCCACCAGTAACAGTCTCAGAAATAAATAAACTCATTAAACAATTAAAACCTAAAAATTCTTCCAGCTATGACAATATTTCAAGTAAATTACTGAAAAGATGTTCAGACTGTATCAGTCATGTACTTGCTCACATTTGTAATGAATCCTTAATACAAGGTGTTTTTCCCGATAGACTAAAAGATGCTGTTGTAAAACCATTATTTAAAAAAGGAGAAGTAACATGTGTAGACAACTATCGTCCCATTTCATTACTTTCAACATTCTCGAAGGTTTTTGAAAAAGTCATGTATAGTAGAGTAATAAAACATGTTACACACTATAATATCCTCACTGATTCACAATTTGGGTTCAAAAAAGGATCATCCATAGAAATGGCTATATATTCATTTTTAAATAACACATTTGAGGAACTGAATAATAAAATGAATCCTGTAGGAATATTTTGTGATCTTGCAAAAGCATTTGATTGTGTAAATCATGAATTACTTTTGAAAAAAATGGAATACTATGGTATTTTTGGGACCGCAGGTAAATGGTTTAAATCATACATTGAAAGCCGAATGCAAAAAGTTTCAATTTTTGATTCTAAAATAAGTAAAGATGCTTCATCAGACTGGGAGAAAATAAAACATGGAATTCCACAAGGCTCTGTCTTAGGTCCCCTCCTCTTTCTGTTATACATCAATGACCTTCCAGGAAATTTATCCGATAAAGTTAAGAGTGTTTTATTTGCAGATGACACTAACCTGACTGTGCGTAAAACACCAAACAGTACTATAGAATTTAATGTAAATGAAGTACTTAGAGTAGTAGCAAATTGGTTTAAGGCAAATTCATTAAAATTAAATTTTGAAAAAACACATTATATTAGGTTTAAAACAAAAAACTATGCACAGCCAGATATATGTATAAACTATAAAAACAACACAATCTTAGAAACAGAGAGTATAAAATTTCTTGGTATTAAAATAGATCAGAAACTCTGTTGGCATGATCATATCACTACACTACTGACAAAGTTAAGTAGTGCCACCTTCGCAATACGAACACTTTCTCTAACAGCAGATCTAGAATTAATGAAACAGGTGTACTCCTCATATTTTCATTCAGTAATGTCATATGGCATAATTTTTTGGGGAAACTCTTCACAAAGGAAAAAAGTTTTCATAGCACAGAAAAGAGTTATTAGGTTTCTGTGTAGGGTAAAACCAAGAACTTCTTGCAGACAACTCTTTAAGAAACTCAATATTCTTACAATGTGTTCTCAGTATATATATTCTCTCATGAGCTTTGTCATAGAAAATTTTAACCTGTTTACACCTAATTCACAGGTACACAGTTTCAATACAAGAAACAGAAATAACTTGCATAAAACACAAACATCTCTGTCATTAGTACAAAGAGGAGTTAATTATTCTGGGATACATCTGTTTAATAAACTACCTAATCGTATAAAACAGCTTTCAGATAATAAAGATGTATTCAAACAAAAACTTAGAGATTATCTTATTGGCAACTCCTTCTACTCCATTCAAGAATTTGAAGAAAATAATTAATTGTACTCATTATGACATTTGCAAAACTAAGTTGCAAAAATGTATGTTTATTATTATTTCTTGTATTTGTAAAATATGTATGTATATATATTTACTATGATATGACTCATATTATGTGTATATGTATCAACAATGACATGTTTCACATCCCAGAGGTACTTCCTCAGCAGGGATCCATGGAACAAGATTGATAAATAAATAAATAAATAGGCTGCGGTAAGGTCAACAAATACAGCACCATGTAAGCACCTTAGCATTTTGGCAAATTCTAGTTTTGCTTAGGCGGGACTTAGAAATTTTGTGAAGTACAGTTTTCAACTTTAAGGAATTTCCCTGTAATCTTGCTCACAGTTATAATTTGTCATAAAAATCATTTTAAAGTGTAATTATCATATCGGGAAACGTTTGGTTTAGGAGATATTTAGGTTTGTTCATGTTTTGAAACACGCGATCGGAATAGTGAAATTCTAAGATTTGCAATATCTCTAAATCGCGTAAAGCTACAACCGAACTTTTATCACCAGCTGTAGTCAGCACTATCCCCGATATTTTGGTAATAAAATGAAATAATTTGGCAAAGTTTAATTATTGATTTTAATTAAGAGAAAATAATAAGCTTTTTTATTAAAAGGGATATCAATTTAAATTTTACATCAGTGGATAGCCCTAATTAAGACGATTTCAGACATATATGGGTTTTCATCAAAAGTTTAAGCATTTGTCCGGAAATTAAGTTTTTGTAAAGTAGATTGTCGCGGATTGTTGTGCACGCGCGTAAAAAGTTCTAGAACACTTAGGGATTTTACCCAAATTTTGAATGTATCACTACGCGGAGTCTTAAACAGCTAAAACTCTAAAATTAATTACTCTAAATTTCTCAAGAGACTGCCGTCGGACTTCTAGTGGATAAGTCCGGATACTGTTGAAGTTTGAACATTTTTTAATAGTCGGGATCGTCAAATAAATTTCGTACTCTTTGAGTTACGCGGAGGAAAAAGGTGTGATACAGTTGCTGACGTCACTGGTTCTCGTGGTTTCGAAAAAAGAGCCGGTCTGTGGCTGTCCGGGGTCTGTTCCGGTCCGTCTGTTCCTGCCTGGCGTCTGTTTCGGTCTGACTTTCATCGCGCTGGTTGTAACTCGCCATGTGGGCTAGTTCAACCATGTTAGATCGTGTCGTGTTATCTCGTAACTTCAATGACTGCTAAAACTTTTAAATTTACTAAAGGGGTTTCGGTCGGTTAGATTTCTCTCCACAATCTGTAACTTTCGAAAAGATAATTCGATATGCCTGCTCAACTGTAAATGCACTTTTGAAATTTTGACTTTGAAAATAAAAACTTTGATTTTTCTAACAGTGAACTTGTGTGCTTCAGTTGTTAGCTTAAAACCCTTTTCTTAATTTGTGGGTAACAAATTTCGTGGCGACCTAGGCATTTAGTTGAGTCATCCTGGCTACATGGTCAAATCAAATCAAAATTATTTAGCAGATGTACTGAGAATTGTGAGCTATCAAGTGTTTAAGTTAAGGCACTTAGGCGATACTATAACCCCGGTATCGGCCTAGTTCCTTACATGGAACTGTAAGGCTCGTGTTTGTTCAATTTCAAACTGTGGAGAGGGTTTACCGACTATCAGTGATACGAGTGAGTGCTAACCAAGGATACCAGCATCTTCCACAACACCTACTTCGACTTTAGCCAACCAGCCTACTTCACCGACGCCGCAGCGGACTTCGCAGCCGACTACGCTCCTCTCACTTCATCCAAAGTGCTGACCAGAGGGTCCTGGGGCTCGGACGACGGGGTCTGCGCCACACCAAGTCGCTCCACTCATCACGCCGAACTACGGACTGCAAACCTACACAAAGTTAAGTACAAGTGTTCTTCGTTCGAAATCGGGCCGCTCCATCCTAGACTTTGGCGACAGTTTAGGCCTGCCGGGAGCTTTCTTTTCTATCATCTATGCAGTTTCTTCCTTCTTTCTCGTGCTGCGTAGAATCATCCACCTTCCAGCAATAGTTGCCCAAAATATCTTATGATATTATTCAAAGGTTACAGTCACAGTAACCGCATTTTTACTATTATTTATGCCATTACGGTGGCAAAACTTGTGCTCGATTTTACTGAGTGACAAGACTTTGGGGTAATTTATGTTACCTATCAGCCTAATTTTACCTGGCTTTTCATTTTTTTTCTTCGTGCCTACGAGTGAATTCACAGTGTTTTGGAACCTTACGTGATATGTAACTTCGATCAGCTGTTTTTCAGTATACCTCCGCTCAGCTGGTGTTCTATGCAACTCAAAGAGTTTACTACGACAGAGATTGTACATATTTGCCGACGATTTGCTGAGACATACTACATAGCAAAGATAATTTTTTTCTTTTCTATCCTTGTGTTCACCATCTGCTCCAGTGATTGTCTTTGCTGTGTTTACATTTGGGTACTTCGGTTTTACAGTGTTTTGCTTTCAGTGGGGATTAATATTATTCTTGTGCATTCATTATTTTTATTTCTTTCTTGTGTTTTGGGAATTCCTATTTTAATTTTTTGTTTTGTGTGTTCTTGTTTACATTTAAGCGTCGAACTTTGAAATTTTCGAATCAGCTGTTTGCTGATATCCGGCTGTACCGATTTGTAATATTTTTTTTGGGTATTATTCAACCAAATTCCTTTAATATTGTTTTCCTTGGTAGTATTTCTTTATTATTATTGTAACTATGGCATCAAATGATGACAAACCTGTTAGAAGCTTAGTAACTGGTAATGGGGAGGGGGGAGATATGAGAATTCATTCTATGCTAACCAGATCTAGAAGCTTAATAAATATGACACAACAACCTGATGATCCAGGTTCACAGTCTGCTGAACAGACTGATGAACATCTCAGTAATCAAATGCAACTTAATGTTAATGAAACTGGCAATACTTCTGATACTTCACTTCAGTCAACTACTGATACTATTCCTGTTCAGGAGGAACTTGTACATGATACTCAGCAGACCCACCCTATACAGGTTGCTCATTTAGCAGAAAGAATTGCAAACTTGACTCCTGTATCTAGTACTGATCTTCCTATATTCCATTCAGATGAATCTGAGGTAGAAGACAATTTACAATTGCAACAGTCTAAATTATTCCATAATTCGGATACTAACCTACACAGTGTTAGCTCACACACTACCTCTGAGAGTGATTTTACGGGATATCAGGAAGGAAATAAGGGAAATAACAACACACCGGAAGTACAGAATTCTACCATACCTTCAACTGAAACCAGTATTAGCAATGTACAGGCAGTACCAACAACCCCTTCTACTGACATTGTATCTCTACTTCAGACACTTACTCAACAAATGAATAATCAATTTGCTGAACAAAAACAAGATTTCCAACATCTTAATAATCAATTTGCCCAGCAAAATAAAAAATTAGATGAGCTCAATAGTAAATTTGATACACACAAAGACGAAATCAATAGTAAACTTGATAACATAAAGAAGAATTCCATACTCTTCATAAAAAATTTGATACACACAAGGATGAATTCAATAAAGATTTGAAACAACTAGAATCAAGTTTCAGAACCACCCTCAACAATTCGTACAAATCTTTGGAACAAAAACTAACACAAACGTTCACACAACAAACACAGTCTCTAGAAAACAGATTAACACAAGCTGAAAAGAAGTGTGAGGCCAATAAACAAGATTTTACAAAACATTTACAAGAACACCGCACTGAAATGTTCCAGACATTTAACAAACATGCACATGACGTAGGGACACAACTTGAAGATGTTAATATTAAACTTAATTCAGTCAGTGATGCATGCTATAAAAATTCCACTATTCTAAGCAATCATTTGACAAATTTTCAAACGGAAATTGTACCTAGGATTGATACACAAGATTCTACAATTGCCAAAATATCAGCTGATCTACAACAGTTTGTATCCACTTCAGCTGACTCTATTAAGTCCATACACAATACAGTTTCCGCAGTAAGTAACAATGTAATTCAAGTACATAATAAGGTTCAAGTTTTAAATACTGCTACTGCGACAAATGCTCAACAAATTGCAGAGGTACAACAAAATGTCTCTAGAATTGATGAGGATGTTACCTCCCTTACACAGGAAGTTGTAAATAATAAAGTTAAATTGACTTCTTTAAATGAACAGGTTATGCACATTGATCAGAAACAACATCATACACTGCAACAGGTTTCCGCTTTGGATTTACAGGTCCAAAAGACACAAACTGATATTCAGGGATGCCAAAGCAAAGTGGGACAATTAGTTAAGCAGGGGATATCAGCTGTTGATCTTAGAACATCAGAATTACCATTACTTGGAAACTCGGAAACATATTCTGCACCCATAGAGGTGACAGAACCTAGCATTAATGCATCAGCTGATCCATTACCACCTACTGACCACTTAGATTATATTGCAGTAGAAACAACTAATTTTTCCAAAACTGAAATTCAGGTACAGCCCTCAGCTGATCTTTCACAGGCCATTGACCCACCTGTTGTATATAATAATATTGTATCTGAACTTGTCAATATTGAAACTGATGTTCTGCCTGCTACGGCGGAGCCTTCACAAGTGATTAATGATAATGAACATTCAACAGTAACTTTATGTGTTAGTAAAGATTTTATGGATGTCGCTACTGGTCAAATGGAAGAACAGATTCATAATATACAATCAGCTGATCCCACAACACAGGCTGTTTGCTCATATGAGCCTACTATTTCCAAATCCAAACAGCTTGTAAGGCAATACAAGCCTACATTTGTGGATAAGCTGAAACAGTAATTATTTCAGAAAATGTTTCCTGAAAACATTCACACTGATTTGCCACAAATTGCTATTCCTAATTGGGAACACTGTGGTATTAATAAACAATTTTTCAATTTTATTCTTTTTCAGATTGTAACAGATTTTTCAGGCAGTGGGTACTTCGTTAAATTTTATCCTGATAATTTCAGGAAACCCTTTGCATTCTGTATGGTAAAAGAAAACAGGGTTTCTTTTTCACAAACTCACTTGTCTATGCTGTACCAGCACAATAAGACTACTTTGAGTTATGATTGTTTTGGGAGGGGGACAAAGATGAAAAGTATGTTGAACCCCTTACCATCAAATAGAAGGCAAACACTTTTTGCGGAATGGAGGAATGTCTTAAACCTACTGATCCTCCTGTTCAGGTACACCCATGGGAAATCTACGCTTGCACACAGTCTCAGACAACCTGTGTTACTTTAAATGTTTTTCATTTTTTGCACCTTTTTGATAGTTAGTATTTGTTTATCTGAGTCTTTTACTCAGCTGAGTTTGATTTTTGAAGTTGTATTGGGACCAGAAGTTTTGCAAACTCTTTACTTTTCTATTGAGTACTTTCAGCTAATAATATTTGAACATCTACCTTGGGAAGTCATACGCCAGATTAGATTGGATAGGATTTCTGAGACACCAAGGGTGGAACTTATGGATGTTGAGATGGATTGTCAAAGGGATAAAGTTGTTTGTGCAAGTGAGGAAGTTGATGCTCTAGTTAAAGTAGAGGTGGAGATATAACATGTTTTCCTATATTTTTGGGGGAGGCTGGAAGAGAAGAAAGTACCATTTTGGGGGAATGCATTATTGTTATTTTATTAATAGGGCCAGGAAATAGAGTCCTGCCTGCGAATCCCATTATTATTAGGGCCAGGAAGCAAAGACTTACCTGCGAATCCCATATTTATTATTACGGCCAGGAATCGGAGACTCACCTGCGAATCCCATAATTATTAATTGCATTTCCACCCATCATTATTATTATTATTATTATGTATCAGTGTAACAAAACAAGGCGACCTCCTATATTAAAACACATTAGGCATCACCTAGGGATGACCTCACATACACAAATAAGGCGTCATTGTTATTTCATATAGTTACACAAATTTCATACACAACAATATATATAGGAAACATGAGCAGTCAACACACTATAGAGACAAAGCGGATATAACCAAGTTTGTTACACATAATGGAATCTTGGAGATATGATATTAAAACTGATGTGAGTTTACATTCCTGTTGCTGAAGAATGAATTGAAAGCTCTTTTGGAAGTTATGTACTGTCTTAAGTGTTTATCTATGTACCGTAGAACGGTTTTGGGATAGCAATTCCTATAGTCTTGTACACTAAGAAGGTTGAATGATGTTAGTAATGTGATGAGGATACACACATACTTTCAAATATTTTTATAGTAAAAATAAACCACTCTAAGCAAACTTTTTATAATAAACTTTCCTATACATTTTCCTACTTTAAGTAACACTTTCTTCGCTTTGTCTTATTTACCCAACTTAGGTTGAGGATTTTTTTTTGTGCTTTGTTGCACCTTAGGCACTTTATAGTGGCCTTAAGCAATCAGAATTTTGAGAGTAAGGTTCATTATTAACAATACACTATAACACTTGAACTAACTTTCCTAAACTATAATTGATTTGAGTATACAACTTTTCTTGTGACATTATTCTGAGATATTTGGTCCAGGACACACACACACACCATTATAAGCACACATAACCAGGACCTACCTCTTTTGCAGAATAAGTTGTTATAATATTTATAAAGGATATGTGATTTTTTTGCACCAGTGTACTGGTGAACACAACGAGGGTTGTGATACTTCAACATAAAAGATCTTTTGTAACATTTCATACACACATACATCACTTTTGTACTCTCACTTTACACAGCAGTGTACTGCTGAATGGAAACTATGTTTCCTTATAATTTTTCCCCTATACATTTTTGGGATGTGTAGATTTATTTTGGGGACAACATTTTGTAAATAAATACAATGCTTTATAATTATTATTATTGTAATAACTCTGTTATACTGAAGTGATCCATTAACTTGGCAAGAACCAAGTGCAATTTGTGTTTCTTTACTTTGATATTTTTTACGCATATAAGAATATTTTTTCACTTTTATAACCTGAATCTTAGTGCATTATATGAATAATGTTTTCATTAGTTCTTACTATTGGTAACTACTTCCCTTTGCTAGGGAAAATCATTATTCAGTATTTCATTTCCCAACAACTTGTGGGAACATTATTGTATTTATTAACCTACTTGTACATTTACTTTTGTATTTTCATTTAATTTTTCTCTTATGTACATGTTAGAGTTTAAGAACAGTTTGGCCACCACTAATTCCCATTGTTTTTTCTGATTTGTATGTTCACAGACCAGCTAGCTGACCGAGTTCCCTAGGCCACTCCTGCTGCGACAGGAACCGGGGAAAATGGACATTTCTCGGCAGATCTAGCTATAAGGCTTTTGCTTTATATAATTTTGCGAGCCTTAAAGTCTGCAACCGTTACAGGACTTGGGTTTTCACCCATTATAGGGAGTTCTGTGATCAGTGTTTAAAGGGAAAGTGGTAATTTAAGGCCATAACAAAACAAAATAATATTTAAACAAAGACGTTTATAAAACGAAAGACTTTCCTACATGGAATTGCATAATACAACTGTTTATAAAATACAACAATTTTCATTT
Source organism: Vandiemenella viatica (assembly GCA_031002005.1). NCBI lineage: Eukaryota > Metazoa > Arthropoda > Insecta > Orthoptera > Morabidae > Vandiemenella > Vandiemenella viatica. The sequence continues at coordinate 153,023,698 of CM061920.1, forward strand.
CTATATTTGTAAAATAATACACATTACTATTTCTTTTTCTGAGAACAAATTTGATATTTCTTGCATTAATATGTTGCAATGTACTTTTGTAATTTGTATTTATACCACTTATGTTTCTTATTTGGATAATATGTCTGATATTTTGACAATTTTGTGATTATTTATGTTACACATACTAATATTTTGTGACAATTTCACATTTTTGCTATTTGGTAATAATCGTATGAATTTAATAATTTTTTCATTAATATTGTGATTTTGAGAATGAATGAGATTTTGAGAAAAATTTTGTAATAATTTTGAATGAAGAGGTTAAAGTTTTTGATATTGTTAAAATAAATTTTTGCTTTTGAGATTGAATGGTGGAGAGAGAACCGAACCGACATGCGATAATTAATTTCATTTGGGGATTTTAAATTTTTCTTTTCTATTTTCAAGATGTTCAGTTAGTTTTCTTTAGAAAATAACTTCAATCTTCAGGGGGCATGTAAGCACCTTAGCATTTTGGCAAATTCTAGTTTTGCTTAGGCGGGACTTAGAAATTTTGTGAAGTACAGTTTTCAACTTTAAGGAATTTCCCTGTAATCTTGCTCACAGTTATAATTTGTCATAAAAATCATTTTAAAGTGTAATTATCATATCGGGAAACGTTTGGTTTAGGAGATATTTAGGTTTGTTCATGTTTTGAAACACGCGATCGGAATAGTGAAATTCTAAGATTTGCAATATCTCTAAATCGCGTAAAGCTACAACCGAACTTTTATCACCAGCTGTAGTCAGCACTATCCCCGATATTTTGGTAATAAAATGAAATAATTTGGCAAAGTTTAATTATTGATTTTAATTAAGAGAAAATAATAAGCTTTTTTATTAAAAGGGATATCAATTTAAATTTTACATCAGTGGATAGCCCTAATTAAGACGATTTCAGACATATATGGGTTTTCATCAAAAGTTTAAGCATTTGTCCGGAAATTAAGTTTTTGTAAAGTAGATTGTCGCGGATTGTTGTGCACGCGCGTAAAAAGTTCTAGAACACTTAGGGATTTTACCCAAATTTGAATGTATCACTACGCGGAGTCTTAAACAGCTAAAACTCTAAAATTAATTACTCTAAATTTCTCAAGAGACTGCCGTCGGACTTCTAGTGGATAAGTCCGGATACTGTTGAAGTTTGAACATTTTTTTTTAATAGTCGGGATCGTCAAATAAATTTCGTACTCTTTGAGTTACGCGGAGGAAAAAGGTGTGATACAGTTGCTGACGTCACTGGTTCTCGTGGTTTCGAAAAAAGAGCCGGTCTGTGGCTGTCCGGGGTCTGTTCCGGTCCGTCTGTTCCTGCCTGGCGTCTGTTTCGGTCTGACTTTCATCGCGCTGGTTGTAACTCGCCATGTGGGCTAGTTCAACCATGTTAGATCGTGTCGTGTTATCTCGTAACTTCAATGACTGCTAAAACTTTTAAATTTACTAAAGGGGTTTCGGTCGGTTAGATTTCTCTCCACAATCTGTAACTTTCGAAAAGATAATTCGATATGCCTGCTCAACTGTAAATGCACTTTTTGAAATTTTGACTTTGAACAATAAAACTTTGGATTTTTCTAACAGTGAACTTGTGTGCTTCAGTTGTTAGCTTAAAACCCTTTTCTTAATTTGTGGGTAACAAATTTCGTGGCGACCTAGGCATTTAGTTGAGTCATCCTGGCTACATGGTCAAATCAAATCAAAATTATTTAGCAGATGTACTGAGAATTGTGAGCTATCAAGTGTTTAAGTTAAGGCACTTAGGCGATACTATAACCCCGGTATCGGCCTTTGTCCTTACAACCAGTCTTCAATCGTCTCTCGAATCCTGCTTCTATGTGAGTTGCCAATGCCAGGACCTGATCCTCGCAGTTTCTTGCAGGTCTAAAACCTGCCTGTTCAACTGGGAGGTTTGCGAAAATATTTGGACTGATTCTATTGTAGATGATCCTTTCAAATAACTTGTAAGTAGTACTTAGCAGTGAAATAGGTCTAAAATTCTCTGGAACTTCAGGGCTTTTTCCAGGCTTCAGAATGGCTATGATCTTTGCCCGTTTAAATTCTGCAGGAATGACACTTGTCTGTAGTATGTTAGTGAAGAAGCGGGCCAACCATTTTTTGGTATGTTTTCCACAGTGTGTAAGGAACTCTGGGTGAACTTCGTCAAAACCTGGAGCCTTCCCATTCTTCATTTGTTTGATGGCCCTTGCCACCTCTATATCGGTGACAGGGGATGAGAGGTTTGTAGGGGCAGAGTACAATCGTTTTAGATGGAACAATAGTTTTTTCACTTTCCGAGTATGATCTTTATCGGCGCTCACTCTAGACATGTTGGCAAGTCGACTTGCTATTTGGTCTGGAGTGACCTGATGCTTTGCTTGAGGGTTATGTGGGGTTCCACCTAGCTTTTTAAGGAGGCTCCATGCTTTCCGGCTGGACTTCTTGAAATTCAAGGTTTGCACTGTATCATTCCATTTGCGTTTTCGGGCATTTTCCAGGCTCTGCAGCAGTTCGTCGGCTGCTTCTGTACATCCGTTTTGTTGGAAATCATCATATAGCATTTCGCATGTTTCGTTCCAACACGGGATATATTCTATTCTAAAGCCTCTAGGAATAGACTGTTTAGCTGTCGCTATGGTTACTCTGACAAATCTATTATAATTTTTTACTAATGGAGGTATCCATCTTAGGTTTTTATCCAGGTTACCGGCAAATTCTTCCCATCCCAAAGTTCCATCTAGGTAAAGGAGAGGATCTAATTATGGGAATTGTTAGGCCAACTTCTAGCAAGACTGGTCGGTGTTGACTATGTGGAAATGCTTGTAGGACTCGTCTTGTAGTAGGTAAAGGGTGGCTTTGATAGTCACGTGAAACAAAACATAGATCTGGGTTGGTTTCGGTGTTCCATCTTCCCGATTTAAAAGTACCCGCGTCTTTCGGGTTAAAAACTAAGTTCATGTTATTTGCTGCCGCCCATTCCTCTAGCCTGATTCCATCCTGGTTGTTTTCTGTGTACTTCCAATCTGTATCGTGGCTGTTGAAGTCGCCAATATACATTACAGGATGTCGAGACTCTGGTAGAACTTGACTCGGCCATGAAACGGAAGGGGGTTTATACACATTAACAATTTTAATGTTGTCCACCACCGTGGTAATAATGTGGATGTTATTTTCGCTGCATGCTGAGACGAGGTAGGCATTCGTAACAGTATTTCGCACATATGTTGCGCACCCGTAATTTTGATGATGAGTGGCACCTAAAATTTTGTAGCCTTGTACTTTCCCTCTCAGACTCAGCTGCAAATCATCCTTGGTGTGGGTTTCTTGAACGCAGGCTATTACGATGTTGTGGTCAAGTAATAACTTTGAAAGGTAATCGCTTTTTGATCGGCTTATTCCTTCCATGTTAAGTTGGCAAACCCTTAGTGAAGGTCCAAGGGTTCTTGCCCTTTGGTTCTGATAAGAACCGTTAGGTGACATGAGGATTACTGTGCTCTGGTTGCCAGGAGATCCTGTAGGATTGTCTAGCAGGCCGACTGTGTAGACCAGTGTTTCCCAACCTTTTTTGGGTCATGTCCCACTTTCAATATTTTTTTGCCCCCATACATAATTTTTAATAAAAAAATTATTTGTTATTACAGAAACTGATATAGGATGGTTTTTGAAAGAAAACACTTTAATATTATCATAAAACACAGTAAGTAAAATTAAAAAACATATAATGAAATACTTAAATTCAAATTCAAAAGATTTATAATAAACATTTATTATGGCAATTTAGTGTGATCCTTTTAAGAATTTGCTTTTTTGCTATATTTTGTAACCATATCTGGCATTGTGTTTAAATAACCCAAAGAGAAAGCGGTAAAGTCGTATCAAGTCAATTTCTAAATTGCCCCCCTAAAAAAACCAAATTGCCCCCCTGTGGGGCATGGGCCCCACGTTGGGAAACAGTGGTGTAGACTATTTAGCCGTGCAAGCACGTTGCCCAGGGTGTACCACGAGGAGGCTAGTCCACTTTACACCCCGCTTGTAATAATAAAAAAATACATTGTATGAATAAAAATGATACTTTTGCCCTTTAAGGATCAAATTCAAAAAAATTCCTTTTATAAACTATGGTGTGACTAAAGCAGCCACCTTGGTATTTAAAATGATTACTCATGGATTTCAGTTAATTATCAAGCGAGGTAAAAAAAATAAAATAAAAAAAAAAGTTTTGCCAAATGATGATATTTTTGCCCCTTAAGGGATGAATTTCGAGAAAGTTTTTTCTTAAAATATGACCACTGCGAATAATTTAATATTTAAATCGATAGGTACATCATTTTTTTATTTCTGTTAGGTATCAAGGGAAATAAATAGCTCGTGACAGAAATGTGTGTTGTAAAAATATTAATACTATTGCCCTCTAAGATTAGAATTATTTATAATTTCTTTCTTAAAATGTGGTAACGGAACCGAAGACATTACAAAGACCTCAATCTTTTAAATTATACCTCGTTTATCAATTTTGTTTAATTGTCAAGGGAGAGAAATGGCTCGAGATACAAAAGACGCATTTTTAGAAAAATTGACATTTTCGCCCTTTATGGTTCGAAAAACGAAAAAAAAAATTCTTAAAATATAATGTTACCACGGCGGAGACCTTAGTCTTTAATATGATACTTCATTTATCTATATCGGTTAGATATCAAGGGAGATAAATAGCTCGTGACACAAAAATGCGTTATAGAACCATTTATACTTTTCCCCTTTAAGGGTTGAATTCCAAAAAATTCTTTCTTAAAATATGCTGTCACCAAAGCTGAGACATTACTCCCCATAATACTACCTCATTTATCGATTTTGGTTAGATATCCAGGGAGATAAATGACTCGAGATACAAAAAACTCATTTTAGAAAAATTGATATTTTTGCCTTTTAAGGGTCGAATTACGAAATATTCCTTTGTTAAAATATAATGTTACCACGGCGGAGACCTCAGTCTTTAATATGATATCTAATTTATCTATATTGGTTAGTTATTAAGGGAGATAAATTGCTCGTGACACCAAAACGCATTGAAAAAATATTGATACTTTGGCCCTTTAAGGGTCGAATTCCGAAAAATTTCTGTCTTAATATATGACGTCACTAAAGCGGAGATCTTAATTTTTAAAATGATACTTCATTAAACGATTTCAGATAGGTATCCAGAGAGATAAAGACTCATAACACAGAAAACAGCATTTTAGAAATATTGACATTTTTGCCCTTTAAGGGTCGAATTCCGAAAACTTCATTTATTAAAATATGATGTGACAAAAGTGGAGACAATATGCTTTAAAATGACACCTCATTCATTGATTTCGGATAAGTATGAAAGAAGATACAGGCTTGTGACAAAAAAATACCTTATAGAAATAATATATACTAGACGACCCGTGCGAAAATTTCGCGAATAAACTGCGATGAATAGTGAGGTTGAATGTAATGTCACAAAGTTCAGTCACTACTCTTCATACTGCTACATCATTTATCGATTTTGGCAAGAAATCCAGGGAGATAAATGGCTCGAAACACAAAAAAACGTATTTTAGAAATATTAACATTTTTGCGCTTTATGGGTCGAATTACAAAAAATTCCTTTCTTAGAATATAGTGTTACCACGGCGGAAACCTTAGTCTTTAATACGATATGTCATTTATCTATATCGATTAGATATCAAGGGAAATATAAGGCTCGTGACACAAAAATACGTTGTAGAACAATTTATACTTTTTCCCTTTAATAGTTGAATTCCAAAAACATTCTTTCTTAAAATATGATTTCACAAAGCTGATACATTACTCCCTATATTCCTACTTCATTTATCGAATTTGGTTAGATATCCAGGGAGATAAATGGCTCGAGATACAAAAAACGCATTTTAGAAAAATTGACATTTTTGCCTTTTAAGGGTCGAATTACGAAAAATTCCTGTGTTAAAATATAATGTTACCACGGCGGAGACCTCAGTCTTTAATATGATATCTAATTTATCTATATTGGTTAGTTATTAAGGGAGATAAATTGCTCGTGACACCAAAACGCATTGAAAAAATATTGATACTTTGGCCCTTTAAGGGTCGAATTCCGAAAAATTTCTGTCTTAATATATGACGTCACTAAAGCGGAGATCTTAATTTTTAAAATGATACTTCATTAAACGATTTCAGATAGGTATCCAGAGAGATAAAGACTCATAACACAGAAAACAGCATTTTAGAAATATTGACATTTTTGCCCTTTAAGGGTCGAATTCCGAAAACTTCATTTATTAAAATATGATGTGACAAAAGTGGAGACAATATGCTTTAAAATGACACCTCATTCATTGATTTCGGATAAGTATGAAAGAAGATACAGGCTTGTGACAAAAAAATACCTTATAGAAATAATATATACTAGACGACCCGTGCGAAAATTTCGCGAATAAACTGCGATGAATAGTGAGGTTGAATGTAATGTCACAAAGTTCAGTCACTACTCTTCATACTGCTACATCATTTATCGATTTTGGCAAGAAATCCAGGGAGATAAATGGCTCGAAACACAAAAAACGTATTTTAGAAATATTAACATTTTTGCGCTTTATGGGTCGAATTACAAAAAATTCCTTTCTTAGAATATAGTGTTACCACGGCGGAAACCTTAGTCTTTAATACGATATGTCATTTATCTATATCGATTAGATATCAAGGGAAATATAAGGCTCGTGACACAAAAATACGTTGTAGAACAATTTATACTTTTTCCCTTTAATAGTTGAATTCCAAAAACATTCTTTCTTAAAATATGATTTCACAAAGCTGATACATTACTCCCTATATTCCTACTTCATTTATCGAATTTGGTTAGATATCCAGGGAGATAAATGGCTCGAGATACAAAAAACGCATTTTAGAAAAATTGACATTTTTGCCTTTTAAGGGTCGAATTACGAAAAAATCCTGTGTTAAAATATAATGTTACCACGGCGGAGACCTCAGTCTTTAATATGATATCTAATTTATCTATATTGGTTAGTTATTAAGGGAGATAAATTGCTCGTGACACCAAAACGCATTGAAAAAATATTGATACTTTGGCCCTTTAAGGGTCGAATTCCGAAAAATTTCTGTCTTAATATATGACGTCACTAAAGCGGAGATCTTAATTTTTAAAATGATACTTCATTAAACGATTTCAGATAGGTATCCAGAGAGATAAAGACTCATAACACAGAAAACAGCATTTTAGAAATATTGACATTTTTGCCCTTTAAGGGTCGAATTCCGAAAACTTCATTTATTAAAATATGATGTGACAAAAGTGGAGACAATATGCTTTAAAATGACACCTCATTCATTGATTTCGGATAAGTATGAAAGAAGATACAGGCTTGTGACAAAAAAATACCTTATAGAAATAATATATACTAGACGACCCGTGCGAAAATTTCGCGAATAAACTGCGATGAATAGTGAGGTTGAATGTAATGTCACAAAGTTCAGTCACTACTCTTCATACTGCTACATCATTTATCGATTTTGGCAAGAAATCCAGGGAGATAAATGGCTCGAAACACAAAAAACGTATTTTAGAAATATTAACATTTTTGCGCTTTATGGGTCGAATTACAAAAAATTCCTTTCTTAGAATATAGTGTTACCACGGCGGAAACCTTAGTCTTTAATACGATATGTCATTTATCTATATCGATTAGATATCAAGGGAAATATAAGGCTCGTGACACAAAAATACGTTGTAGAACAATTTATACTTTTTCCCTTTAATAGTTGAATTCCAAAAACATTCTTTCTTAAAATATGATTTCACAAAGCTGATACATTACTCCCTATATTCCTACTTCATTTATCGAATTTGGTTAGATATCCAGGGAGATAAATGGCTCGAGATACAAAAAACGCATTTTAGAAAAATTGACATTTTTGCCTTTTAAGGGTCGAATTACGAAAAATTCCTGTGTTAAAATATAATGTTACCACGGCGGAGACCTCAGTCTTTAATATGATATCTAATTTATCTATATTGGTTAGTTATTAAGGGAGATAAATTGCTCGTGACACCAAAACGCATTGAAAAAATATTGATACTTTGGCCCTTTAAGGGTCGAATTCCGAAAAATTTCTGTCTTAATATATGACGTCACTAAAGCGGAGATCTTAATTTTTAAAATGATACTTCATTAAACGATTTCAGATAGGTATCCAGAGAGATAAAGACTCATAACACAGAAAACAGCATTTTAGAAATATTGACATTTTTGCCCTTTAAGGGTCGAATTCCGAAAACTTCATTTATTAAAATATGATGTGACAAAAGTGGAGACAATATGCTTTAAAATGACACCTCATTCATTGATTTCGGATAAGTATGAAAGAAGATACAGGCTTGTGACAAAAAAATACCTTATAGAAATAATATATACTAGACGACCCGTGCGAAAATTTCGCGAATAAACTGCGATGAATAGTGAGGTTGAATGTAATGTCACAAAGTTCAGTCACTACTCTTCATACTGCTACATCATTTATCGATTTTGGCAAGAAATCCAGGGAGATAAATGGCTCGAAACACAAAAAACGTATTTTAGAAATATTAACATTTTTGCGCTTTATGGGTCGAATTACAAAAAATTCCTTTCTTAGAATATAGTGTTACCACGGCGGAAACCTTAGTCTTTAATACGATATGTCATTTATCTATATCGATTAGATATCAAGGGAAATATAAGGCTCGTGACACAAAAATACGTTGTAGAACAATTTATACTTTTTTCCCTTTAATAGTTGAATTCCAAAAACATTCTTTCTTAAAATATGATTTCACAAAGCTGATACATTACTCCCTATATTCCTACTTCATTTATCGAATTTGGTTAGATATCCAGGGAGATAAATGGCTCGAGATACAAAAAACGCATTTTAGAAAAATTGACATTTTTGCCTTTTAAGGGTCGAATTACGAAAAATTCCTGTGTTAAAATATAATGTTACCACGGCGGAGACCTTATTCTTTAATATGATACCTCATTTATCTATATCGGTTAGATATCAAGGGAGATAAATCGCTCGTGACACAAAAATCGGTTATAGAAAAATTTATACTTTTTTCCTTTAATATTTGAATTCCAAAAACATTCTTTCTTAAAATATGATTTCACAAAGCTGATACTTTACTCCTTATATTCCTACTTCATTTTTAGATTTTGGTTAGATATCCAGGGAGATAAATGGCTCGAGATACAAAAAACGCATTTTAGAAAAATTGACATTTTTGCCTTTTAAGGGTCGAATTACGAAAAATTCCTTTGTTAAAATATAATGTTACCACGGCGGAGACCTTATTCTTTAATATGATACCTCATTTATCTATATCGGTTAGACATCAAGGGAGATAAATCACCCGTGACACAAAAATCGGTAGTAGAAAAATTTATACTTTTTTCCTTTAAGGGTTGAATTCCAAAAATATTCTTTCTTAAAATATGATGTCACAAAGCTGAGACATTACTTCTCGTAATCCTACCTCATTTATCGATTTTGGTTAGATATCCAGGGAAATAAATGGTTCGAGATACAAAAAACGCATTTTAGAAAAAGTGTCATTTTTGCCCTATAAGGGTCGAATTACGAAAATTTTCTTGCTTAAAATATAATGTTACCATGGCAGAGACCTTATTCTTTAATATGATACCTCATTTATCTGTATCTGTTAGATATTAAGGGAGATAAATCACTCGTGACACAAAAACGCATTGCAAAAATATTGATACTTTTGCCCTCTAAGGGTCGAATTCCGAAAACTTTCTGGCTTAATATATGACGTCAATAAAGCGCAGATCTTAATCTTTAAAACGATACTTCATAAAACGGTTTCAGATAGGTATCCACGGAGATAACTGACTCGTAACACAGAAAACAGCATTTTAGAAAAATTTACATTTTTGCCCTTTAAGGGTCGAATTCAGAAAACTTTCTTGCTTAAAATACGATTTAACCAAAGTGGAGACCATAAGCTTTAAAATTACACCTCATTCATTGATTTCGGTTAAGTAAGAAGGAAGATATAGGCTTGTGACAAAAAAATACCTTATAGAAATAATATATATGATTTGCTCACGTCTTCTCGTCGACTTCTGGGCTATTAGAGTTGGGACTGAGGACAAGGAACCATCCAGGCATTCGCTTTGGAGAAACTATGGAAAACTCAAATCTGGATCGCCGGGCCGGGATTCGACTCACATCCTCCCAAATGCCAGGCCAGAGCGTTACTGCTCAGGCACCAAGCTTGGTTTTTTTCAATTCCCAGTAATTTGAAAGATTGAGTGAACAATAATGACATAAAACTAGATCGTCGACTGTAATGTTTCATTCTAGTGCATCGAATTTTAATATCTAATCTAGAATGAAAGTTTAAGTTACAGATTTTAAATTTTTATCCAAATATATACAAATAATGTGGAAACGTGCTTGTGATAGTAAGAAGATAAATATAACCTGTTTTACTGAACTTGAAATGATCCATTACGTCGAAAACTCTTTAAAGTCTCTGTTGTTTCTAGCATTTTTTTTTTTTTTTTTTGGAGCTTTACGCCTGACCGACGTCGAGGTCATTAGGAGCGGGAAAGGACTAGGGACAAGGAGTGGGAAGGAAAACCCAAATCTGGATGCCCAGACGGAGATTCAAAGTCGTGTACTCCCAAATGCGAGACCAGACTGTTACCGCTCCCCCACCACGCTCGTATTTTTCCACCTAACATTATCAGAAGCTGTTTATAAATAAATAAAAAAAAGCTATGAAAAAATCTTTGTTTTTCTTGATTAACCCTTCATGTATTAATCCTAAAGCCAGACTAAACTCAAACTAATCTTCATCTGCTATACCTTCCGCTATCCAATCTATTCTCCTGCATATTATCATGGTCAGTAATTTTGAAGCATGTGATGTTACACTTATTATGCGGCAATTCTCACTTTTGTCGGCTTGCACTTTCTTCAGAAACGTGAAGATGATACTTTTATTAGAATCAATTGGAAACTCTCCTGTTACTTAACTGTGTGATATTAGCATGAATAAACTTTGGTTTCCTTCTTCACCTACCGATTTCAGAAGTTCATGAATGTTATCAATTCCACCCGTCTTCATTGATTTGAAATCTTTTAAATCTCTATGAAATGTTTCCTTAAAACATGATCTCCCAAGTTATCGACGTTGATAGCCCCTTCTTTCTCCAGTACACTCTTTTTCATCTCATTCCCATCATAAAGTTTCTCTATGTATTACTTCCATCGATCAGCTCTGAGCTTACAAGAATCTTCCCATCAGCAGCTCTAATGTTTATAAAACTTTTCATTTCTCCAAAATTCTATTTGAGCTTTCAATAATAGTCCACATCTACTTTACCTACGATCATTTTCTTTTCTAATTCTTCGCAACTTTCTTGCAGCCAGATTCCTTTTGCGTTCTTGTAATTCCTGTCTATTTGATTTCTAAAATGTCTGTACTGCGCTCTTCCGACTTCATCATAAACATTTTTGAGTCTTCTTCTCTAATCCAAGGTTTTCGGGCCAACTGTTGCCTGAAACCCAATGTTTCACTACCGTCTCTAATTACTTATCTCCTCAATGTATTTCATTAATCCTCAGTTGTGCTTCTTTCTGAGATATTTCTTAGATCCAAGTCTATCATCTCTACAAATTTTTCTCTCATGTTAGATTGTTTCAATTTGTTCACTTCCAGTCTGTTCTGCCTGTGTTGAGTCTATATTCCCTTTCGGCCTAAATTTCACAACTGTCAGATTTTGAGTCAGCTCCTGGACATGTTTTACACTCTATAATCTAGCTGATATCTACCTGTATCCCCTGCATAGTTCCAGTATGTATCCATCGTGTATGAGTCTTAAATAGTGTGTCCACCACGATGAGTTTAAAATTTTCACAAAACTCTAATAACCTTCTTCCTCGCTCATTTATTTCTCCTAGGCCAAAGCTACTTACAGTATTCCTCTCTTTCCTTCTCTCACTACCGCATATCAATCACCCATGATTGTTAGATTTCTAGGTTTCCTTCCCACTTTACATACTGAATTAATTATTGAATTTTATCATATATTTTCTGTGTTTCTTCATCATCTTTCTGTGACGTTGGCATATAGACTTGTATTAACGTGATTGAAGCGGGATTAGTTTCTATCCTCATCAAAATATTCCTGTCACTAAATGTTCATAATAGCTCACCCGTTTCCCTGCTCTCCTGTTCATTATAAATACTGCACCAGTAACTCCACTGATGGCTTCTTTTGTTAACTATTCTGCTTTCCTTAGAGCAGAAATCCTGTGCATCTTTCCACTTAATCTCACTAATTCGAACGGCGTCTAATTTAAGTCAATCTATCTCGCTTTTATGTTTTCTAGTCGACCCGCCATATTTAGACTTCTAACATTCGACGCTATAAGGCGTAGAATGTCTCTATCTACTCTGATGATTCTCGGAGTAGTCCACTCCCGAAAATCCGATTGGGAGACAATTTTACTTTCGGCATATTTTAACCAGGAAGAAGCCATTATTCAATATGTAATTTGAGAGGATTACATTTCCCGGGATACTCTTTGGGTTTTTGATGCAATGGCTTCTCGTTGCCTTCTGCACCCTTATCCCGTTTGTCATTTCTGATTCATCCGGTTTCCAACCCCATGGGCAAGTGGGTTCCCTCGCTTCCCTCCCCTCCACCCCCCTCGTTTCAGGATGCTGTTGGTAAGCAGTGGATGATCCTTATGCCGAGAATCATTTAGTCGCTAGAACCTAGTCCGTGCAAACGGGATGCACCACGTCAAGCAGAGGTTCATAATTGGTTGAAAAAGGTTAATATATTTCTACACCCCCTAGGTTGTCTATGTCTCTGAAATAAAAGGTAAAGGATATACATCTGATGTTTTAAATGCATTTAAATGTATATAACGTAAAATACATCTATACTTACTCTCCCCATGTGAAGCCATTTTGGATACAACAAATACTTCTGGCACTTGAGGGCTGATTAAAAGTCGAATGATACCGTCTTTAAATATTTGACCAATAAATTAGTCGATCAGTTGTCTTTGGCTAAACAGAACACCGTAATCCTTGTTGTATTTGGTTAATACATGTGTTAGTAGCTATTCCATGTTTATCTATGTGCGGGCTGAGAGCGTTTTGCCAGGTGTAAATAATTCTTTTAATTCCTAAAATAATCTTTCAGTCTGCTCTAAACCTTGGCGAGGCAAGTGCTTGAATTTATCATAAAAAAAGTACTTCACGCTTTACTTGAGTAATACGTGCCATTTCGCTCTTTACTTCATTGTCAGCTTCGTCGAAATCAACAAAAATCTTTAAACTATGCGATTGTATGATCACGTGATGTCTTTACATCATCTTCCATTATAACGTATGTACATCTCCAACTGTACACACTTTACTGATTTTTCTGTTAACATGACACTGATTCGAATGCAACAACCCAAATTAATCTGGTGGGTCAACCAACATTACACAATCGTCATCAAATAAAAAAAAAAAAAAAACATGGCCGAATTCCTTCCCGCTCCTTGTCCTCAATCCCCATCCTGACTCTGATGATGTCGGCGTTGACGAAGCGCAAAGCCGCAAGGAAAAAAAAACATATCCAAAATTATCTCTGATTGATGCTTCATTGATGCTTCATGATTTTTTTCTACATTGATCGAATGGAAGACAGACGTACAGTTTAGAATAGCTGCCAGATTGCGGGTTGCGACCCCCTTCTTTGAACATGAACACCGTTTTTTGTCTCCAAAACAATCGTAAATTTCGTCACGTCAATCAAAAACCTAAAATACCATTATATAAAGAATTTAATGTAGATACTCCATAAACTATTGGTTTATATGCACTATTTTGTACAAAGATGGTAACATTCTTCACGACAAATTTTTAATATATTTACTCCCATACAAATCAGTGATCTAACACTCGGGATGACGTAATATTTTAATTCCAGAAGTACTTTTATACTAAAACGTCTCTTCAATTCCTGTTTCTAGAAACTAATTTCCTTGTTATTTATCTTTAATGACTCTTAAACGTAAATATGCTACTTTAGGAATTCTCCAGAAAAATGCAACAGGTACTCTGTTTACGGGGTGAATGATATCATGTCTTTCACAACCGCTTCCTCGTTTAAATTCTTTGAAATATCAATCTTACCACGCCGAAATCTTATTTGCTGCCACGATATGCTTCATGAAGGGTCTTGAATTTGTATTAATGCCCTAAGACTAGGGAAGAACCTTTTTTTTTTTTTTAGTAATTTGGTGTCCTAAATAATTTGCGTTGTATTCTTCTGCTCTGTTATGAAGTTGATTATCATGCAATGAGTGGCCAATCAAGAAACAGTTAAGAAGTGCTTCGCTTGAAAAGAAGTAAAAAGCTTCAATACATTCAAAGTCCAATAATCTGTAGATACAATTCCTTTCACAGATATACAGTGAGATGAGACACACCTGTTGCACGCAATCTGTTAGTATTATACCCCAGCTTGCTTGAATTTAGCTAAATATTTGCCGAAGAGGTGTTAAGTGCCCATTACATACTGTGCTGTGCGAGTGAATGTATAGGTGGGCTCAAGACTGCCGAGGCGCATACATGAGACGGGCATTCAGGTGACACACGGGCTTCACGTGCTCAGTGCTATCTGCCTTTTAAGCGAATAAAATGGAAATATTTTACACATACCATTAGTTGCTTTGCAACTAGATCAGTAGCATAATTTTCATGACAGAGGACAAAACCATAAATTGTGGAATCTTTGACTGCGTATGTGCACTTCACGCAAAATCTAATGAATGGATTTCAGTAAAACAATTCGTAATAATAGCGCACACAGGATTTTTTTTTTTGTTTTTTTCTAACCGATTAGTTAAATATTTCAACCATAATTCACGGGTAAAACCATATGTTTTGGAATTTTTTTATTTGTGAGCATGGATCAGGGCAAAAAAACAGCTATTTCAGTGACATAGTACATATTGATACCCATAGTTAGTTTATACAGGCTAGATCAACCAGTCGCAGCCCATGCTAGTTCCCATCACTCTAATAATCTCAATTGTTTTACAGTAAGAGCTGTGAGAATTTTTTTGCTACCTCTATTACTTCAGGACTCCATTAGACAGGAAGTAACCTACAAATATATCCTTGAGACATACTCCTGGCCTCAACCTCCGTTAAGGCTTCACCCATTTTTATTTCAAATATTGAAACAACTACAGTATTTACTTATTTTTTTTTGCTCCATTAAATTTTTTATCTTTGTTTTATTAAATATTTCTATTAAGTTCATTTTACATTGATCACTTTGGTTTTATCATGTGATGAGTATTGGTGTGTACACATCTGATCTCCTTGTTGTGTGTCCTCGGTTAATCATGATTAAAGTTTATAACAAAATATTATAAACTGTCGTACTATTTTTGTGTTCGTCGTGGCACCTTCATCTGTGTTGATTCGTGGGTTTATATATCCTATCCTTCCTTTATTTTCACCACCCAACAGCATTTTCATTGTAATCATTTTCTAATTTCTGTATACAGATTCTATTTTCAAAAATTTTATTTCTTTGGTTTTTATCCCTCCGATTTTCCCACCAAGAACCACGTGGATACTGGCTAACTACTGTAGGTGGCTAGGGTGACTCATGGGTGGGGGGGAGGGGGTAGGAATTGAGTTCCCGCCTGAAGTATAACCGGGCCTGTTAGGAATGGCAAAATCTATTGTAGGATAGTCTATGTTACCAGCTGTATGCAAAACATGTAACTTGATGTGTTCAGTATGATCAGCGTATCTTTCGTTATGAAGTGTGTAGGTTATGAGGCGGAGATTGAGTATCGTCTTAGAAACAACCTAAAAACCGCAGTGAGGATAGCCTTGTCTCCGATCCAAAGGGCAGAGTCTTAGCACACTGAGCCACACTGGCGAGTCAGTTTTTTATTTATCTTTTACTTCTTAATTTTTTCACCTCTTATAAATGTCCCTTTTTAATTTATTTTGGTTAACTTCTTTCCACTGATATTGCTTTTGTTCCCCCACCACCAATCAAATTGCAATGGTCATATGTATGTGGCCGTGGTGCACATGCGAGCTCAGTCATATGTTTCTATATTCATGAATAAAAGCTTAGGCAAAATTTTGTGTGTGTATGTGTGTGTGTGGAATGTTTTATGTCACTGCTGTCCTCCTCCTTTCAACTTTAGAAAGTGATGGCTGAATTTATGTTTTTATATAGATTTTTTTATCCATTATCATTCTAATGTCGAATTATTTCTTTGTTCACATTAAATTATATACAAACCTTGCTGTATTTTTATGGTTTAAATTAATTTGCAAAATTTTAGGATATCAGTAATTTCTACTGAGATCTTCCACAGATGAATGGGAAACCCGCATTAAGGATGGCTCAGGAATTGTGATAGTCGTTGAACCAAATTTTTCTCTTCTTGAACCTAATGATATTGTACCAGTTACTGTGTCAGTATATGGGAACACCTGGGGCCTATATCAAGATGAGATTATATGTAATATAAGTGGCCTGTCACCATTCAGAATCACTGTAGTGGTGGAGATTGTTGGCCAACCAGCAACATTCATACTCAGACCAGGAATAATTACAGAGGAACCAACGCTCAAGTAAGTAATCAAGAAATTGACAATTATATTATCCCTGTGGAAACAAATGAGTCTAATAATATTACATATTTATACCACTTACCCGTTGTTGAGGACAGAACGCGTTTCATGCTATTGTTTTCTTTTCTTGTCAGCAATATTTCTATCAGATATCTCGGTAGTCCTGTGATCAGACTATTTATAATCTGTATTTGAAGTTCGATTTTTCCTTTTCTTAGTTTTATTGTTTTCTTTTTGATATTTATCAAGTGTGAAGTCAATGTTAAACAGCTTCTATTGGTTACTTGACTTTGCTCTAGAATGTTATGGACTCGTGGAAATGACAGTCGTTCACACAAAAAACTGCTTTCTGTATCCTTGAGCAAACGCGAGCAGTGGAGATAAAAGCTTCGTCTTTTTGTGTGTGACTCTGTGATGTCCTTGGCTTAGAAAAAAACACTTTCACTCTTGTGTTCCTAAATGCTCACAAAAAATCAAAACTTGCTGCATCCTATCCCTGCTCCAATGAACTCGTCACTGATGAGGCAGAAACAAACAAGGAAAAAATATTACCAAAGTTCAGTAGCATAATTCTGGCTGATCCTGTTAATGTAGGGTTAGCATGCTGGCCTCACATTAAAGGGGTCAAAAGATCTTGAGATAACGAACTTGCACAGCCAAGTCGAGTGTGGGAACGCGTCGCGCGCACACCATGGGTAGTAAATGGCGACCAGTCTCACCGTATGATACGCCCGCGTACCACCAGAAGGCAGCACCACCGCCACGCAGTGTACTCGGCGCGCAGAGCGTTCGCATGCGGGGCACTAAGTCCCATGAAAATCGGGACAAAGATGACTAGCAGATGGTCCAGCCCCAGCCTGAAGCTGACACACGGAGGCCTCCTGCTAACCAGGGGAAGCCTTCTCAACAGAAGAAGCCCCCTCAGCAGGAAAAACCTCCTGCAAATCAGGGGAAACCTCCCCCTCAGCAAAACAAACCCCCCACCCCCATCAAAAGAAGTCCCTGCAACAGAAGAAGCCTCCGCAGCAGAAGAAGAGCAACCAGAAGGTCCCCAAAGCGGCAAACAGCCGCATTGACAATCAGACCTTTGCTCAAGCTGCAACGGGCAACAAGGCGGCTGCTGTGCCGCCTGCTCCACCAGAGGAAATACAGCAGTCTCCAGAGACGACACCAAAGCAACCGCGACAAGTCACAGATAGGATAAGTATTGCACAAGCATCGGTTGACCGCATGGACAGACTCTGTAACATGCTTGAAACCATGGTGAACACGATACTCACCCTTGTGCAGAAGATCGACTTGCTTGCAAGCAGCATTCAAGCCCCAGGGAAGACGGCCCCAGCCACCACCGCATGCTCTTGTCAGAACCATCATGGACAGACAGCCTAGCATAAGAAACCTAAATTCTGTGTCTGGAATGCCAACGGTATCGCCAGGCAAATGGTCGAGTTCAGGCATTTCATGCAAGTACAGGAAATTGACGTGTGCCTTGTTAGCGAGACACATCCCAAGACAGGACTCCGAGCATCGGTGGTGCTATCGTCCGTCGAGACCGACCAACCGTCGGGGGAGGCGTAGCAATATACATTAAGAGAGGAATCCCCCATTGCCAAATAAGGACGCCCGATATGCAGTTCATTGAAGCTGTTGACGTGGAGGTTTCCACTGCTGGAGGAGGGCTAACGGTAGTAGCAGTTTATCGACCTTCAACCAGGAACTTGTTAGCAGTGGATTTCACTGCACTGGTTGCACTTAGGGGCAAAGTTCTGATTGGCGGTGACTGCAACGCGATGCATCCCGACTGGAACAGCAGGGTTCGTACCAAAGACGGCTCTATGCTAAGAAGGCTGACCAATACACACATCATGTGTGTGTGGGTCCCCGAAGAGCCAACTCACTACCCACCGGGCGGGCGTCGATCAGACGTCTTAGATATAGTGGTCACCAAGGGGATGAACGGTCTCGTTACAGGGAAAACCGCTAAGCGACTGTCATCCGACCATTGTCCTGTGATAGTTGAAGTGGACGTAGGAGAATGGGATGACTCGCGCCCAGAAACCCACGACCTCCGCAATACCAAATAGAGAAGTTTTAAGCAGCTCCTATCCTCCTCACTGGCTGACCAGAGAGTGGAGGATGTGGACTCGGCAATTAGGGCTTTTGAGGAGATGGTTGGGGAGGCCATATTGGCTTCCACCCATCTTCACAGAAAAAGACCCGTAACACTTCAACTGCCACCTTATATTCTGGCTGCCATCAAACATAAGAACAGAGTAGCCAAAGAGCCGAGGTTGACCCGTAACCATGACACCAGAAGGCTCCTTAATCGTCTCCAGAGAGAGCTCAAAGCAGATCTGACCCAGCACAGGAACAGGCTGTGGGACGCCCGCGTATCGGCAATCAAGCCGGACGACGGGACCATGTGGGCCCAGACTCGCAGCTTCACAAATCGGGAGCGGTGAATACCCCCCTGCATGGAGTGAACGGTCCCGTCTATCGTCCAGAAGGCAAAGCCAATGCTCTGGCCGATGGCTTCGAGCGTAACTTCCGTCCCTCCAAAGCAAATGTAGATAATCAGGACCTGTAGATGCTCGTCGCCGATTGCGCGTGTACCTCCAGGCTGACGATGGTGATGAGGAAATAGAGCCTATCTCACCGGAGGAGGTAGTCATCTGTCTTGCAAGGCTGCGGCCAAACAAGGCACCTGGTCATGATGGAATTGGGAACAGATGTCTGAAGAATCTGCCACCGGAGGCCTGGACGTTCCTGGCAGAAGTCTTCAATCGCATCTTGCGGACAAGGGTTTTCCCGCGACGGTGGAAGCATGCGGAAGTAGTCGCTATCCACAAGAGCGGGAAAGACCCTAGTTTACTCCAGAGCTACCAACCAATAAGTCTCCTACCGTCGATCAGCAAAGTTTTTTTATAGGCTACTCCTGAAGAGGATGCAAACCTTTATAACGGAGAGCAACCTTCTGCCAAACCACCAGTTTTGTTTCCAAAGCGGGCACTCTACCACACAGCAGGTGCTCCACATCGTCGAAACAGCAACCCGTGCCTTCCTGCACAAAGAGTACTGTGCTAGACGGGATGAAGTCAGACAGAAAACGCATTCGTGCAGGGTTCCCTCAGGGGTCAGTGCTTGGCCCCGTTCTGTTCACCCTGTACACGGCTGACGTGCCCACGGCAGACCGTGTGCAGACTGCCACATATGCGGATGACACGGCCTACGTTACTTGCAGCAGAAGTAGGACCGCGTCACCGCACGACTACAGGGCATCCTCCAGCAGACAGAAGCTTGGGCTAGGAGGTGGCGCATCGAAGTCAATCCTACCAAGACCCAGGCAATCATGTTCACAAAGAAGTTCGGTCCACGCAACGGTGATCACCGGTCCCGTTATTGCGACTGCATGGCTCCGACATACCCTGGAGTACTTCACTGAAGTACCTCGGAGTAACGTTGGATTCTAAGCTCACCTGGCGCGCCCACATCAACGATGTTCGCAGGAAGGCCAGTTGCGAGACTTAACGAGATCTACCCCCTGCTTAATCGGAACAGCGTATTGGCGCCGTCCCTGGGAGTGTGCATCTACCTCACCTTGGATAGGCCTCTGCTGGAATACGCCTGCCCAGTGTGGGGGTACGCCGCATCCAAGCACCTGCAACGACTTCAGACAATACAAAACTGGGCACTGAAACGCGCCATCCATCTGCCCTTCCACTTTTCAACAACTGCTCTGCATGATGCCACTGGCATCACGCAAATATGAGACCACTTCCGAGTGCTGGCTACAGCAATCTACCGGAAAGCGAAATCCAGCCCAAACCCGATGATCAGTGTGCTCGGCCGATATGAAATTCTCCCAGGCCAACACAGGAGACCATTGACACTAGAGGACAAACCACCTGACCAACGACGACAACAAACTAAGCCAACAAGCCGATAAATCAATCGCTAAGTTATACCCAACCTAATAACCAGTGGAGGAAATGTCGAAAGACAAACCCTCCAGTACCCACTGACAAACAGTTCTGCAGAGAATGGCTGTCCTGCTGCCTGCTGCGTTCGGTCCCAGTCTCCGCCGAGTTGTGGTGGAGGCAGGTCGGTCCCGGACCGCTGCCTGAGTGGAGGGAAGTGCTCGGATCCGACGTCTGGTGTTGTTGCGCGTCATCAAGCTGCAATGTCGGAGCAACCAGTGCTCCAGACAAGGCACAGAGCCGGAGACCATTCGCCACCGCACAGTGGCGTTGAGTGGTTGGAGCCGGGCAGTCCACCAAGTGGAGGCTGCTGGAGCCTACCGCTCATCACCTCCTCTGTGCACCACGAGGGCGCACTGCCACAGCAGCTTTTTCTCCCGGAAGAACGCTGCGCCGTAGCCTAGACGCCGTCGCACAGTGGCGGTGAGTGACCGACTCTAGCGTCCCGCCAAGCGGAGGGGGCCTCACCCATCCTTCACGTGTGCGGGAGGGGCACTACGAGGGCGCTCCAACGGATACGCGCATCTCCCGGGACTCCTCATGGACCTCATAGGCATCGCCGAAGTCCGTTGTTGCGACTTCGAGAACGCGGAGACGCTGATATATGTCCGCGTCGCCAGCGGTGGCGAACTCGAGGAAATATTTACTGCATGTGGTGAGCAGATGTCACCAAGATGGTGGAAGAAATCTCTAGGCTGCCGTGAAGAATCAAGCGACATACAGCTCAGGGTCAAGTCCAGGAAGAGAGTATACGCATGGAAGATACCCAGCGGCCACTTCAGGCAGATACTCAGCGACCCAGCTTATGCACACCTCGCCACACCATTCGTAGAAAAAGGGAAGGATTGGTACCGCCATGTCGGGCTATCAACTTTTCTCTCCAACAGGTTCAGTGAGGATGAATACTTCGAGGAACTCCATCGCATTCTCTATTGCCACCCACTAGCAACAGCGACAAATCTAGAGGAGTCATCGACATCCGCTGCCGACCATGGGAACACCGAACAACAGTCTACCAGTTAGGGACCATGCCCAAACTACGTGGTTCGGTCCAGGGGGGGGGGGGGTTGGCTGGAAGGCTACGCTGGGCTACGTGGGTGGAGGGGGGTTCCGAGCCAGACCACGTAGCTGTCTTTTCATAACATTTTTCACAGTTAAAATGAGGAACAGAACTCACAACAGCATATGAATACTTATTTCCCTCAGTTAATTATCTCCTTATGTAATTTACAATAGTCTGACAAGAGAAAACAGTACAAAAATCTTCTGGAATCAAAAGGAAAAAAAGCTACGTGCTACGTGGGGGGGGGGGGGGAGTTGAGGCAAAACCCACGTAGGGATACGTGGGGGAGAGGGGAGGTTCCCAGGAGGCCAAAATGGAGCTACGTGGTTTAAGCACGCTCCCATGACCTGACGACATACTGCATACATCACAGCGCGAGTAAGGTGCCACCGCGCTAGGAACAAAAAACCAAGACGCGGACAAACCAGGAAACCACCATCAAGAAGAGGTCACCCCCACGGACTCACCAGGGCCACCACCGTTTCAGCTGCTCGTCAAATGTCTGAGCCACGCCCACCTCGAAGCGGTCAAGAACCTTCTGGGAAACCTTAACATCCAGTTCAGCCTGGTGCAACAAGGCAACCCAAGGCACCCTATAGAGGACAACAGAGCAGAACCATCATCACTGGAGGACACTCCCAGCCGGAGGGAAAGAAACGTCAGCCAGAAAGGCAGAAAGGCGCCTCCTCAACCACGAACCACAAGAGGCACACTCTGAAGTCGACCAAACCCCCGGCAGCCGTCAACGCCCAAGTAGGAAGCCAACGCAGCCGGAGAACCATGTCAAAGCACTGGAAAAAAAAGGGTCAGCGGCCACCATAATCCAGCGCTTCCGATGTCAAGGGTTTCAACACTGGGCAAAGGACTGCCGCAACCCGGTGTGATGCGTGCGGACAAATATAGTGTCCTAATCTGCGCACAACCACGCGAGGCTGCGCCAACTGTGGCGGAAACCACGCAGCCTCCTATGGCGGTGCCCCATAAGAAGGAAACTCCAAGCAGACACCGAGAGAACTAAACCTTAACCCACCTACACCCTACCAGCAAAAGGACCCAATGAACCAGAGAAACCGTCAATAAAACGAACTAGCCACCACATCCAGGAAAAACAGAGACAACCTACATTACTCACACCAAAACGTTGGAGATTACACACGACAACCAGCGCAGCGGAACAAGCTCAACACCGCTGCTGCGACAACGTGAACAGACGCAAAAACCAGTTGGGGAGAATTGTGCAGCTGCTCACGCAGTTGATAACGATGATGCTTCCCAATAGAACATACGACGCCGGACGTTTTTTTTTTTTCTTCTAATTAAAGCACCTCTGGCGTCCAGAGTCATTTTCCCCCAAAAAATGTAAATAAAGAGAGCCCAAAAACAATGATCCTGACACCTAGCGGTAAAGCTGCAAATGCAGCCATGACCCTTTAGGCTGAAATAACGACGAGTACTTTCTCTGTATGGTAATAAAATACACTGAATCAGTAAGATGTTTTCACGATAGCACACTGTTTGGCAATTTTCAATTTATTTAACTTCTAACCATTTGTAGTTGACATCCAGGTGTAAGACGATCTTAAAATGCGGCAGATATAGACGGATAAGAACTTTCAACAAACTATTCGTACCTATAAGTTTTTCCCCAATCAATAATTTTCTTACAATGAGTAATTTTAAAACATCTCTAAAGAGCGATCAAACAACAGCGCCTTTTTTTAAAATCATACACTAACACAATTTGAGAGAAAAAAAAGAAATCATAATCTGCTGTAACGGATCAGTTGAGGTTGGCCCGCTAGCAAAGCTCTGATTTCGATTATCTCTTCTGCTCTCTGACCAATTTCTGACTCCTAAAGACGCGTCGTTATCGTCTTTTCTTGATGTGGGCTATTGTCAATTTTTATGATCTTACTGGTCGTTTTGGATACGAATGGGACAACTCAGGAAATTAAAAACAAATAGCAACACAAATTCAAATATCAATGAACCTGCAGTTATAATTCATTTACAGAGAATTACCGGAGATGAGACAACTATTGTTAACACGAAATCTGCTTGTGTACCACAGCTAACTTGAATTTAATGAACAACTGGCCAAAATGGACTAAGTTATTTCAAATACATCCAACTTGGACTTAATAAAATTAATTTATTAAATTTGGTAAATAATATATTGGAAAAGAAAAGACATAAGAGTTTCTATAAGTTACAATTCAGGAGATCTAAAGTTATTTCCAGTTATTTGGCAGTATGTAATGTTTAAATCATGCGTGATTTACTTACTGATTATTTTGCTGGTTGTTAAGGAACTCTCCACGATGCATGAAATTGATAATAACGGCACAAGGGGTCAATGAGTAAGGAAGCAGTTATTGCGAATTCGAGCAAAGTAAGGTATAAAAGAGCTACCACTTCTGTGTGGCAGATCTACAAACTTTTTTGGAAATTACATATAATTCTCAAAATTACTAATATTTACGTCATTATTCCATAAGAAGGCATACTTCAATCACATTGGTTTCACATTTTTAGTGGTTAATCGTTACATGTAACATAATTTTTACATCATATGATGACGTCTTTAATGTCCTATCTTACATATCTTTGGATTTCACCGCAATATATAGGAAAAGTGTGGATGTTATTCCTCTGTATCATGTATACCAATAGGAATATAATTATTATATTACTATTACTTAAAGCAACGTAAACTTTGAACACTTGATTATTTATCAATATTCAAGTTCTTTAATGTTAGGAGCAATGACGAACATATTTGAATCTGATTTTGTATCAAGTGTTACTACCTTAAAAATAGTTTAGTACTTAATAAAATATCGACAAATGTCTTATTATCTTAGGTAGTTCCATGCAAGTACTGACTAACCCAAGTATTAGTTCTTGTAAATACTTCAGCATATTTCCTCCTAGATAAAAATGTGACCGTTTAACTCTGTTTGGTCATTGGGTTGGGCTTTTTAAAACTTTGTACAACTTTTATTACAATGTAACATACATCAATTTATGGCTGAAATGTGTTTAACTAATTACTGAATTACTATCTAAAATATTTCCTATAGAAAGTTCATTAAATGTGCTGAAGATTAAGAAAAACTTAGTACATTCGTCTCTTACAGTTCCTAAACTATTGTCCAATGATTACTTGATGCAATAACATCGTTTTCTCTCTAAATGTTAAACAGTTTTTAATAGGTTTTTATAACAACTAAACAAACAAAAGGAAAAGGTATAATTAGTAAAACTACTGACATTAAACAGATAGCATTAATACTCTATGGAAAATTTATACACTCCAATCCTGCTTTTAACTAATAAGAACATAATGGAAAATTTCATTGTACTTACACTGCCACAGTTGAAACAAGACTGCAAAACATATATATATATATATATATATATATATATATATATATATATATATAAGAAGAAGAGCAGGAGTTTCCTTGCTTATAAACCATTCTAAACTTTTTGGAGGGAACATAAAACAGGGTGAATAATAAAATTAATCTATGAAAGAAAATCCAGAATTGCTGTCCGTTTTAAGTACTTATACGTTAATCAGTGCTAAAGGTTGCTTAAGCTAATTAAAGATAACAAATACCTTGTTTCTCGACCATTCAACATTCAGTTTAAAATGATTTGTTTGTTATTTATTTTCAGATTTGGGACGTTGGCGTATCGCTCTAACCACAAAACTAGATCTATCATAGTAAAAAATAATAGTTGCATATGCATAAGTATTGCTTGGCACATTTTCACAAAAGAACCACCAGAGTTTTTTGAGGATGGGGAAGATCCCTTCAATTTAGTATGTGATTTATTTACACCATTTTCAAGGAAACAGATGGTGACCGCTGGCACACATGCAACTAGTGACGTGCCACTTGACATAAGAGATTCCGCTATTCAGTTAGGTATTATTCCATTCGAAGGAACTGAACACAACAAATATTTCAGGGTGAGTTTGAAATTCTGAGCATATCATACTTCTTCAAAGTTTTCAGCTATATTATAAGCCAGTAACATTTGCTATTTTAAATTATATTAATCAAAACCAATATCACTTAAGTAACGGAAACAAGTATGACCTAATAGACTGATTTAAGTAATTGTACTCTACATTATAAAAATGTATAGATGCAATATAAATAAAACATGAAAATAGAATAATATCCTTTAAAACTGAAACATAAAATAATTATTTCTTAGTTAATTAATGGCAGAACGATCTTTATCTACAACATTAATGTAATTTAATTTAATTGTAGTGGCGCATGCTCCCCGGCGACAATTTCCCTACACATTAACTTTTCCCCATTTATTCTTTTTATATTTAATTTTTTAAGTGCATTTTCCTTGTCCATCTACTTTTTCCTTTAAGAACCTTCTTTTTAAATTCTTATAGTGTTTTCGGTGAACATTGTTTCATTGGCAGTTTATTCCCATTCTTGATTTCTGACATATAAAAGAGAATTTTCCCACTCCCTTGTGTCTGAAATCGAATGCCAGTTTTGTGGTACCTTTACCCTTTCGTGAAATACACCTAATACTTCTAACAATATTCTCTCAAGACTCATCACTAATACACGCCCTAAACGATGTGTTGTGTCATTAATCAAATCTCTCTCAACGATTCCAAACATAAACTGCACAGTAAAAGATATGTTTGAAGGCAGTGGACAGCACTTATGTTTCTTAACGTCGATCTCAATGTCATTGCGAATTAATATGTCAATCGAGAGTTGTATTTTATATTTCGTAGTATACTGAACCGGGCAGTCGAAGCTTCACAGAGTTGATGGTAAACTTATGCTAAATCAACGGTTCATGTTTGGCAAGATCTCAGAATTTACCACAGCTTTTTAATCTCTATTTTTGTATGAGTTAAAGCAGCTATACACAAAGTGCACCGTTATTTTTCTCCGTTTTGAGTAATCGCAACGAATTGTTTCTGATACAAGTCACGTTCATTTTTAAACATTCCATGAGTGACCACGCAACTGCGTTAAATGTTTACGTTACATCTACAAAAATTCCACTTGGGCACCGCGGTCTTACATTCGCTATACTTGGTACGGTTTTTATTATTTATTTTAATTGAAATGGAGCTAACGATCCAGTGGCAGTTCCCCTAGTAATCTATTTACCCCTTTTTATATTATTTACTTCTAAATTTTCTTTTATAATTGGAGTGTTAAATTCCTACCCCATTTAATTTTTCGATTTACAAATTTTAATTTTAAATTCCTTAAGCGTTTTTGGTAAATTATTCATAGCTTCACTTAGTAATTTGTTCCAATCCCCGACACCCTTACCAGATGTTAAAGAAATAGATAAAGTTGCTGGAACAATAAATGACTGCGAAAGAGGAGGTAAATACTGAAAATATAAAGCCTGTAATGAGGGAGTTAATGGTGAACTGCATAAGTACAATGAAAAACGTAATCGAATTTACAAACTTATTAGTGATACACGAACCACAAGTAATAATTGGGGTAAGAGTTGATTAAAAGAAGAAGTACTAGACAGTGAAGTTTTTTCTGGTGGATTCAGAGTGTACTGCAGAGATAGAGGAGCAATTGGTGAAGGAGTTTTCATACTAGTTAGTAAAAACTACCACAGTAAACTGGTGTTCATAGATCATGACCATGTGTTACTTGGGATAGATTTCTGGGGTAATAAAAAAGAAAACATCAGAGTGTTGGCTGCTTACCGCAATGGAAAAATCACAGATGAAGATGAGGCTCTTGGCGAGAAATTAAATTTCAAAGGTGAGAATAGAATAATCATTATTGGTGGGGATTTAAATTTACCAGGTGTAAACTGGGTAGGAAATAATATTAACAACACAACGGAACAAAGATTTGCAAATACCTTAATAAGGGAAGGAGGATTTACACAAATGGTAGAGCAAAACACTAGGGAACAAAATATTTTGGATATATTCCTAATAAATCCCGTTGATAACCTTGTGTGATGTCAAGTAACCGAAGTAATAAGTGATCATAAAGCAGTTCTGATGGATATTAGAGGATTCAGTGAACAAGCAGGAAAAATTGAAGAGAGAAATAGCTACAATTATAAAAAGGCACAGATTTCAAATTTGAAGAGATATTTCATTGAACGTTTCAGCAAATGGAAGGAAAGCACAAGTATAGTAGAGTCAAGGTGGGAAGAGTTCGAGAAGATAATTAGAAAGGGGAAAGAAAAATTTATTCCAAAGCAGAAAATAAAGAGAAGTAGAGAACCTGTGTACTATAGTAGGGAGGCAAGGAGGAGAACATAACAGAGTTAAGAGACAGCAAGGTAGTAGAGAAAATTTAAAACAATCAAACAAAGACTTAATAATAGAAAATAAAGTGACTAAAGATGGGTTTATGAAGAATATTGTCAGTGCAGAAAGACCATTGACTAATGCATCTAGAAAATTCTATGTTAGAAAACTGAAGGGAAAAAGAGGATGTTGAGACGCTTATACAGAAGGATGGAGAATTATTTATTGAGGATTTGAAAAAGTCAGAGAGTTTTAGTAACTGGTTTAGTGAGAGCATTAGGGACAATGAATCAGAAAAGGGAGGGTCTGATTCGGAGAACGAGCATACAAATACAATTAGAAATGAAGATACTAAAAAATTTGAAATTCATCCTGAGGAAATCATGAAGAAAATAAGAAAGCTGAAAAAACATAAAGGGCTGGTGTAGATGAATTAACTTTTTTTTTTGCTGTCATCAGTCTTTCGACTGGCTTGATCCAGTCCTCTATCCCTTCCTATCTTTTGCTTACCTCTTCATCTCTAAATATCCCTTACAATCTACGTCCTCAATTAACTGCTTCATATATACTAATCTCTGTCTTCCTTTACAGTTCTTACCTTCGACTGTTCCCTCCACCAGCAAATTAACAAATCCAGCATCTCTCAAAATATGAAATACTAGCCTGTCTCTTCTTTCTGTAAGCTTCTTCCACTAAATTCTTTCCTCACACATCATTTCCAAAACTCCTTCATTTCTTACTTTGTCTGTCCACTTAATTTTCAGCATTCTTCTGTAGCACCACATTTCAAATGCTTCAATTTTCCTTCTTACCGGTATTTCTAAAGCCCTTTTTTCGCTACCATAAAGTGCTGTGCTCCACACAAAGAGTTTTAAAAAGTTTTTTCTAATTCCTAGATCAATATTTGAAACTTTTTCATGAAGTCTCCTTTTGCTAGTGCAATTCTGCTTTTAACATCATTCCTGCTTCGACCATCGCTTGTAATTTCCCTTCCCAAGTAAGAGAACTCACTTCCTTCTCCAATTGCATTCGATCCTATTTTTATATTTAATCTACTAGTATTGGTATCATTTCGGCTACATTTCATCACTTTTGTCTTGCTTTGGTTTATATTCAGTTCAAAATCTCCCTTCAGTATTTTGTTCATGCCATTCTGTAACTTCTCAATATCCTGAGCCCTCTCTGCTAACAAGACAATGTCATCAGCAAATCGTAGCATACTGATTTTTTTCTCGCTGAACACTTATGCCACATGGAAATTTTTGTTTTACTTTCTTTATTGCTTCCTCTACATACAAGTTGAATATTAACGATGATAGACTACAATCTTGTCACAAACCATTTTTAACTGATGCATGTCTCTCATGATTCTCTACTTTTATTATAGCCACTTGATTCTTATGTAGTGTATAGAGTATCTTTCTATCTGGATACTTTAGACCAGTCTTCTTTAAAACTTTGAACATCTTTTCCCAACCTAAAATTATCAAAAGCTTTTTGTAAATCAACAAATACCATAAAAATATCTCTGTTTTTCTTGATCCGCCCTTCAAGTATTAATCTTAAAGCCAGAATTGCTTCCCTTGTACCGCAATTTTTCCTAAACCCAAACCGATCTTCACCTACTATGTATTTCCATTCTTCTGGATATTGTTTTGGTCAGTAATTTTGAAGCATGTGATATTAGACTAATGGTACGAAAACTTTCACATTTGTCGGATTGTGATTTTTTTTGGAAATGTGACGAGGAAATTTTTAAGAAAATCAGTTAGAATTTCTCCTGTTTATTAACCTTTAGATATCAGCTTGAATAATCTTTCAATTCCTTCTTCTTCTAGGGATTTAAGAAGTTCTGCAGGGATCTCATCGATTCCAACTGCCTTATTTGTTTTCAAATCATTCAGAGCTCCATTAAATTCTGTCCTTATGTCATTAATGTTAACATCGTCTTCCGTTTCCATTACGCTATTGATCAAGTCCCCCTCATCATATAGTTTCTCAATGTATTCCTTCCATCGGTTAGCTCTATCGTCTGAGTTTAAAAGAGGTTTCCCATCAGGAGCTTTAATGTTCACACATCTTTTCTTCATTTCCCAAAAATTCTGTTTGATCTTCCTATGTGCAACATCTACTTTACCTACTACCATTTTCTTTTCTACTTCTTCACACTTTTCTTCTAGCCATTTTTCTTTCACTTTCTTGCATTTCCTGTGTATTAGATTTCTAAATTGCCTGTATTTCTCTCTTCCTGCTTCATCCTGAGCATTTTTTTACCTTCTCCTCTGATCCATCAGTTCCAATATTTCTTCTGTGATCCAAGGATTTCTGGCAGTTTGTTCCCTAAAGCCTAGTATTTCTTTACCAGCTTTCATTATTTCGGTATTTAATGCATTCCATTCGTCCTCGGTTGAGCTCATTTCAGAGTTACTTCTTAGACCTAAGTCTACCATTTCAGCAAATTTTTCTCTCCTACTAGAGTGTTTCAGTTTATTCACTTTCTGTCTGTTTTGCTTATGCTGATTCCTTATTCGCTTGAATTTCAGCCTGCACTTCATTACTATCAAATTATGATTAGAGTCTATGTCTGCTCCTGGGTACACTTTACAGTCTAGAACTTGATTCCAGAATCTCTGTTTGACCATGATATAATCTAGCTGATATCTGCCTGTATCCCCAGGACGCTCCAAGTGTATATTCTTCTTGCATGGTTCTTAAACCGTGTGTTTGCCACAACTAGCTTATATCTTTCACAAAATTCTAACAACATGCTTCCTCGCTCATTTCTTTCTTCTAGACCAAAACTTCCTACAGCATTCCCCTCTTTTCCTTCTCCCACTATCGCATTCCAATCACCCGTGATTATTATATTTTCCTCTCCCTTCACATATTGGATTAATTCTTCAATTTCGGCGTATATTTTATCTATTTCTTCGATATCTCCCTGTGACGTTGGCACATTCACTTGTACTAACGTGGTTGGGGCGGGCTTAGTTTCTAACCTTATCAAAATAATCCTAGCACTAAAATGTTCGTAATAACTCACCCGTTACTGTACTCTCTTATTCATTAAAAATCCTACACCAGGATGCATCTTCGTTATACCTCCATGCTTACCAGCATCACCACGGTGCTCACCATGTTGAATACTGTACTAGTGTTGTTTGTGAGATTATCATGTACGTGGCTGCTTTCTGCACGTACGATCGCACTATGACAGTGATGGGGAAAGTACGCCCCGCGGGCCAAGTCCGGCCCTTCGGGCTAGTCAATCCGGCCCGCGATATGGTTTCGAATAACCCCAACAATTACACATAGGACAAAATGTATTTTCTGCGTAGCTAGGATAGAATATTTCCTTCTTATTGCGTTTTCAGTATGGTATTATCGCATCTAATATTAATTGAGTTTGCTTAGTGACGTAGTATATGTCTGTAGATCGGTAGCATGGCTATGTGGAGTACAATGCGCGTGTTGCTCGGCTATGTTCGGAACGACTCGGGCGCTACCATTGTCGTTTAGTCTGTTCTCAAGGTCAGTGCAGTTAGAAGAGTCGCGTAGTCAGTGTAGGGCTGTTGATATTTTTTTAAAATATCGGATTTTCGATATATCGATATTTTAAAAAGGTATCAATATTGGCTGTCGATATATAGGAAAAAAGTATCGATATATCGATAGTTTCATAAATGCAATTTCATAAAATCAAACTTTGTAAAAATAAGGTTGTCCACTGATAAATAGAGGTTTGATTTTGTTCTTAATTAGGTTTTACTTCCCAATTGTTTCTCTAGGTGATGATGATTGTTGATTTTTTTTAAAAAAATTTGACCATTATGTGTGTCATAATTTTTATAAAAATTAGTTAAATTTATGAAACTCCAAATAAGTTCGAGGCAAATCTTATTTTGTGTATTTTTAAGATTGATAATCCATACAGTTGTGGCATTTAATTAGGTAGAAGTTTAGCTATCATAGCATGGCTATAGCCAAGTTACATAACTTTTTTCATAAGATTTTTTGTGGCATTTCATTTAGTTTTGTATGTTTATTCTGAGTTGTCTTACTTTTCTTGCTCTCTAATTGGCAACTATTTGCTATTTATACTTCCCACTATTTCTGCTAACACACTGGAGTTCCCTTGACAGTGGTCATGCTCATTTCAAACAATGGGCTCGGGTTCGATTCGTGCTGGGTGAGCGATGCCTTGCCTTCACTGTTGTCATCATTTGAGTAAAGCTGGTACTTAAAACTTTCAAATTAATTATAGAAACGTAGTATGGTTTACTTAAGCTTGCTGATCTCTATGTGTAACAGAAATTTGAGGGACAAAATGTCATTCAGAGCAAACGAAAAATAACTTATTTAAAAAAATATCGAAGCCGATATCCAGATTTCAGTATCGAAATATCGATATATCGTCCTAAAACATATCACTCATAAATATCGATATTTTCAAAAAGTTATATCGATATATTATCAACAGTCCTAAGTCAGTGTCTGTCTCTGGTCAGTGTCAAGTCATCTCTGCAGCTGTGTGTCTGGCTTGTGTTTCTATAGTTTTCCTTTGTTGCTAGTGTTTTTTTACATTTTTGATCGTTACAATGGCAAATAAAAAGCATAAAGTTGTGTTCAGAATATCGTGTTTTTGAATCTGAGTGGACTTGGAAATACTTTTTCACGCCTATTAAGGATAAACCTGTGTGCCTCATTTGCAATAAATCTGTAGCCATATTCAAGGAATTCTACCTCTCACGACACTTTATGACAAAACATAACAACGCCACCTATGAAGCTATGGCCGAAGAAGATCGGAAGCAAAAAGCAGGAGCTCTACGTAAAAAACTGGCAGGTCAGCAAAATATTTTTAAGAAACAAAGCTTTTCTCAAAAGCTAGCTACACATGCTAGTAACGTTGTAGCATACAATATTGCAAAAAGTAACAAAGCATTGTCTGACAACGAATTTGTTAAAACTTGTATGCTCCAAGTATGTGACATTTTGTGTCCTGACAAAACAAAGGATTTTGAGACAGTAAGTTTGTCTCGAACAACAATTTCTTCTAGAATTGAATTAATTGATAAGCAGTTTGTCTCACAACTAGAGTCAAAGATAAGCGAGTTTAAATTCTGTTCTTTTGCGTTGGATGAAACTACGGACATAACTGACACAGCTCAGTTACTGATATTTATGAGAGGTATTGATGACAACTTTTGTGTTGCCGAAGAATTAGCTTGCATGCGTTCATTAAAGGGAACGACAAAAGGATAAGACATTTTTCAAGAATTTCAAGAAACTATCACGTCTTTGAAAGTACCTTTGATCAATATTTGTAACATTACTACTGATGGAGCACCGAATATGATAGGGACGAAATCTGGTTTTGTAGGCATATTTAACGAATCATTTCCTGGGAACGAAGTTGTGTTTTTTCATTGTCATATATCAAGAAGCTCTGTGTAAATCTGTTCTAGATATGAAACATGTGCTTGATGCTGTTGTTAAGCTTGTAAATAGCATTCGTTCTCGAGCACTCAATCATAGACAATTTCGAGAGTTTCTTGATTCATTGCAATCTGAATATTCTGATGTACTTTACTACACTAAAGTAAGGTGACTCAGTGCAGGACGGGTTTTCGAACGAGTTTGTGCTCTAAAAGACGAAATAATATCTTTCATGGAAGAAAAAGGAATGGACGAGTGTGAACATTTGAAAGATATTGTATGGCTTTCGGACTTTGCATTTTTTACAGATCTTCTCAATCACATCAATAAATTGAACCTTAAACTCCAGGGAAGAAATCAATTAATCCATGATAGTTAGAGTCATATCAAGGGTTTCAAAATGCAATTGAATCTATTCTCCAAACAACTAGTCAAGAAAGACTTTACTCATTTTCCAAGACTAAAAACTATTGCAGTTAGGGAAGACAAACTTAGGAGTTATGAGAAAAGCTTGAAATGTCTTCATGAAGAATTTGAACGAAGGTTCCAAGAATTCAAAGTTATCGAACATGACCTTGACATTTTTAGCATGCCATTTAATCTGGATTGTGAATCAGTCAAACCAGAATTGCAGCTCGTACTGATTGAGCAATGTAATACTGAATTGAAGCAACTATTTCTCAACGTTTCTAAAATTGAGTTCTACAAGGCTCTGTCAAAATCAAGTTTCCCAAACCTGAAATCTCACGCTCAGAAGATAATTGCGATGTTTACATGTTCCTACATCTGTGAACAGGTGTTTTCTACTATGAAGCTTCGCAGAAACGGTGTTAGAAGCCGATTGACTGATCACCATTTAGCTTCACTACTGCGAATCAGCTCATCCCAGTTTTTACCAGATTATGAACAACATTTAGAAGCTCAGTCACAGTTTCATCTGTCACATGCACCTTCCTACTCTCAATTTTTGTAACTTTTTTCTAAGTTTTTTTTACCATTGTAGCAAATAATATAAGTTGTGTGTGATGTAAAAATCAAAAATAAAGTTTATCACTTACAAAAAAAAAAAAAAAAAATGCGGCCCGCCTAGATAATTTTTTATTTTATGTGGCCCTCCACTTAAAAAGTGATGCAGAGACAGAGTTCTTTTTTTTCTACATATAAGTTTTTACCCATCTGTTGAACAATAATTTCGGTACTAAATGCTAAATTTGTGGTTGTGATATAACTGCCGACAGTATGTATCCAAGGATTTTGTGACATACGGCATTTCCCGTATGTGTTTATGGCAAGCTTCTAAATTACTTGCTGTATTGGCTTGGTATAAACCAGTTGTTCGTGTTCCCCAAGGAACATTTGCTACGATCCTGAGTACTTTGGTTTCAAATTGCAGTCTCCGAATGCGGGACTCAGAAGCGTACCTCAAAACTGGACGAACATACGTCATAAGTGGCCCAATGAATACTAAGTACATCGTTCTGACGTTTCCTCGGTATACCGTGCGTTGTCTGTTAAGCATGGGGTATATTCGTTTGAGTCTAATGATTGCTTTATTAATCATGTGGTCTATGATATAATGTGACGCTTGGCATCACATTATATTGTGTGTTTTATATTATTAATTACCATGTATTAGATTAATTTATTGTAAAAGCTTGGCTGCCCATTATATTTTTCTCTAGATAATCTATATCTATAACATGAAAACCGGATAAATTTTGATATAACAACTCAGAAACTACTGAGCAAATTTCGATGGGATTTTCACCGTTTTAAAGCTTAGAACCTCAATTCAGATGTTTGGTGTGTCTTATATCTCAACGTTACATAAGGAAGGAGCATTAAGTGAAATTCTGAATGTATGGTGACAAATCCCAAAGATGGAAATATTAGATTTGCATACTTCGCACTAAACACGCATCCACAGTGTCTCTGAACATAGCCATTAACTTTACAATAATAACGTTTTTGCAAACCAAACAAAACTTGAAATATTCTTTCCTTTAATTCCGGATATTCATTTTTAAACGCCATAGACAGTCGTACTGAATGCGAGAAACCATTAATGAAAAAACAACAGTGATTTTCTTTGATCACAGTCTCTGTCAGTACAACTACAATGTCTCTTGCAAATTGTCGTTAGCGTTCTGTTCACAATAAAATAGCACCGTAGTATGTGAATCCCTGAAACAAATCAGAAGTAAAGGACATTTTTAAAAAATGTTAAGGTTTTTGAGTTCCAGTGCCAGATGAAATAGCATAATGATAAAAAATTTAGCTGTAGCGGTAGATGAGTAAGTATAATGGGACGTATCTAATGTTTAGTACTGTCAAAACTCGGTCAAAATCGATTCCACAGTTTTCAGGTAATACTAGATTATTTGTTACATAAATATGTTGTAACGCCTAAATACTTACGCTAAATTTTAACTTTGACTCATAGGATTCAAATCCAGAAAATACACTCAGTTCTGTATTTTCTGCGCGATTTTGGAATAAATAGACACATGCCAGATACATTTATAATTTTTATGTATGTGGTATTTACTAATGCGCGTACAGTCCCTGTTTGGATTTTCGAGCAGCAATATTAGCTGTAATTACTTGTAATAGTTTGAAGTGTAACTTAGACTAAAATGAAAACTGACATTCCGTATCATAGCATCCAAACAATTCTTATAACTGTGCTGCTAAATCACTGTTTAGTTTAGTACCGGAAATGGTCGGTACGAAATCAGTGAAACTTGGTATGCATGAATCATTTTGGACTAATAAATATAGTGTATGGGTAAATCAACTTCAAGCCACTCATTTCATGGTAAGGTTCGGGTGAACCTAGGTTTGCTTAGTTCCGGAAATGGATGACGTGAATTGTATGAAACTTTTACACTTTCCCATTGCGTGAATAAAAATATTGTATGGGTAAATCAACGCCAACTCTACGGGGCAACGCTGGGAACATTGCTAGTTTCTTTATAACATGGACAAGATTATAATATTCAGTTAATTTTAATGCAATGGAAAAATGTATTTCCTGTGGCGAATATTGAGTTTTGTGCTGGATTAGCTAGAAACGTCTCCTTCGAAAAGACAATTACCTCGAAATACCGCAGCACAGCCAGGACATCCGCAGCCAGCCTCCCATCAAAAGAAGTGGGATGGATGGTTTACCTAGGCCTAAGCATCTGGAGGGGTGTAAGGGTTTGGGAGAGAATATACTAGCCTTTTCCAAACAAATGTCAACCTCTCCTTCACGTGGTGCACCCTGTTTGCACGGACGAGGCTCTCGCGACTGAAAGATTCCCGGTATAAGGAGTCATCCACCGCTTGCCAAAGGCCTCCGTAAGGAGGGCGGAAGAGCGGGGAGCGGTACAGGGCACCCTCTTGCCCTTAGTTTTGGAAACGGCCCCTGTAGGTGGATAAATCAGAAATGATCAACGGCATGGGGATGCAGAAGGCAACGGGAAACCACTGCATTAAAGATCCAAAGGGTATCCAGAGCACATGTAATCCTCTCAAATTACATATATCATGATGGCTTCTTCATAGGTAAAATATTCCGGAGGTAAAATAGTCCCCCAATCGGATCTCCGGGTGGGGACTGCTCAGGGAGGAGTCATCAGAATGGATAAGAACATTCTATGTTAGAAGTCTGAATAGGGCAGGTAGGTTAGAAAACTTAAAAATGGAGATGGAACAACTTAAGTTAGATGTTGTTGGGATTAGTGAGATTAAATGGAAGGACGCACAGGATTTGTGGTCTGTGGAACACAGGATAATTAGCACACAAGTTGTCAATGGAGTCACTGGTGTAGGATTTGTAATGAACAAGAAAGTAGGGAAACGGGTGAGTTATTATGAACAGCTTACTGACAGGATTATTTTGTTGACGTTAGAAACTAATCCCGTTCCCACCACATTACTACAAGTGCATATGCCAACATCACACGAAGATGATGAAGAAATAGAACAAATATACGCTGAAATTGAATAATTAATCCAATATGTGAAGGGGGAGGAAAATCTAATAATCATGGGTGATTGGAATGCGATAGTGGGAGAAGGAAAAGAGGGGAATACTGTAGGAAGTTTTTTCTAGGAGAAAGAAATGAGCGAGGAAGAAGGTTGTTAGAATTTTGTGAAAGATATAAGCTAGTTGTGGCAAACACACTGTTTAAGAACCATGCAAGAAGAATATACACCTGGAAACGTCCTGGGGATACAGGCAGATACCAGCTAGATTATATCATGGCCAAACAGAGATTCAGGAATCAAGTTCTAGACTGTAAAGCATAACCAGGAGCAGACATAGACTCTGACCATAATTTGATAGTAATGAAGTGCAGGCTGAAATTTAAGCGAATAAGGAAGCAGTATAAGCAGAACAGACAGGAAGTGAATAAACTCAAACAATGTAGCACGAGAGAAATATTTCCAGAAATGATGGACTTATGTCTAAAAAGTAGCTCTGAAGGAGCTCAACGGAGGACGAATGGAATGCATTAAAGACCGAAATAATGAAAGCTGGTAAAGAAACATTATGCTTTAGGTAACAAGCTACCCGAAAACCTTGGATCACAGAAGAAATTTTGGAACTTGTCTTACAGGTGCAACATAGCAAAAAAAACAATTATCGTTAATTGAAGCTAAGAAATGGCAATACATGTACATTACAAAGAGTTACAAATTCCATATGCATCTGAAGCAAAAACTATCTTATACATAACGAGAGCGATTCTTGTATGACAATGATAACAAGAAAACATCAGATTTAACTGGATTACATAGGGCGCCAGGGAGTTAATTTGTTCCCACAAATAAGAGTCATTGAAAGTTTCCAAACACGGAAATCAGTCTTTCAATTCAAACTGGATAACGAAAACCAAAAAAGACTCGGCTTTTAGACACAACTAGCTCAGGAATTAATGTCCGGCGGCATAGGAACTCACACTCATCGGCCGTTAAAGGGCCATCTCAATGATTCTTCTGAGTACACACTGTTTCTCTAGGTATAATTACCGTGTCTGTCTGGCTGCACCAAGCGTCGCAACAAGAGCGCTGTCGTCTCTCAACGGTGCACCATACAGGTAATGCTAAGCACTTGTCACGTCAACCAACACAAGTGACAACATCGAACGGACTAGTCATCGAAGCCTCCAGAACGAAATCATCCTCAGTACTCTGTCAGGCAGTTACCAGCGCGATCGTTCTTAACGGAATGACCTCTTCTCGCCCCTCAAAGTTCGTCTCTACTTCTCCTCGGCGAGTATCATGAAAAACACAAAATTTGTAATATTTCCAACCACGTGAGGAAATAAACACATCGGATTGGCTTCGCAAAAGTATCCCCTCTCGCCGGCTAATACATTGCCTCTCATTTGCTAAGAGTCTTCGGGTTTTGTCTGGATTGTTCGGGAGGATATGTAGAAATAATTTTTCCACGCCACCGAGCAAACGGCGCATCTACGGATCCCTTCCGCCAAATTCCCCAGAGTCCAGCCTTTCTCGCGGGTACCAGCGTCGGCTTGCCAGAGATAATCTTCTCATTGTCTCGACCTACCGGACACTTCCGGCTTAAGTCAGACTTTCGCTCACTCTAACACACCCCTTAGCTAAAAGCGGATTTCTGTCTACAACTCAACAAAAGAATATCTATTTATTTCTTATGTTATTATATCAAACAATAATTAATTTACATTGTACTAGATGACCCATGTAATCATCTCGCTACAGAGGAGAAGGTACAAAAATGCTCAGGACGAAGCAGGAAGAGAGCAGTACAGGCAATTTAGAAATCAAATAAATAGGAAATACAAAATAGCAAAAGAAAAATGGCTACAAGAAAAGTGTGAAGAAGTAGAAAAGGAATAGGTCGTAGGTAAAGTAGATGTTGTATATAGGAAAATCTAACAAAATTTTGTAGAAATGAAGAAAAGAGGTATGAACATTAAAGCTGCCAATGGGAAACCTCTTTTAAGCTCAGAAGATAGAGCTAAACGATGAAAGGAATACATTGAGAAACTGTATGTTGGCGACGAATTGAACAATAGTGTAATGGAATAGGAAGGTGATGTCGACATTGATGACTTAGGAGATCCTGTTTTGAGGACAGAATTTAATAAAGCTCTGAATGACTTGAAAGCAAATAAGACAGTTGTAATTGATGAGGTCCCTGCAGAACTTCTCAAATCTTTAGGAGAAGAAGGAATCGAAAGATTATTTAAGCTGATATCAAAAAGTTGTGAAACAGGTGAAATTCCAACTGATTTTAATAAAAATATCATCTTCACACTTCCAAAGAAAGAACAAGCCGACAAATGTGAGAATTATTGTACCATTAGTCTAACATCACATGCTTCAAAATTACTGACCAGAATAATATACAGAAGAATGGAAAGGCATAGAAGGTGAAGATCAGTTTTGATTTAGGAAAAATTGCGGTACAAGGGAAGCAATTATCTCTTTAAGATTAATACTTGAAGGGTGGATCAAGAAAAACAAAGATACTTTTATGGCATTTGTTGATTTAGAAAAAGCTTTTGATAATGTTAGGTGGGACAAGATGTTCAAAATTTTAAAGAAGTCAGGTCTAAAGCATCGAGATAGAAGAACACTCTATAAACTGTATAAGAATCAAGTGGCTATAATAAAAGTAGAGAGTCACAAGAGACATGCATCAGTTAAAAAGGGTGTGAGACAAGGTTGTAGTCTATTCCCGTTAATATTCAACTTGTACGTAGAAGAAGCAATGAAGAAAGTGAAAGAAAAATTTCCATGTGGCATAAGTTATCAGGGAGAAAAAATCAGTATGCTACGATTTGCTGATGACATTGTCTTGTTAGCAGAGAGGGCTCAGGATATTGAGAAATTACAGAATGGCATGAACAAAATACTGAAGGAAGATTTTGGACTGAATATAAACCAAAGCAAGACAAAAGTGATGAAATGTAGCCGAAATGATACCAATACTAGTAGATTAAATATAAAAATAGGATCGAATGCAATTGGAGAAGGAAGTGAGTTCTCTTACTTGGGAAGGGAAATTACAAGCGATGGTCGAAGCAGGAATGATGTTAAAAGCAGAATTGCACTAGCAAAAGGAGACTTCATGAAAAAGTTTCAAATATTGATCTAGGAATTAGAAAAAACTTTTTAAAAGCGAAAAAAGGACTTTAAAAATACCGAAAAGAAAGAAAATTGAAGCATTTGAAATGTGGTGCTACAGAAGAATGCTGAAAATTAAGTGGACAGACAAAGTAAGAAATGAAGGAGTTTTGGAAATGATGTGTGAGGAAAGAAGTTTGTGGAAGAAGCTTACAGAAAGAAGAGACAGGGTGGTAGGTCATATTTTGAGAGATGCTGGATTTGTTAATTTGCTGGTGGAGGGAACAGTCGAAGGTAAGAACTGTAAAGGAAGACAGAGATTAGTATATATGAAGCAGTTAATTGAGGACGTGGATTGTAAGGGATATTTAGAGATGAAGAGGTTAGGACAGGATAGGAAGGGATGGAGGATTGTATCAAATCAGTCGAAAGAATGACGACAGCAAAAAACAAGCGTCTGGAAACCTTGAGAGGTGACCCAAGGGATGGTGGCTAACAGGAAGGTCGTTGCGCCCGGTGGATAAAAAAAGAGTCATTCGGCATACAGCTTCCCCTGGCGGAGATGAATAAAATATCAGCCATATCACGTGACCTCAGTACGCCTAGCCAAGAGCCTTTCAAAATGAGCACATAACTGAAATTCTGGGAATTTTCTGTGTAACATTTACCTTCGAGACTACGATGACGGAACCAAAGTTTATATAAGAGATAGAAGGAGCGATGTGGTTTAATTTGTTGCGGGACTCTGTTCCCGACGTCTCACCACCTTTGTTGAGGGAGCCTGATCCCCAACGTTTGAATTCTATCTCAGGCTTCTGATCCCGCCTTCTGATATTGGTTAGACGCTGCTTAACCCGAGTCGCATTCTCGGTAGAATGCTGAGACAACATCCGTACTGCGATAGTGTCTGTAATGCTAATATGAGCGTTACCTGATTGAACTTGACTGCAGCTCCCCTTTGCGGCGTGGGTCCCACATTCCATGGGTCCACCTTCAGTCATAGCCAACTGCAGACGCAGAGTTTCTCTGGTAACGTGTAACATCCAATGTTTGTTCTTGTTGTTTAATGAATTTATTATCCGTTCAGCAAATATTGCTATCCAAGACGATGATGAACTTTACAAAAAAAAAAAACCATAACTTACATATTGTCATGGTTGAGGTCAACCCACAGGGCCCCTCAGTCTCAGTGACTACAATACAGTGATACAATAAATTTTTATAACAATGTTAGCAACATTAACGTTAGTATTAAAGTATTAAAAACAGTTATCAGAATTAGAACTGTAATCCAAACAGTTAAAACGAAATTGGTTTAAAATAATTACACTTTATATATATATACATTTTATTTCGAGCGCTGACAAAAATCTGATCTATACTTAACAAACGAGAAGTTTCTGCTCTAACTTTCAAATTAAATGCCTATTGAGCTAACGGCATAATTTGCCACAGCGGTACTTGTTGTTAGAAAAGCACTTTGCTTTTCAAGACTATTTTGGTACATTCAATAACGATTTTGAATGCTATATTTGTTCCACTCAGGGTACCAAAGGTTATTTTCATTATTTGAAATCACAGCATCATTTATAAAGCTGTCTCGTGTTATAATTTG
This sequence comes from Vandiemenella viatica, assembly GCA_031002005.1. NCBI lineage: Eukaryota > Metazoa > Arthropoda > Insecta > Orthoptera > Morabidae > Vandiemenella > Vandiemenella viatica. The sequence goes on from CM061920.1 coordinate 153,065,944, forward strand.
TAATGTACTTGTATATTAATTTTGCATATCATTCCTCTAAATATTTTAACATTTGAATTATAACATCAAAGTAAATTTCGTTTTGTTTGTTTTGTCAATGGCTAATTGTATATCTAGACGTTGCTTTGCTATTTTATACAATCATGCATTCAAATTTAAGATAAATTCGCATAGACTTGCAATTGTCATATGAATTAAATAAATGTCATTTGTGACAATTTTCCTGTATAACCCGACACCGTCGAGATTCTTGTCGATTTTAGATTTGCATCACCTTTAAAATTTCAATATACCTTAATGAATATTAATTATTAATATGATAACAAATAAATTATATTCCCCAAGGAGCCCCCCAACTGGCACAATATGAAGCCTCCATTTAAACTTCGCATCAAGTTTGACTCCAAGATACTTAACTTCCTTCCGAAAGTGTGTAGTTTGATTGTGTAGTTTTAGCAGTCGACAGTGTTTGTGACTGCGTTATTGGCTAGGTCTTCGTGTGAATAGGAGTGCCTCGCATTTATCTACGTTGACTTTAATTTACCATTGTGTTAGCCATGGTTCGACTAATTTAAGTGCATGCTGTAATCGACTGTTTATAAGAGATAGTTGCCGCGACTTAGCAAGTATGGTAGTATCGTCAGCATAAATGACTTGCATTGTTCGGAATGTTGTTGATGTAAAAATTGGAGAGCAAAGAACCTAATGCATTTCCTGGAGACACTCCTGTTTGTACTACGAGATGCAGAATTTTAGTTGTGTACACTGACGTGAAACTTTCGGTTAATGAATTTTTGAGTGTATTCTGCGCACCATTGATTTTTAATATTCCATTTCTTTTGTGTTATCTTTACGAGTACATGATTACAGCATCTCTTTAATAGTATGAAATTCCATGTCCTTGATTCTCTGCATTCGCATCTTCTCCATCCCCTCTCTTCTGGTAAATATTTGCAACTTTTTATTTTAGTGCCTTTAGTTGGTAATAAAATTTAGCCAGGTAGTAGAAAACTCGTTTCTAAAATCTAAAGAACCTATCAAGTTAGTATTCTTATAGCCATTTATTTCAGTGCTTCACAATGTTCTAAAATTATTTTGATCAATCTGCGAAATATTTTAGAAACAAAAATAGACAGATTGAAAGAAATGGCAACCATAGGGGACAGAAATGTTATTATCTTATAGGTACTTTTACTGTGAGGGAGGGGGAAGGGGGTGTGTGAGTTTTTCTCTGTTAGCATAATTTATCAATGGCTGGTTGGCGTGTGTGGTCATTATGGTGCGTAGAGGACTAACCTGGGTCGTGTCTTACTTATCTTGCTGCTATCTTCTGGAAAACCTCTTCTGTTTTGAAATCGCTTCGTTAACCTTTTATCTTCTTTTTTTCAGTTTTACCTTATCTGTCAAGAAACAGTCAGTTTATCTTTACCGGTGTATGAACTGTTTTTATAGAAGTTGAATAATAATGTCTAACTATTGAATGACTAAAAAGACATGTGAACAATCTAGTTAATAGGCATGATGACTGTAGAAGAGTTTAATGCTGTACTGAAAGGTAGAGTTCACTCCTTATTCTCTTTGGTATAGCTGAGTTGAAAGTAGATGTTCGCCTTAAGTCAATAAAATCGTTAGACGTGATGGAAATATAAGTCTGAGATAGACGCTGGCTGACCTTGATGGATCACTGAATAGATGTTACATCTATTTCCATTGGTTTGGCAGTGCCAACTACGGCCCGGTTTTACGTCGTAGATAGTCGTATCCTTCGCTGACGTTAAATTAGGTGTATCATAACTAAATAACTATCTGTACTTCGTGAGCACACGTGCTTGGAAAATTCTGCTGTAGAGTTCACACCGTTCTGCTGAATATTTATAATAATATTCTTATTCAAACAACAGTAAATCAGTTACAACCCTTATACTACTAATTAGGTTTCTGCCATTGGTGGCACTCACTATTTCTTTCTCTTTAAGAAAAAATACAAGAATCTGTTCCATTTTATATATTTTAGATAACAAAATTTAACAGATTGTTTATGTTTTACATATATAGGCTACACCTAAAGAAGTGATAATAAAACCATTTGGTGAAACTAAGTTGAAAGTTATGGCTAACCCCTGTATTTGCGATAGTCAGAGGAGGTACATTGCCTTACGAGCTGTACTTCTTGGTTTCACAAGAGTTAGTGAAGATGATAGGTATGTATGAACCATATAATTCACATTGAAAATGTTTAGGAATAAAAGTATTTTAAAGGCTGAACAATATGTTACAGTGTTACTTTCGTGATTAAAATATTGGTTTTAATAAGTGAGAAAAAATAGTAGAAGAGAAGTCGTAGTAAGACAGGACAGGTGCTTTTCTAATGCTACTCTCAATATTCTGGAGTAGAAAATTGATGATGATAACTATTTATAAGCAGATATTCAACTACAAGGCCATAATTTCATAGTTAAATAAATGACTTTTAAATGAGTATGTTGTGAAATATAATGACATAAATTATTATTGTTCCTATTTTTATTGTTTTTTTTTTTTTGTTTCATGAAAGTATTTATGCTTCAATATCTTTCTCATATATGACCTCTTAGGTGCCTTCACATTTGAAAGCTCAGTACGAAAACCATAAAATTTTAATTTAAGACGTAAAAAAATTAGTGACCATTATCTCTTCATAAAGGTTGTACACGACATCAATGAAAACATTTTGGCCAATATTAAACACACATTATTTTCCATTCTGCTTTTTTTTAAAAAAAAAAAAAAAAAAAAAAAAAAAGCAATTAAACATAAGCAAGGCAAGGTACTTAAATGCTCATTAATATGGCAACACCATGTTGCTTGTAAAATTAAAACTTGCGGCGTTAGCGGAATAACCTAAGATTTAATAAAAGTGTATCTGTGCAATAGGTAACAGTGAACAGATATCCCTCAAAATTATTCGGAGAAATGTTCATAATTCTAGTAAAATCAATTATTTGTTAAAAAAAAAAATGGGTATCACAATGTCTAATCTGGGTACTATCCTTTCTATCCTCTATGTTGATGATTTACCCCAATCAGGCGATGACTATTTTTTTTTATGTTTATGCGCCTTCAATTTTAATCTCAGTAGACACTGAAATGTAATTGATCCTGTCAGGGCCGGATCTAGGGGATGCCAACCCCCAGTGGCAACTTCACGGAGGCGGAAAAATCAGTCACTTACGAAAGGGCGGCCAAATTTGTTTGGCGACTACCTACTGCTCGGGAAAGCAAGTTCACGCAGAACTGAGAAAGTGAACTATAGAAGTATAATGAACAAAAAATTAGATTTTGCTAACTTAATAGAGATACACAAACCACAAGTAATTATAGGAGAAGTCTCTTGGATAAAAAGAAAAGAACTGAGGTAATAAACAAAAAGTTTTTCCCCAATAGTTACAGAGTGTACTGCCGTGCTGGATTTCCCATTAGGCTGTATAGGCTCTAGCCTAGGGGCGGCAGCGTTTTAAGGCTCGGTCACACGAGGCGATTTTTATCGCTGCTACTAATCGCGGCATTTGTTGGTTATAAGATATCACATCGTATAGTTTTTGAAGCGATTGATTCGTTCGGCTTGTGCTGAATTGAGCAAACAATTGTTAGATGAAGTACAAAGACCTCGAAAAAAAAAAAAAAAAAATGGGTTCGCGACTGGATTAGCCGAAGGGAAACATGTGGGGGCTTCTGCACTGCTACTGAAAGAGCTAGCTTGGGAGGATCCACTTGCCTACAGAAATATTCTACGGATAATCGAAGAAAGGTTTAAGGAATTACTCCTCAACTTATAAAAAAAGATACACTGATGAGAAGTACAATTCCTTGCAAAATCAAACTAGAAATCACATTGCGTTACTTGGCAAGTGGTGATAGCCTGAAGTCTCTGGAGTATTTGTTTAGAGTTCCTTACAACAGTGTCTACATTTTTTCCGGAAGTTTTTGAAGCCATTTACAATGCCTTGTCACCATTTATTAATGTAAGTTTTATTTGTTGCCCTATCAGAATATAATCCGCTTCGTTAAACCAAAATAACTTAGGTTTATATACATTTTCAATTCCTGTGGCGCTTTTAAAGGATTTCTTAACTTTATTTAATTCATTTCTATATTAGTCTTTAATGTTCTTAATTTTTTATCTGAGATTCTCCTAAGATGAAACGTTCACTCCAATTTCATTTAATTCCAGAAATAACTTCTTAAAACTGTGGGTATCAAACTACACCACCATATTCAAAGAATGAGCTGACCAAAATTTCGTAACCCAATTCCCTCTTTTCTCTGGTACATCCACTCATAATCCTCACCGGTAAATGAATTATTTTTAAACCATTTCCTACAACCTGTCCAGTTGAGTTTATTATTGAATAATGCTTAATATTCAAGAAAGCAGTAGAAACTCGTTTTACACATGCTTTCAACAGGGACAGCTGCGTTTATCTTGGTGAGGCTTGAAAACCGGTCCTGGAAAATCGTCGTAGAGGGTGTAGTGCATGCCTATCAGCCTACGACGTAGCAAAGAATCACGCACGTTTGGTCGTCCACGGGCAGCATCGGAGTTAGCTCAATAGTTCTCAGCCTATTGGCCAGTACGGGTCGATTCACACCCAAAGACGTCGGTGGGGCTAGCCGTCGAAACAATACGTTCTTACAACATAATCCGACAGTATTCAGATGAAGATTTCTTTGTTGCTATATGCTGGGAAAGTTCTCCGTCTTCATTCTTAGCTGATTATTTGATCATCAGTGAGAGTTAATGTCAACAGCTTATATTTATTTACCATTATAAATTAAGCTTAACGTCCAGTGGCGTAACTAGGTCAACAAGGGCCACGGTGCAAATAATTTATTTTGGGCCCTCAGGCCAGACAGGCGACCTTTTTTTGCTTCGTGTGCTGGTATAGGCCCCGTGAGCTGAGGATGGGGGCCCTTGAGTTGTCCTTAGGGGCCCCATGAGCAGTGGTTGGGGGCCCCCTGAGATGCGAGGGCCCTTAGTGGGGGTCTTCCTGTGTCTCAGGGGCCCCTTTAGACGACGGTAGAGCTTTGGGGTCCCTTGAGGTATGCTTAGGGGCCCCCTGAGCGTAGGGGCCCCGGTGCACTACACCGCCTAGCCCCATCGTAGCTACGCCCCTGCAACTTAACGTTCAGAAATAAAAATTCGTTGTATTTTTATAGATCATCTTATGAACTGATCATTTCGTTAATATTCATTCATCTATTCAATTTAAAATTTCAGAGACTAATCTAAATGTCCTTCACCTATTTACGGCATATTTATGAAATTATATATATATTTGCACGTAGTTATAAACTGTTACAGTAGCAAAGGGAATAAAGTTCCCTATTTACCGAAAAATTTTATTAGTGCAATAAGGAAATAAATTGTCAAAAATTTCAGATTGCAATTCGATTTTTAAAGCAATGAAAATAACGACTCTCATGCACGTAAATATCCTAAATATACATACAAATTTAAAAAAAAGGATAATTTAATAACAACCGCTTAACTAAGTTGAAAGCTGGAATGGCGTAAAAACGCTAATAACACGTACAAACTGCTGGGCGCTATGCAGCAGACACCTCATTCTACTGTTGACGAATGGACATAAGCCCGATAATTGTACGCTGAATGTATTTGTGATTTATCAGTGTTTCGTTGCGGTTCCAGCCTTCAACATTGGCAAGCGATGGTTACTGTCATAGTCAAACGTTTAATTTATCCTGTTTTATATACTGTATAAACTGAATGAAAATTAGTAGTGAAATCTTATCCAGTTTTAGTGCCTCTTACAATTTGCAGTAATATCATTTAATGTTTTTATTGAATTGTTCTTTAATGGCCTAACTCTGACAAATCCTTTCTTTTTGTTATTTTAATTTCCCACAACATCCAAAGTAATAATTTGAGCATTATGGTCTGACAAACCATTTTCCATTGGAATTGTTCCATATATTTCTAATTTATTGTGCTCTACAAAAATGTTATCAATAATAGTACTACTATCTTTTTGTTTTCTAGTTGGGAATTTACAGTTTGATAGAGATTGAATGATCTAAGCATTCCTAGAAGATAATCTGTCTGGTTACATTCTACAACAAAATTTATGTTGAAGTCTCCACAGAGGTTAATTTCCCTTTTAGTTCGTGATAAATTTATTAGAACCACTTCAAGTTTATTACAAAATTTACTGAAGTCTCCTGTGGGAGCCCTATAAACTGTCAGCACTATAAGATATTTGTTTTCTAATTCTAACTGTATTGCACAACATTCAAAATCTTGTTCTATACAGTATTTACTTACATCTAAAGATTTTGTCTCAGTATTTTCTCTTACATATATTGCTGCACCACCCATTCTCATCTCTGACCTGCAATAACATGAAGCTAATCTATATCCAATAAAAGGGAGGAAATATATTTCAGAATTCTTCAGATGATGTTCTGTCAGACATGTGATATTTATGTTAAGATTCAATGATTTTTGGGTTTCTTCTATAGATATTATCAACCTATCAATTACGTATATTCTATTTATGTAATACTGAACAGTTAATAAATAGAAAGATTGATTAAATGATAATATTGGATTTAAAGTGTAACAATTTCCTCATAGAGATTAAATTTATTAAATAAAGAACATTGATATTCACAATTTTATCCACATTACCTAGACTCAATTTTTTTCTTGTTGCACATGTAGGTTCCGGCAGTATATGTACCAACGGGCAGTGGGTTATGAACTGACTCCACTCAGACTGAACATTGAAGCAGATGTAGAGATACCTCTCTTATCTCTTGAAACTCCTATAGAAGATTGTAATTTTGAAATCTACGCAACAGATATCATGAATAAACCTTTCAATATATATGAGGAGGGAAGAGTAATACGAGCTAAGAACTACTATACTGCGGAAGTTACAGCTGTAATAACTGTGTTGGGTCCGTTCAGTATCAGCTACATAAATATAAAAAGTCCTACTGAGATGAATGTAGCTAAAAAACATCGAAAGAATGACCTTATTACTGTATATAATGGAGAAACCGTAGAGGTGAGGCTATGTTGTGGTTACTGTATTATCAAATACTGTATGCTCTGTTCAATTTAAAATATAACAGTTTGTTATTTAATTTGTTCTAAAACATTAAAATAACAAGTTGATAGTAATAAATAATAATGATAATTATTCGTAAATAACTTGGTGTTATTCACATTAGGTTTACACAGTTTCGATATTTTAAATTTCACAATCGATATTTTAAATTCCAGCATTGAGATTTTAAATTCAACACTCGGTTAAGTTTAGACATTCATAAGCGCAAGTTAAAGTCATTGGCCTGTTCTGTCTCCAATATAATTGTTGTTTAATTGCTTTCTAATTAATTAAAATAAAAATTTCCTAGTATTTCGTAAATAACTGATTATTTACTATCCACATTAGCACAAAATTGTATCGATCTGTTAAATTCCATCTTAGGTTTAATTTTGAAATTAATTAGCATAAGTTTTAGTACCTGGGTGACCGATCTTCACTAGGCATCTTTCGATTTCTATTTAATATCCAAGATTTCGAGTAAAGTTTGATTAAAGTAAAAGGCTTGA
>CM061920.1:153074564-153121530 GCA_031002005.1 Vandiemenella viatica
TGTAGAGGTTAGTTATGTCAAAGTAAACAAACTGATAACCTAGTGGAATATTTATGTCTTTCAGTGTCCTTGGCAGTTCAGAGCTGTTTTTGATGGAATACGAAGTTTCATTAGTGAAAAACTTTTTTAATATTTCGTATAGCTTTTTAGTCAGTCTGTATGCAGAGCTATTCATTGAGTTGACTATTGTTCTGATTGGGATTCCTTCTTTATGTATTTTTTGCTGTGATCGTAGGCGGGGGGCTTTAGGATTCACGCAGAGGAGGAATTTCTTTTCAATGTCCGTTAATAGGAAATTTGTTCTCTTTATCTGATCTTTGATATTGTTTTGGAATTGTTTTGTGGAGTCCTTATGTATCTCATTTATGTAGTTTTAGTTGAAGAATTTGAGTGTTTTTTCTATGTATTCATATTCCTTCATTAAACAGTTACAGACTTTCACAAAGTCCATATATCACGGATAAAGTAAAACCAAAAAGTTATTTATTTGACTGGTACATTTCGCGATTACGTATGTACGAATCTCTGAGATTTTAATAAGCTTAATTGTTTCCTACCGTCTGCCGAAAAAATTCTTAGGTTATGGTTTAACCTAGTCCTTATAACTAATACAGATAAAATAGAGTAAATATTGAATCCCCTTCTCCTTACATGAATTTCTGCGTCTAAGTGATACACATAAAATATCGTTAATATTTAATCTCCTTCTCCTTACATGAATTTGTGTGTCTAGCTGTAAATGAACGAAAAGCAAGGTGATGGAAAGAATATAATATGGTGGCTGTTGATTTGCGAGTGAAGGCTGGCACGTTACCGTTCTCTACGCAATAGCAATAGTAGCTACAGACGACGTACCCAGACTCCATATTAGCGTTTTATATAATAGGATTGCAATGGTTAGTAAGGATATAAACTTGAATAGAATGGTCCTTGAGTTATCTTCCGGTCTGTAAGTCTCCCACTCAGGCATACAGCCGGAAGATCTCCGTTATCACACTGTAAGCGAGCCTCTGGTTACCATCCAGCGGCCTGCCCCAGCCCACTTCATGACCTGAAATTTCCTCAACACCAGTAAAATATTCTTGAAATCCAAAAAGTAATCTAACCATGGCCAGCCTGCTGGCACCATGTGACTAGTTCTTTGTGGGCGGAACAAACAAATTAAAGTTTTAGTATCATTCTAGTGGAAAAGATTACAAGTGCAGAAAGTATGAATCAGATTTCAGTTAATAATATTTTTCAAGTGTTGCTTAATGCACAGAATAAACTTAAAATGACTATAGATACAATTTTAATTTTATAGTTAGCTTGACTTCTGTGATCTCAGATTGTAATGATTAAGTTTCTGAGATGTTTGAGCTGTTGAGTCAGGATTCTTGCTGTGTAACCCATATGAATGTTTGTTAGTTTTTGTATCCGAATTTACTAGTTGTTTTACTGGTTTAACCAATCGTGTTTTGTTATCTACTGGTTTGGTGGTATTCAAAATATTTTTAAGAACCCTCTAATATAACCGAAGTCTATTTCTATGAACGACTGTGGTTCTATCTGGTTGTTGAATTCCCACTGTTACAGGTAATAAAAGTTCTTTGACTTCGTACGGGCTCATCCATCTAGTAGTGAACTTTTTCGACACGTTTTTTTTTCTAATGAATGGTTTACAGAGCATAATATAATCTCCCATATTAATATTTTGCGGTTTCGCGGTCTCATTGTAATATTTGGCCTTCGATATAAGAGGATGATAGTTATTACGAGACGCACCCTAACCAACAATTTTTTAAGCTTAAAGCCAGACTTCGTATATTTGGATTATAATTTTGTTTTTGTTTTTTTGTAAACTTGGAACATTTGGAAAGGTGATCTCATTTCTCTACCACGGAGCACTTCAACAGGTGTTTTTCGAGTACTGGTGTGAATTTTTTAGTTGTAACATGATATTAATAGGGTAAAATTGATTACCAACTGTCGTAAGATTTGTTGACATAGCAACTAAGCATTTTACCAATGGCTTTATTCATATCTCCTTTCTACCGTTCTCAGCAGGGTGATAGCTTCTAGTCCTCAATTTTTCAATACCTAATAGTTTGCAAACTTGTTTAAACAATAAAGACATAAATGATGATCCTCTATCCGTAATTATCGCCTCAGGAACCCCATAAAGTAAAAACCAATTAACTACAATACAATACATTCATTTTCCATTGATCCCAATATAAGAGACTGGCTCTGTGGGATGTGGAAAGTTGTCAATTTACAGATAAACAGTTGCATAACAAAATAATAAGTACACCACTAGATGTACAGTCATAGTATACATGGTACATTAAACACTTCCATTACAAAATAATACATACACCAGAAGATGTACAGTCATAGGATATATGATACATTAAAAAAAAAATTAACAAAATAATACATACACCACAAGATGTACAGTCGTAACATATATGGTACTATAAACAATTACATAACAAACTAAATACATACACCAGGAGATGTACAGTCATAGCATACATGGTAAATTAATTATTTGAAACTATATTTACACAAGATACTGGCAGTTATTTTTAAGAGTCCTTAGAAATAAATTCTTCAACAGAGTAGAAGGAGTTGTCAATTAAAAATTCTTTCAATTTTTCCTGAATTTATTCTTATCATCTACTAGATATTTAATATGTGTTGGGAGCATATTGAAGATATGTATCCCTGAATATCGGACCCCTTTTTGAACTAATGACAATGACTTGTAAGTCTTGTGAAGATCATTTTTACTTCTAGTGCCGTAATTGTGTATTTTACTATTTGTTTCAAACAAAGTATAATTTGTGACTACAAAGGACATTAATGTGTATATATATTCAGATGCTAATGTTTAAATCCCTAACTTCTTGAACAGCTCTCTACATGAAGTTCTATTGCTAACCCCACACATTATTCTTATTACACGCTTTTGGGCTCTGAACACTTTATCTCTATGGGTAGAATTGCCCCAGAATATTATTCCATATGACAATAAGGAGTGAAAATAAGCAAAATAAACTAGCTGCCTCATACGGAGATCCCCTAAAGCTGAAATTGTATGAATTGCAAACATGGCTGCTCCCAATCGCTTTAGTAAGTCAGAAACATGTACTTTCCAATTTAAATTATGATCAATATACAAACCTAGAAATTTCACACTATCTACCTCTTGAATGGACTGGTCTGCAAATTTTATGTCTATGTCAGGTGTTACTCTGTGTGATGTACTGAATTGCATATACTGAGTTTTATCAAAGTTTAAAGACAAGCCATTAGCTGTAAACCATTTATTAATCAGTTCAAAGATATAATTTGAAATATATTCTGTAGATAAATCTGGAGTGTTTTTAATTCCTATGTTTGTGTCATCTGCAAATTGGACAAATTTTGAGTTTTTAGATGAAACACAGGGTAGATCATTTATATATATTAAAAACAATAGTGGCCCCAATATAGAACCCTGAGGTACTCCACATCTGATTAATTTCCACTCAGAAAACAGTGGACCTCTTAAGGCAGCCTTAAAATTCTCCATTGACACTTTCTGTTTTCTATTTAGAAGGTAAGAACTAAGCCATTTATTAACAATGCCATCTATACCATAATACTTAAGTTTCTGTATCAGAATTTTATGATCTACACAGTCAAATGCTTTAGATAAGTCACAAAAAATTCCCACAGGAATTAATTTATCATTTATTCCTTCTAAAATATTGTCAGTGAATGCAAATATAGCTTGTTCTGTTGAATGACCCTTTTGAAAACCAAATTGTGATTTAGTTAGAATATTATTATTTTTTAGATGTTCATAAACTCTATTGTACATTGCTTTCTCAAAAACTTTGGAGAAGGCTGTTATTAATGAAATTGGTCGGTAATTCGATACGGCTGCCTTATCTCCCTTTTTATTGAGTGGTTTAACTACAGCATACTTAAGCCTTTCTGGAAAAGTCCTCTCAAGTAGAGATATATTGAATAGATAACTTAGTATATTACTTAATTCAGTAGAGCACAATTTAATTAATCTGCTGGAAATCCCATCATAACCACTTGAGTATTTGCTCTTAAGGGATTTGATAATTTTTCTTATTTCTTCTGGAGTAGCTAATTTTATAGACATAGAGTTAAATTTTTTTGGAAGCCTTTTTTGACAAAATCCATACTGTGTGTCACTGAGCTATTAGCAGTCAATTTATCAGCAACAGATAAAAAATGTTTATTAAAATTATCAGCAATTGAGAAATTAGATTCTACTGAATTTTCTTTGACAAAAATATCATTACTTGTTTGATTACTCTTTCCTGTTTCCTTTTTTACAATGTCCCATATTGTTTTAATTTTATTTTCAGAATCATGATTTTATGTTTGTAGTACATACTTTTAGATTCTTTAATAACCTTTTTCAGTATTTTGCAGTACTGTTTGTAATGTGTTTTAACATTAGCATTCTCACTGTTCCTAGAAGCAATATACAACTTCCTTTAATTATGCATGATGTTCTAATGCCAATAGTTATCCAAGGCTTTTGTTCTTTTTGAGAAGCATGACACTTTTACAAGGGGAAGCAACTTTCAAAGAAATTTAATACAATGTCACTAAAAATGTTGTATTTTTCATCCATACCTTGAGCACTGTATACCTGTTCCCAGTTTGTGGCATTCAGGCACTTTCTAAAACAAGTAACTGACTCATCATTTATTACACGCTGAAGTTTAAAGACATTACTCTTAGTGCTAGTTCCTATTGAAGTGTTGATGGTTAATAACTGGGCATCGTGATCCGAAAGTCCATTGATGGATGGCTTGATGGTATAACTGAATTTTGAGGTATCTAGGAAAACATTGTCTATAGCTGAGTGACTATTATTCATTATTCTAGTTGGAAAATTAACTACCTGAGTTAAATTGAATGAACTGACTAATGATTCTAACATGACTTTACAGGGTAAGTTATTTAGAAAATCTACATTAAAATCACCACATACTACTATGTTGACTTCTTTTCTGCTTAAAAATGTTAATAAGAGTTCAAACTGGTTCATAAAATGAGAAAAGTTTCCCGATGGTGCTCTATATACTGTTACTATTATGAAAATTTCATTATTGAATCTTAGCTGTGTAGCACAGGCTTCAAAATGTTGGTCAACACAATATTTGCTAATACTTATATCCTCAAAACTATAACCATTTCTAACATAAGTGACAACTCCTCCTTTTTCCAAGTTCGTTCTACAATAATGAGAAGCTAAATTAAAATCAGTTACATATGACATACCTATTCCTGTAGTTATATGGTGTTCAGACAAGCATAAAACATCAATTCTACTGATATCATTTAATTCATTTATGTGGACTAGCAATTCATCCACTTTATTTGTTAACCCTCTGATATTCTGATGTAGTAAATTAATCCCTACACAATTTTTAGTTTCGGTATCTGAAAACTCGTTATTGTTTAAACTAATTTCTCTTAAAAATCTCTGCCTAATACATGATCCTAATCTAAAAAAGGAGCTGCCCTAACACCATTAACAACAGATATCTTTTCATGTGAATTTGTGGCCCCAATTAATTGTTTCGCTATGAGATCTGAAAGAACCCCCTTCCCTCTACTATTGAGGTGTAGGCCATGCCTAGTATAATCCCACCTATCAATAGCATCTACAGGTACCAAGCCCATGCCAGAGCCAATATCAGACATAAGATACCGTTCCAGTTCCAGATTCACTCGCCTCACAGCAGAGTTCATCTGTGGCCGATCATAGCGTCTCAAGACCGACATCACACTGACCCGAGTGTGGCACGTTGCTTCTGCTATTTTCTCCAGGTCATCTCTGATGCTATACCTATCATTCCTGCCCAAACTATTTCCCGCTTCTCCCACTATCACTACATGATCCTCATCTTTGAAATCCTTACACAAAGAACCTATATCTTCTACTACCTGACCAAGACTAGCACTAGGTTTGAAGAAACTTATGACCTTGAAACCTGATCCTAATATTTCCTGTACAAAGGCTTTAGCTAATGATTCTGCGGTTTGATCAGATAAAAGGACCATTACCAGATATCTGGAAAATGCATCAGAAATCTTGAGTATGTAACTGCTACCTTCTCAACTGCGTTGGAAAGGGTTCATAACGTCAAGACCGATTCTTTGGAAAGGTTTTGTCTTTTCAGGTAGTGTCAGAAAAGGTTCTCTCGCTTACCTAGACCATATCTTTAAATACATTTAGGACAACTTTTCACATATTTTCGTACGTCTTCTCACCTGTACGACCACCAACATTCGCTCTCTATTCGCTGGTTAGTTGCATCGAAACCACAATGACCTGATGTGATTGAGTCATGATACAATTTCATAATAGGTTCTCTCAGTGACTAGATAACCCGTGCGAAAATTTCGCGAAGAAAATGCAATGAATAGTGAGGTTGAATGATTGTAACATAATGAAAAGTAGAACCGTACTTTTGTAGCAAATATATATATATATATATATTAGTGTAATAGGTATGCATCAACATACTCGCAACATATTACGAAACAGTTAGGAAAATTTAAAACACTCTGTTTTTATGACAAACTGTCACTGACCTTAACAGAATAAAACCAACCTGAACAAAATGCACACAACATACTGTGCGAATAAAATGTTTACATTGGAATTGTATAGCAATACGACAGTGTTTCCGTAACAGAAAACAAATATCCGAAAATCTACTTATTGAATAAAAAAAGTTAATTGACATCTCTGTGATTATTATTATTTTATTTTCATTTAATTGCAATGGAGCACAGGCTTCGGTGGCAATTTCCCCACACCCCCACCTTCCCCCTATCCTGCACCCACCTACATTTGCCCTCTACAAATTTTACCTTTAAATTCTTTCAACGTTTTTGGTAAATTATTCATCATTTCTCTTGGTAACTCATTCAAATCCCTGACACCCTTACCTAAATAAGAGAATCTTCCCACACCCTTGTATTTGAAATAGAGTGCCAGCTTGTGGTCATGGTCATCTTTTCCCTTCCATGCACTACTTTTCATACCTATTGCAATATCTTTCCATGCCTAATCGCCAGTATATACCCTGCACACTCCCATGCCCCTTCTCATCCTCCTCCTGTCTTGCAATGAATCCCATTCCAGCTCCTTTATCATATCCGTCACTGATTTAATTCGGTGATAATTTCCAGAAACATCTCTAGCAGCCTTTTTTTGCACCCTCTCCAATTTCTGTACTTTATACGCAAAATGAGAGGCCCATACTACACTACCATATTCGAGCAATGGTCTGACCAAAGTTTTGCAACCCAATTCCTTTACTTCTCTCGTACATCCCCTCATCACTCTCTCCAACAAGTGCAGAATTTTTAAACCTTTTCCTACCACTGACCAATGTGTCCTGCCCAGTTAAGCTAGTTATCAAAAGTAATGCCAAGAAATTTACATTTCAAGTCTTCAGCAAGCAATTCTTTCCCCATCTTATATTGTTAATTAACCTTTTGTTTTTTATTTGTGTGTCTAATAAGCTGACTCTTCTTTGCATTTATCTTCAGCCCATGTTTACCAACACAACTAGATATCCTGTCCAGATCAACCTGCAAACTGTTTACAATCCTCAATTTTTTTGATTCTTTTATATAGCATTATGCCATCTGCAAACAATCTAATTTCAGATAGTAAACAATCAACACAATTATTCATTAGAATAATGAATAGCAATGGTCCCAATACGCTACCCTGTGGCACACTCATTTTTACTTCCACTTCTTTTGATACTACATTTACTACACTAACTTTCTGTTTTCTACCTTTTAAAAATTCTTCTCCCCACCAAATCAGTTTCTCATCCACTCCAATAGTCTTTACCTTATTTACTACCATTTTATGGCTTACTCTGTCAAACACCTTTCACAGATCTAGTGCTAAACTATCAATTTTGCCTTGCTTGTCCATTTCATCTGACATATCTTGCATATATCCCACAAATATCCGCTGCTGCAATCTAGGAACTTGGCTCTGAACAGCCTCATACGCGCTACCACTTTAAGCAACAAATTCCGAAAAATTCTTTTTTAATTTATTATTTTACATAACTGGAGACCTTAATTTTTAAAACGATATGTGATTTATCGATTTCGGCTAGGTATCGAAGAAGATAAATGGCTTGTAATCATAATAAAAAAAAACTTGTTGTATAAATAATATTGATACTTTCGCTCTTTAAGGGTCGAATTCCATTTTTTTTTTTTTAAATATGGTGAGAGCAAAGTTGGTCTTTAAAATGATACCTCATTTATCGATTTCAGTTTTTTGTCAAGCGAAGTAAGAAAAAACGTTTTGAGAAATGATGATATTTTTGCCCCTTAAAGGTTGAATTTCAAGAAAGTTTTTTCCTAAATTATGATCTGACCATAGCGGGTAAATCAATATTTAAATCGATCCCCTATTTATTGATATCGGTTAGGTATCAAGGGAAATAAATAGCTGGTGACAGAAAAATGCGTTGTAAACGCACTTTAGAAAAGTTACCATTTTTGCCCTTTAATTACGAGAAATTCCTTTCATAAAATATAATTTTACTACGGCGGAGACCTTGTTCTTTAATATCATCCCTCTTTTATCTATATCGGTTAGATATTAAGGGAGATACATCGCTCATGACACAAATATGTGTTATAGAAAAAATTGTGCTATTTCTCTTTAAGCGTTGAATTCCAAAAACATTCTTTCTTAAAATATGATGTCACCAAGCTAAGGCATTACTCCTCATAATCCTACATCATTTACCAATTTTGGTTCGATATCCAGGGAGACAAATGGCTCGAAATACAAAAAACCTATTTTAGAAAAATTTGACATTTTTGCCCTTTAAGGGTCGAAATTACGAAAAATTCCTTTCTTTAAATATAATGTTACCACGGTGGAGACATCGGTCTTTAATATGACACCTAATCTTATATATATATATATATATTTCACTTTTCAGCCATCAGACCTAGCACAAATCACTGGTGTTTGTGTGTGGAAGTAGCATGAAGTTTCCTCTCGTGCACAACGTTGGCCGAATGTCGATAGCTGTGGGGATGTGGGAGATATGATGGTTAAAAGTGGTCGATGCAGGGCATTTTCGCATTTTGACCAAAGACATGTGTCTCCGTATAAGCCACTCTGCTGCCACAATAACATAGCACAGACCAATGGTTTTTGTGTGTGGAAGTGGTATCATGTCTCCTATCGTGCACTATGGTGGTTATATAATGGTAGCTATGGGGGTGTGGGAGATATGGTGGTTGATAGTGGTCGATCTGCGGCATTTTCATTTTTCTACCAAAAACGTATGTGTCACGGTGTATCACTTTTCAGATCAACCTATCTAGCGCAGATCACTGGTGTTTGGGTGTGGTAGTAGCACAGAGTCACCAGTAGATCACAAAGTTGGCCGAAATTCGGTAACTGCAGTAGTGTGAGAGATATGATGGTTGAAAGTGGCCGATCAAGGGTATTTTCGTATTTCGACCAAAGATATGTGTCTCTGTATATGTCACATTTCTGCCACAACTACATAGCATACACCATTGGTGTTTGTGTGTAGTAGTGGTATCGTTTCTCCTAACGCATACTAGGGTGCTTAGATGTCAGTAGCTAGAGGGGTGTGGGAGATATGGTTGTTGAAAGTGGTCGACATGCGGCACTTTCACATTTCTACCAAAAAGTATGTGTCAAGGTGTATCACTTTTGAACAAAACTATCTACCGCAAATCACTGGTATTTGTGTATGGTAGTACCACAGAGTCACACGTCGATTACAAAGTTGGCCGTATTTCGGTAACCGCAGTAGTATGGGAGATATGGTGGTTGAAAAATCCCGATCAAGGATATTTTCGTATTTCCATCAAAGACATGTGTCTGCGTACATATCACTCTGCTCCCAAAACGACAAAGCATAGGTCATTGGTGTTTGTGTGTGGTAGTGTTATCGAGTCTGCTATCGTGTACTATGGTGGTTAGATGTCGGCAGCTATGGGAGTGTGGGAGATATGGCCGTTGAAAGTGGTCGACCTGCAGAACTTTCATATTTCTACCAAAAACATATGTATCATGGTGTATCACGTTTCAGCAAAACAATCTAGCGCAGATCACTAGTGTTCGTGTGTGGTAGTAGCTTGGATCACCTGTCGATCACAACGTTGGACTAATTTGGTAACTACAGTAGTGTAGGACATATGGTGGTTAAAATTGGTCGACCTGCGGCACTTTCATATTTCTACCAAAAACGTATGTGTTATGGTGCATTGCTTTCCAGCCGAAACTATCTAGATCAGATCACATGTGCTAGTGTGTGGTAGCACCACAGAGTCACCCGTCGATCGCAACGTTGGCCGAATTTCGGTAACTGTGGTAATGTGGGAGATATGGTGGTTGAAAGAGGCCGATCAATGGTATTTTTGAATTTCGACAAAAGACATGTGTCTCCGTATATGTTACTCTGCTGCCACAACTACATTGCATAGACCATTGTTGTTTGTGTGTGGTAGTGGTATCGTGTACTAGTTTGATAAATGTCGGTAGCTAGGGGGATGTGGGAGATATGGAGGTTGAAAGTTGTCGACCTGTGACACTTTCGTATTTCCACCAAAAACGTATGAGTCATGGTGTATCACCTTTTAGTCAAACCTATCTAGTGGTCGACCTGCGGCAGTTTCATATTTCTCCCAAAATCGTATGTCTAATGGTGTATCACTTTTGGGCCAAAACTGTCTAGCGCTGATCACAGGTGTTTGCGTGAGGCAGTACCACAGTGTCACACGTCGATCACAACGTTGACCGAAATATGGTAACTCCAGTGGTGTGGAAGATATGGTGGTTGAAAGAGGCCGTTCATGGGTATTTTCGTATTTCGACCAAATACATGTGTCTTCGTATATGTTACTCTGCTGCCACAACTACATTGCATAGGCCTTTGGTGCTTGTGTGTGGTAGTGGTATCGAGTGTCCTATAGTGTACTATGGTGGTTAGATGTCGGTAGCTATGGGGGTGTGGGAGATATGGCGGTTGAAAGTGGTCGACCTGCGGCACTTTCATATTTCTACCACATACGTATGTGTCCTGGTGTATCACTTTACAGCAAAACGTATCTAGCGCAGATCACTGGTGTTTACGTGTGGTAGTACCCCACAGTCCCACGTCGATCACAACATTGGCTGAATTTCGGTAACTATGGTAGTGTGGGAGATATGGCTGTTGAAAGAGGCCGATCAAGGGTATTTTCACATTTCGACCAAAGACATGTGTCGGCGTATATGTCACTCTGCTGCCACAACTACATAGCATAGACCATTGGTGTTTCTGTGTGGTATTGGTATCGTTTCTCCTAACGCATACAAGGGTGGTTGCATGTCGGTAGCTAGAGGGGTGTGGGAGATACGGTAGTTGAAATTGTTTGACCTGCGGCACTTTCATATTTCTACCAAAAACATATGTGTCATGGTGTATCACTTTTGAGACAAAAAAATCTAGCGCAGATCACTTGTGTTTGTGTGTGGTAGCACCACAGAGTCACCCGTCGATCACAACGTTGGTCGAATTTCGGTAACTGTGATAGTGTGGGAGATATGGTGGTTGAACGATGCCGATCAAGGGTATTTTTGTTTTTCGGTCAATGACATGTGTCTGCGTATATGTCACTCTGCTTTCGCAACTACATAGCATGGACCATTGGAGCTTGTGTGTGGTAGTGGTATAGTGTGTCGTATTGTGTACTATGCATGTTAGATGTCGGTAGCTGGAGGGGCTGTGAGAGATGTGATGGTTGAAAGTGGTCAACCAGCTGCAATTTCGTATTTCTACCAAAAACGTATGTGTCATGGTGTATCACTTTTCAGCCAAAACTGTCTAGCGCAGGTTACTGGTGTTTTTGTGTGGTTGTAGAACAGTGTCACTTTTCGATCACAAAGTTGGCTGAATTTCGGTAACTGTGGGAGTGTGGGAGATATGGTGGTTGAAATTGGTCGACCAAAGATATTTTCGTATTTCTAACAAAGACATGTATGTCCGTATATTTTACTTTGCTACATGCTCTACATAGCGCAGATGACTGGAGTTATTGTGTGGTAATAGCATCGAGTCTCCCATGGTGCACTATGGCAGTTAGATATCGGTACCTGTCAATCCTAATTGTTTACAAACACGACGAAGTCGTGGGTACCAGCTAATTTATCTATATCGGTTAGATATTAAGGGATATAAATCGCTCGTGACACAAAACCACATTGCAAAGATGTTGATATTTTTGTCCTTAACGGGTCGAATTCCTAAATATCTCCGTCTTGATATATGACGTCACTAAAGCGGAGATGTTATTCCTTAAAATGATACTTCTTTAAACGATTTCAGATAGGTATTCAGGGAGATAAATGACTCGTAACACAGAAAACAGCATTTTATAAATATTGACATTTTTGCAATTTCAGGGGCGAATTCCGAAAAGGTTTTCTTCGTAATATAAGATGTGACCAAACTGGACACCATATTCTTTGAAATGACACCTCATTTATTGATTTCGGTTAAGTATGAAGGAAGATACAGCCTTGTGACAAAAAAACACCTTTTAGAAATAA
Source organism: Vandiemenella viatica (assembly GCA_031002005.1). Classification (NCBI taxonomy): domain Eukaryota; kingdom Metazoa; phylum Arthropoda; class Insecta; order Orthoptera; family Morabidae; genus Vandiemenella; species Vandiemenella viatica. The sequence goes on from CM061920.1 coordinate 153,087,214, forward strand.
TGCCATATATATGATTTTGGTACCGTAATCCTATCACCACCCTTGGTAACACGATATGAAATGTTACCGCCAAACACAAACCATTTCTGTTATCTCCATTTGCATACTTCGTCTTAATCTGTGCTATAGGTAATTCAGTTAGTGAGGGTGGTTCTTCACTGTTAACTACTCTGATATTTCTTCTTAAACCACCGGTATTTATGTGCAAAACTCCCGGTTTATGAACCACGTCATATCCGTACTATGACAGTTGTAGGGTCTATCGCATTAACCTGCTTGATGGATCCTTGAAATTAAGCATCCATTTTAACGCAGAATGTTCCGTTACTATCGTAAATTTTCTCCTGTAAAGATAACAACGAAACTGTTTGACACTCCAAATCACAGATAACTTCGTTTTTCGCGGTTGTGAAATTGATTTCTGGTTAAGTAAATTGACGAGATAGTCTTCACCATCTGTTACTAGTGACAGTACAGAATCAAGAACATAATTTCACGCATCAGTTGCAAGCACGAAAGGTTTACTGAAATCATGAAATATTAGAATTTCATAACTGTTAATGGCTTTTTTCATAATATTCATGGCATCCTCACACTCATTCGTCCATTGAAATTTGACTACTTTTCTTAACAGTTTCGTCAATGCAAACGTTTGGCCTTAAGGCCATAATCTTGGATAAATTTTCTATAGTAGTTTGCAGGCGCTAAGAAAGATTGCAATTCATCCACACAGGTGGGCGTTGGAAATTTTTTTTACTGATTCAACAAGTCTTAGAGGATGTGGTTTAACCCTATATTTAGTGTTGTGAAAACCTAAATACTCTATTCTGACAGTGCAATATTGCACATTTTAATTGATAAATTTTAATGAGCTTGTTTCAAACGTTCAAATACAGATCTTAGTCTTTGGATATGCTCTTCCAGATTTTTTGAAAATATTATTATATCATCTAAATATACAAGAGTCGGCAGTAAGCTGCCGCCCAGGTTAGATGTGACGCTGGCACTGTGATACACGTTGGCTGCCGGATGGATAACTATAAAATATATTTTAATATGTGACTTAAGTACAAAATGTACTATTTTTATTGGGAAGAGTTTATTTAGATTGATGTAATATTTTTTTAACAAGTTCTTAAGGAAACTCCCTTAAGGCGAGTCGAAACCGGTAAACAATAAATTCAATGAATATTGCAACAGGAGGCTGTGATTCATTTTACAAATATACAAGAGTTGAAAATGGTTTTAACCTCGTAAAACTCTATCTAAGAGTCTCTGAAAGGTGGCAGGACCGCTCGTAACCGTTGCAGGCAATTTACTGTTTGGCATAAATAATTCCAAAAATTCATTTAACAAATTTTCCATTTTCTCCCTTTCTATAGATGGTAATTGTTTAATCTTATCTTTAAAAAAAATATATTTCTCCCTTTGAACAGTACATAATTTTTCCTTCAGTGCTTCATTATTAGTATCACTGAAATTACAGAATATACTACTCGCTAATTCATTTTCTCTTAAAATTCCTATTTTTGCTATTTTATGACCAAGGGGTATTACATCACTTTCACCAAAATTTTCAACTGATACAGGTATATATTTGATTTAATTAATTACTCGCACTTTACAAATGCTTCTTTTCAAGTAACACTGATTAGAATCTAACCTAAAGGATACTTCTGGAAGGTCTACTAAAACTACTTAATTTTCATCACATTCTATGTTATCTTTAATGGGTAAGTTCATAATTTTCCCTGAAGCTTTTCCGCCTTACTTAGACTGACGACAGATTTATAAGTCCGTGTAGCTGGTAAATGTCCGTTCATGACACCTTCACTTACGCAAAGACCTTTTTTGAATCTGAGTACGACAAAGGGGGGTCTATGATCTCGCGTTTCCTCAAAACAATTGTACGTTTCGTCACGTCAAGTATTTCATTATATTTAATTACAAAATCCTTCCCTAAAATTCCACTATATCTTGGATTCAGTTTACAAACAACATAAAAGTTGCATAATACACACAATCATCTGTAGTTGAATTCACATCTTTCATACAAAAAATATCAATAAGTGCATTGCTATCTAATCCTGTAATTCTACAATCAGACTGTCTTGAATCACTAATACCCCAAATATCTTTAGACAATAATGTAACTTCAAATCCTGTATCAATAAGTACTTTATATTGTTTTCCTTCAATATTTACTATTACAATGAGATCTGCCACTTTGGGGTTACTACGATATATAGTTACAGGTATCGTTCTGGTTAAGGACGTGACAACGTGGCCTTGCAAACCCCTAATGCGTTTAACTTTTTCTGTTAGTTATTGCTTCCACGCTGCCCCCCATTTCATCTACAGAAACCACTGTAATTTTTTGTACTGTAATTCCTAACATTATTTTCTTGAAAACCCTGATGATTTCCCATCAATGATCTCTCACTCTTACTTTTATAATTATCTTTATTATTAACTTTACTGTTATCTTTGTCGTTATCTGTATATAATCTTTCTTTACTATTTCTCCCAAACCCCCTTGTACAGTATGCTTTTCCATCATTTCCTTGGAATCTACTATCATCACTTCTTTTTAAATCTTCCACTATTGCTGCTTTGAAATCTACCCTCATTGTCAGTATGAAATCTTGCACTATTTCCTCCATAACATGTACTATTACCACCATGATAATCCCGAAAATCATTATCTTGACTACATGCGACGTCGATATTAAAATTACCTGCATTGTTAGTACTAGGTTTATAATATGCATTATTGGTAAATTTCCACCAACAGTTTTCAGATGCGTGACCTAATTTTTTTGCAAATTCCACATTTAAATTCTTTTTGTATGAAAAACTTGTTTTTCAAGATTCTCTTTTGGTCATTTCTAGGCATATTCATCACTTGTTCGAAAGTTTGGGCGTGCTATAATCCCTCAGAAAATGTTTTTGGTTTCTGAACACTTACACGTTCAGAACCATCTAATCTCCCTAAAAATTCGTCTAATGCCCACATGTCTGCCTTATAAAATTTCATTATATTTTCGTCCTCATTTTCCCGCAGAACATATGTATTACTATTAATCAATTTAATCCTATTTGCGAGCTGATCAAGATCCTCCCCTGGTCTCCTCTTAAATTTCTTAACTGCTCACGATAGAATCTGGCTCTATGTTTCTTGGAAAAACGCTTTTCAAGTTCAACTTGCTACAACTCAAATTCCCCTGCTTTAAAAAGATCGTCAAGTTTGATGAAGAACTCATTTATTGATTCATTAGGCTTTCCCCCTAAAGAAACTGAACTCATCATCGTTGTATTGTAAGCTCTGTTATTATAAGCTTGAGAATTGTTAGTTGCTTGCGTAGGTTGCGCAGGTTGCGCTACTCTGGCCTCTTGCACCGCTATTTTACGCATTAGTGAATCTATGAAATCTTACAAATTTCCTTCTCGACACTCTTAGTTAGTAGGCAACCTACCAGCAAGCACACCTTTTTAAATACTGCGAAAAATTGCCGAACTACAATGAGTTGTCACTGTTACCACACCATGTCACACTGGACGCCGTACTGTTATCTGCTGGACTGGGATGTTGCTGATGATAAGACGCTCCGCCGCTCCTCTCATTGTTTCGCCACCCGGTGTGGTCTCGCTGCTTGGCCGGTCGAACAGGTAGAAAGTCTTGTAGAATGATGATCGTTTTCCCTGCCAATATCTCGTTACCTTGCTATCGTATGATTCCACAAAATCCCACTTCTGACACCAAACGTTTTGACGACTATTTTGTCGTGTGGCCCTTGTGTATAGTCTTTACTTGGCTAAATTGGTTTCTTAATGTTTACTAAGACTTGTGACGTATTCTTCTTCTGCCACACAATCATTCTCCTTCAATATCTGACACCTAAATAAATTGTTTGTGGGCCTCATTGGCATCAGAGAATCCCACGCGTCGAATAATATACTCGCTATACACGATGTTTATTGCAACATACTTAGTAATTCTTAGTAATACTTAGTAACAAGTGAAATTCATCTGCGATCTTCACACGACGTAATGTCAGCGAAGCAAGGTTTATGTAGTAGAAATTATTCTACGACAGTTAGATGAACGAGAATTGACGGGTACTAGCTTAATTGATTGGTAGTCGATCCGAGGCAGAACTTGCCGCAATCAGAGATTGGGATACGAACTGGCAAAGTTACAAGTTGTATGTCCCAAGGTTAACTTAAGCTACGCGTGCAATTTTGTCACGCGCAGAATAATTTTCTGAGAAGTCGCCGGCGGCTTCCGTTCGTTGAAGCCAGCGATTCTTGCACATACGCCATCGGCTCAGACTTGGTGAAGTAAACCACAAGAATCTAAAAGAATTGAAATATGTCCGCTACAGTCTTTTAACACTTAGTGGATTATAGCGAATGAAGTGTGAAGCATTTCATTTAAATTGTATAAACTTAAGTTTGATACAGAATTATGTTTCGATATGAAGGAATATCAGTACCGTTTGATGCACATACACCGGAAGTTTAATGCAGGGTGTTACAAAACATTCACATGAGTCAAAAAAATATAGACAATCATTTTGATATAAGGTATATACGGATGTAAAATTGATTTAACGTCATAATTTCTTTTACAAAACTTTGAATTTGTAGCAGCTACCTGACGTAAGCAAGCCCGTCGAGGAGAGTTAGACTAAAAATGACAGATAAAACAATGGAATAACTTTTATTTAAATAAATAAGAGAAGTTTAACATATGCAACATGTTCTCACCACCTCAACAGATTTTAATAAGAAATCTCAGGCCAAAACACCAATCGAAAAGAAAGACGAAATTATTTAAAAATATGTGATAGAGTATTCTGAATTGTGTAAAACTTTGAGTAAAAACATGAAGGTTGATATGAAGTTGCACAATGAAAACGTTCTACGGAATAGTTTAGAAAAGATAACAGGTTTAAAGAGAGCAAAGCGAAAGCTTGTATTCGATTAGTAGTAGATAATAGGAATAGATGGAAACAATGACAGAATTATTGACAAAAATGAAATTTTGACTCTCATCACAGGTTTTTATAGTAACCTATATGGCAGAGGAAACTCTGATATTCTCTGTCCTCTTTAATTTATCCACAGTCTTCCGTCTGAAGTCAGTTATTCTGTAGATTCCTTGAAAAAAGGAACGGTCGCTGGTGACGGCGGTCTCTCCATTGATAGTTTGAAGCTAGTACTTGAAGAAACTATCAATGACTTGATTAAAGTCTTGTCTTCCCACCTACACAATACATCAATCCCTTCATCAGGGAATAAAGCTAAAATTATTCTGCAACACAAAAGGAAGTATTTAAGACATCAAAAACTACGAACCTGTATGAATGCTAACTGCTCTATAATTTTTTAATAAGGATCTTGTCCAACCATTGATTTTGCCCAACCCATTGAAAAAGCAGGATTCCGCAGCAACTTTAGCTCAATCGAACCTGCGAGATGTAATTACATTATCTACAAAAAAAAAAACAAAAAAAAAAAGATCCTGTGATATTTGCTGTGATTCTTATGGAAATCAGTGCACTGATGTCAGATTTCTTCTATAAGACACAGTAATGCACAGTTTTTAGTTATGTGGATTATAATTTTTTTAACTTTTTTTTTTTACTTACTGAAAAAATTAAAGTCTTCTATGTTACAATAACATATTTTAATCAATAGATGAACGCGTAAATACTTCGACTAATGTACACAGAGCTAAAAAAAAAGTGAGCCAAAAATGTTTATTTTTCTACTACTACTTTTATTTCTTCCTTTTATGGTGAATACCTTTGTAGGTCTGAATAATATTCCTGCAGTAAACACTCTGCATGGTAGGCATCCACTTCCCTTCCTACTGCTCTTCTGAAGTCATAATGTCACCGTGTTCATCACACATCGTTGCAGCTTTCTGGGAAGCAATCCATATGAGAGCACAGAAAATGCACGTTCAGCATCATATTAGATCACAATTGTTTGTATTCAACAAGCATCTCATTTACAAAATCTTTATACTTGTGAGTTCTTCGTTTTCCCAGAAAATTATTGCTGACATTCTTGAAACATATCAATTCATGCTCGTTTTCTTCTGCCGTCAGTGTTTCTTCAAAATTCTGTATTTGTCTAATCTAGGAACCAACAAACACAACTCGCTTTACCTTTGCTGGTATAAGACGAGGTAATATGTTTAAGAGGTACATAAATCCTCGTCCAATTTTATCCTTGGCCTTAATAGATTGCTTCATTAGGCCTAAGTGGGGAAGTAGCACAACTTCAGTAGCTACCAGTTTCTTACATTGACAAATTAATTCTCCTAATTCCTTTTTCGACGAGGCCATTCCTTTTCCTTATAACGAGAACTTTTGTCACGACTGTCCCACTCACATATGAAACACCCATTTTCGGTGTAGAATTGTTGCATACTCAGTATTGTGGCAATAATTTTGAGGTTGTCAGATATTTTCCGTTTATGTTCACTGTAGGGTTGTAACGGAAGTCATCTTTGAGGATGCGGTCGTCGATGCGGATGTTCAGTGCTTGTCATCCGCATCCGGATTCGGAGGTTGAAAAATAAATTTATAATTATTTATATTTTAATATTTTATCAAAAATAAATTCAAAATCAGAATAACTATATATTTTATACCAAATTTTATCTTTTTTCATAAGTAAAGTCTATTTCCATATAATACTGCCATATTAATTTATTTTTTACCTCATGTTTTAGTTACAGCAAATGGGTTAGGGGGGGGGGATTTCACAATTGAATTAAATTATTTATGTAACTACACACGCATCTAAAAACCAATCTTTGTCATATGAACTTTGCGGAGTTCGTGGCGTCACTATTTCAAGCGTCAGCACAAGGCCACGCCACCGCACATCTCCGTGATCTTTTTTCTTTTTTTTTCTTTTTTTTGCGTATGGCTACACGCTTTGTCGACGTTGATGTCATTAGAGGTGAGAAAGGATGGAGATGAGGCTAGGAACGGGAAGGAATTCGGCCAAGGTCATTTAAAGGAAGCATTCGCCTGGAGTGATTTGGGGAAACCATGGAAAACCCAAATATGGATTGTAGTAGATTGAAGGATTTTAGCTATAGAATATAGTAATTGACACTCGGAATAATTTTTCGCAAGCTTACAGCCATGTAACTTAATTCCACTCAACGCAGCAGAGCTCAAGGGTAACAGACGTTCTTCCCGTGGGTAGCGAGCACCCCACTATAGTACCTCTAAAAGCTTTAACCAAATGGTGAGAGATTCACGTGAACTCCCCACCACTTTTCTACATCCGAGAGCGCAGTAGGCAATGGGCGCTCGAGGCAGTCTTTGACCCAGCCGCATGACTGACCACATCGCCAGACGACTTGAAGAATTTATTAGGTAAAGGCTAATGCATTAAATACCCTTCTGCTGGCTTAGAAATAATATTCCGAGTAACAAGATTTTATTAGTAAGGATTTTCAGTTTTATGAGAGACATTTTAATGCCTTATTTTCAGTTTCTTCATTTGTATGTCCATGTACTTATTTCAATTGAATTCAATAAAGTCATTCAATTCTTTCAACTACATTTTTCACCTTTATCACTGATTACCGCTCATTACTAGCAATAAGTAATAGTAGAACGTAATATCTCTGATCATATGATCACATATCTTCGGTAAAACTAACCGATGAGTGGTTGATCGGAGACGAACTCAACCTATCTGTTGTGAATAGCCGCTCGTTCACTACATGATGCCCGGACGGGGATTCGAATCCGCGTCCTACCGAATGCAAGGTCAGACCGATACCGCTCACCCAGCACACTCAGTTCTGTTCTCGTCACCCACCCTGCCACCGCTATAGTGGCCCAATCACAGTACAACTTGTAGGACCTATGATGTTCCGATTTTCGATAAAGAACTCTTAATGGCCCGTGTAAGGGTTTACAGAACGTGTATGACGTGTTGGATATTGTTGGACTCAACCAACACGGGTCCTTACTGTCCAAAAAGCTATGGATATTGGAGGAAGCTATTGGAAGAAACATCCTACGAGTGTGAGATAATGACACATGGTGTGGTGCGAGAAAGTATTAATATAAAGGATTGGAACATTTTGTTGGACTCCTTAAGTTCTATTAGCGTGACTGGGTGAGCGCATCCTATGTAGTTCTACAATAGGCCGCTTTACTTTATATGCAAGTTCAAAGTTGTAAATTTGTGGTTAGGTAATAACACCGTTCAGTTCATTGTTACTTTTATCGCAAGATCGTCAGAAGAAAAGAAAAAAAACACTTTGTTGTTAACTAAACAACGATGGGCAGAATCTATCTATATATTTCTATATATCTATAAATGAGAAAACGAGAAAGTTCGGATGTGTGTTTGGATGTACTTCTGCAGTCAATCACGCCTTAATAACTCAACATATTTAAATGAAATTTGGCATAAAGTCAGTTAATTGCGTGCGAAGTGAAATAGGATAGATTTTATCCCGCAAAAACGCATAGTTCTGTTAGAAATTGCCATTAATATCAATTCGGAAACAACAAAGAGTTTCCTACTTCGTAAATAGCTGTGCCACGTTTACTCTTTGCTTTTAACGTAAATCGCAAACTACTTTTCAGAAATAAAAGCAAAAACCTTCTTACATATGCAAGTTTGTGTTTAGTTTAAAAGCCATAAATCCGACGCACTTGACGAATAATAGTTTGGAAGCAAGAAATATAAATCTGTACTTAACCTTAAATTAAAAAGGTATGTACTGTTGTCAAGTTCGCAAGCAGATGTTTTCATTTGTGTACATAAAATAGTATGACATCTTAAATATTACACCATAATTTCGATCGTAATATATGCGTCATACTGAATGTGAAAATCAGAGCTTGAAAAAAAACAACGTAAAATGCTATGAGTATACCAGCACGAAAGTCGATTTACTAAAAGTGCAAAATGCCGGTGCCCGAAATGTCGTAATTATAAAAATGTTACGGATTACATTCTACCTCGGTTTAATTTATTTCCTGTGTCTCTTCTTTTTTGCTACCATACAGTCTCTGTAATATTACAAATTATTTTGCCAAAATTTAAAACTTAACTAACCCTTTTTTGTTCAAAATTTTTACTTACTGTTCAATTTCTACAAATATCTAATAAATCCTTCACTTAAAACGAATGTATTCAATGGCCTAACGTATTAACTTATTGTTTCATGAAGCAATATTTGAAGTCGTTTACAACGCGATACACCTCATTTACACGGAGCATATGAAAGCTGCTTACTTATTACTAATAATAACTAAGTTCCTTCTGCCATCTGCTGTAACAAAAAACATTCTGGTCCAGGCAGCATTTCAACCAAACCACTATTTCTGCTAATACTGCCGCTACAAAATCAAAGGATACGAACACATCTCAACACATTAAATGCTCTGGAACTACATTTCGAGTAGTAACAGAATTTTCTATATCGAAATTCCTAATTAGTATATCATAAATTACTATCACAATTAATTTCATTATACACCTTACTAAATCACGAGCAATTAAAGTCACTTTTTTGCGACGTACATTTGACCAGCAATATTAACGATCGTAGAGAATTGTGGACTTTCCGTTGTACACTGCAAGTTAAAAGCATTTTAGTATAAATTTTTTAATTACGTTACCTCAATAACTGTCATGAAGCTGACGACATAGTTCATGCGGCTGAATGTAGTTTTAGACGTATTTAATTTAATGCGTTAATAATAAGTCAAATTTATTTCGCTATTCATGACGTCACTAACATACAATATAGTGAATGTATTAATGTGCGAGTGATAGAAGCTTTGATTTTCTAGCAGTAATTTTAAAACGCAGCCTGGGCCAGAATGAGAACTGAAACGTTATTAGTTACTAGCTGTTACCCGCGACTTCGTACGCGTGGTAGAGTTTCATTGCCAGAATTGGATATAGAAATCTGTTAGTAACGTAAGATTTGTCCCAAACAACACATAATATGATGGAAAGCCATCTTTATATCATCCTATCGTCTAATCTGTCTCATGAAGAGAATCAATTTACAACATATTTAAAAACAGAAAAGTAAGCGAAGGTGCGGGGATGTGTGTGTGTGTGTGGGGGGGGGGGGGGTGTTAACTGATTGCAGCTTTATTTCAGCTTGTTTTTTTCCTTCATTCTTCAACATGAGCATCTGAATCTTATAATCTAATAGTAGCACATTGTCTTCTAGACCTGCACCTTAGGCCAGGTTTACGTCCGTAAGGCATGTCAAAAAGGAAGACAAATTGGTGCCAGAAACTTTTATACAGACACAAATGAATAGTACAGTGCAGAGCAAATTGAATTCTATACTAAATAATAAGTTTTGTTTCTTATCGAAATTTATTAACAAATCAAACACTAACAGACTGCGCGATTGAGCAACCAACGTAACATTTCAGACTAACACAGGAATCTGTCTGTCTTTCATCATTCGATAAGTTTTTAAAATTTCATGACTAAAACTGTTATTCTACCGAAAAAATTTCCTGTGTCTTTCCTACACTATTTCATTGTTAAATTCCATGAATATTGATATAGCCATTTAGTCGTCAAAACGTAACAAAAAAACAGAGACTTACTTCCACATTTATAATATAATAGCTGGTACCCACGACTTCGTTCGTGATTGTAAAGAATTCATATTGACAGCTATAGACATCTAACCACCATAGTGCACGATGGGAGACTCGATACTATTACCACACACAAATACCAGTCTTCTGCGCTATGTAGTTCCGGCAGCAAAGTAAAATTTACGGATACACACAAGTCTTTGGATGAAATACGAAAATATTCATGATCGACCAATTTCAAACACCATATCTCACACACTCCCACAGTTACCGAATTTCGGCCAACGTTGTGATCGATGGGAGACTCCGTGTTACTACCACACACAAACGCCAGTGATCTGCGATAGATAGTTTTCACTTAAAAGTGATAAACCGTGACACATGCGTCTTTGGCAGAAATATGAAATTGCCACAGGTCGACCATTTTCATCCCCCATATCTTCCACACCCCCATAGCTACAGACATCTAACAACCATAGTGCACGACAACAGACACGATTCTACTACCACACATAAACACCAATGCTCTATGCTATGTAGTCGTGGCAGAAAAGTGAAATCTGCGGAGACACATGCCTTTCGTCGAAATACGAAAATATGCTTGGTCGGCCACTTACAACCACCATATCTCCCACACAACCACAGTTTCTGAAATTCGGCCGCTGTTGTGATCGAAAGGTGACTCTGTGTTACTACCACACACAAACGCCAGAGATTTGTAATTGATAGTTTTCGCTGAAAAGTGATACACCATGACACTTTTGTCTTTGGCAGAAGCATGAAATTGCGACAGGTCGACCACTTTCAACCCCCATTTCTCCCACACCCCCATAGCTACCGACATCTAACAACCATAGTGCACTACATAAGATACGATTCAACTACCAAACACAAACACCAATGCTCTATGCTATGTAGTTGTGGCAGAAAAGTGACATATGCAGAGACAGACGAAATACGGAAATATCCTTGGTCGGCCACTTACAACCACCATATCTACCACAGTACCACAGTTTCTGAAATTCGGCCACTGTTGTGATCGAAAGGTGACTCTGTGCTACTATTAAACACAAACGCCAGTTATCTGTGATCTATAGTTTTCGCTTAAAAGAGATACACCATGACACTTTTGTCTTTGGCAGAAGCATGAAATTGCCACAGGTCGACCACTTTCAACCCCCATTTCTCCCACACCCCCATAGCTACCGACATCTAACAACCATAGTGCACTACACGAGATGCGATTCAACTACCAAACACAAACACCAATGCTCTATGCTATGTAGTTGTGGCAGAAAAGTGACATATGCAGAGACAGTCGAAATACGGAAATATCCTTGGTCGGCCACTTACAACCACCATATCTACCACACAACCACAGTTTCTGAAATTCGGCCACTGTTGTGATCGAAAGGTGACTCTGTGCTACTATTAAACACAAACGCCAGTTATCTGTGATCTATAGTTTTCGCTTAAAAGTGATACACCATGACACTTTTGTCTTTGGCAGAAGCATGAAATTGCCACAGGTCGACCAATTTCAACCCCCATTTCTCCCACACCCCCATAGCTACCGACATCTAACAACCATAGTGCTCTACATGAGATACGATTCTACTACCAAACACAAACACCAATGCTCTATGCTATGTAGTTGTGACAGAAAAGTGACATATGCGGAGACAGTCGAAATACGGAAATATCCTTGGTCGGCCACTTACAACCACCATATCTACCACAGTACCACAGTTTCTGAAATTCGGCCGTTGTTGTGATCGAAAGGTGACTCTGTGCTACTACTACACACAAACGCCAGTTATCTGTGATCTATAGTTTTCGCTGAAAAGTGATGCACCATGACACTTTTGTCTTTGGCAGAAGTATGAAATTGGCACAGGTCGACCACTTTCAACCACCATATCCCCCACACCCCCATAGCTACCGAAATCTAACAAATATAGTGCACGGCAGGAAAGACGATTCTACTACCACACACAAACACCAAAGGTCTATGTTATGTAGTTGTGTCAGGAAAGAGAAGTATACGGAGATACGAATTTTTGGTTGAAATATGAAAACGCCCTGCACTGACCAACTTTAATCATTACATCTCCCACATCCCCACAGCTATCGGCATTCGGCCAACGTTGTGCACGACAGGAAACTCCATACTACTTCCAACCACAAACATCAGTGATCTGTGCTAGGTAGTGGTGGCTGAAAAGTGAAATATAGGAAAAAACACGTCTATTTTTATATAATATATAAGATTAAGCTTCTTTCATGAGCGCCATTTTAGTGACATCATGTATCGCTTTGTACCCTTATTGAATCAAAAGATCTATAGTAACCTTCGACGATTTAGCAGAACCATGCGGCGTTGCCCGAAGTAAATTTTTTAAATTTATCAATGTTTTATTCAGATAATGGAATGGCGGACAAGCGGCGCCGGTAGTCATTCAATTATGTTTGCAGAATGAGAAACCAAATTTGAAGAAACAATCTATTACTACTTTAATATTGAAATTTATATTTTAGCGCAGAATTAATGGATCGAAACGAATGAACTATAGTAAACTGGTCTATAGGCAATTCAGTTGTTTCCAGAGATAGAGAAACCATTACCGCAATACAAAAGAATCAATTACTACTATACTTACTACTACAATATGTAGATTTCTGTTGATGAAACCAATATATCCTCAAAAAAAAAAAAAAAAAAAAAAAAAAAAAAAAAATCAATATTCAGAAAGCAAATTCAGTTCTCCTTTTTTAAAGATTGTTTTCAGATATTCAATGCAAATCAAAATATTCATTTTTAGTATCACAATTTTACTAATGGAAATGAGCGTCCTTGGTCCACTTAAGTATTTATTTGCTGTTTGGATGTTAGTATTTTTTTTTTGTTTTTTGATATTTAGTGGATTCCATCAATGTGTTGCTAATATTTTGACGTTTTGAGCTTCCATTAATTAAAACTATATTCATTTTTATTCGCGAGATGAAATTAGTAATTTTAAGAGATGTTGCGTAAACGAAATTCAAATCTTTCAAAGAAATGTAAGAAAACTAGGGCTATGAAAATAGCCAAAACCTAGGAGACATATGCTCAATATTGTATATACGGATATATTAAACTGAAAATACTCTTTACAAATAGAATATTTTTACTGTTTTAAAATTTCAGAGAAGTAGTTGTGGAACATAAATAGATTTTTTTAATTTAATACAACATTTATTACTACTATTACTAATAAAAATAGCTCTAAAATAAAATGTATGGTCGTATTGACCTGGTAACAAGACTTCTTTACGTCTCCGCAATCAGTCCCTTTCGTATCCCCTTAACGTAACCCAGAATTCCTACCGGACATAGAGGACCCACAGTTCAACACGGAATCAGAACCAAGTTAGCATTGTGGCGTAATTCCCGTCACACAACCTATGCCCGATGTGAAGGTCGAGCTAAGGACCTTTGAAAATCCTCACCGAGCCTGGGATTCAAGCTGGGGACGTATCCATCTCCAGTTGGTCGCCCTAAGCACTGAGCAACCAAACCTCTCAAGAAAATCTTATATTACAGCACTTTTCAACGCGGACGAAGTCGCGGGTAACTGCTAGTCTCATATAAAGAGAAAAGAATAATATATTTTGCAATGTAAACAAAACATCCACTATACATCCGCATTAAAAATTGCGGATGCGAAAGAGGATGAATGAATTCAAGCGAAAGTTTCTCACTTGCGGATGCGGATATCTGTTACATCCCTAGCTCACTGTATTTAATATATGTGAACATATATTCTAAAATGTCTTATGACTCTTTAATCATACTATCAGAGGCAACTGGGATGGAAGAAATTACGTTCCCAGTGTGGAGCAGAATTGCATTTAAACTAATTGTTGACGCATCTATAAAGAGTCTCTACTTTTGTGTAATCAGTCTAAAACAAACTCAGTTATTAATTTTTATCAATGACTTTTACATTATAAAATGTAGAAGAAAATGGTACCAACATTTGCATATTAAAAAAAAGTAAAATGCAGAGGTTGATGTTACTGACTGCTTTTTGTAAACATGGAGGAAGAAATAGATGGAGACGAAATAAACTGCTCTCCTACTGCGCATGTGCGGTGGCCATAGGGACCCCCCCCCCCCCCCAAGTTGTGTTGCATATGGTTGCACAAACAGACAAGATAGGAAACAACCTGAAATAGCGTTTCATAAGTAAGTCACATTGTAATTATCGTTCTTGAAGTATCTGATAGGTAACTGCAACATTAGGACCTATCGTTATAAATTTATTCCTTGCTCTCAATAGGATCATATAGTCCTCAAATTTTTGTTGGTGTAGCGTAGACAATTAGAATATGTTACTACTTTGCACCTGAAAAGCTAGCCTTATTGTAGACAAGAGTTGAACATTTAATTTAAGCGGATCAAGTTTACATCGCGACACAGTGAATATGGTATTCTGCAGGCTTTACTCAAGTTTCAGTTTACACTGAAAGTGTACGATGAAATTAATTGTGATAATTTGTGCTGTGCGAACTACTAAACGTGATTAAATAAACATTGTTGCCCGAAAGGTAGTTCGCGATGCATTTCATGTGTTTAGGTGTGTCTACATAGTTTGATTTTTGAAATATTGGTAGGTTGAAATGCGGTGTGTACCAGGAGAGAACAAACAATTTATTTATTATTAGTTGTTAGCTTCTGACTTATGAATGCACTGATTTTGCTAGCAAAATTATGTAGGCCCCTAACAGCACAATATTTTCTAAGTAAGCTCAGAAACTATGAGGTCTTTTGAAGTGATCATTTTTTTAAAACATGGACTTAGACTATTTTTAAAATTTCAGAGTTTGGTGACTTTTTATTCTGGTCCAGGCCGCGTTTCAACCTAACCACAAGGATTAGTTAAAAAAAAAAAAAAAAAAAAAAAAAAAAAAAAAAAAAAAAAAAAAAAAAAAAACCTCCCAATCTGCATGTGCAGCAAAATTATCTTTTGGACCTGTCTTCATCATAACTGGCAGTTCTATCATTACCGTGGCGCCACAATATTATGATGAATTCTTATAGAACTCAACTAAACAAATCGAAAATAACGAATAAAATTTTTTGAAATCTCGGTTAGGTTAAAAATCAGTTATAGGTATAGTTCCTTGTAATTTTGGTAACTTTTTTTTTTGTTTCACGCCGTATTTCAACCTAACAACAATCACTAGAAAGAAAAAAAACACCTATATTCCATGTCCACAGTGTAGATATGGTGGTTTCAGTGAATTTTTTTCTGGTCCAGGCTAGATCTCACCCTAACCTCCTCACATTTTAGGTACAATATCTCGAATAAGCGAAATATCAAAATAATTTATTCTTTATTTTCGATTTGTCACGTTAAGTTTCGTATGAATTCATCATCAAATTTGAATATGGCGAAAGTTTTCTTCTGGTCCAGGCCGCATTTCAACCTAACCACGTTAATTTTAAGGTACAACATCTCGATAACTAAGCGAAATTCCAAAAAAAAAAAAAATTATTCTTTACTTTCAGTTCGTCTCATCTTGTTGCATAATTCGTCATCAAATTGCGGCGCCATGGTTATCGCTGAACCCCTCATAACCTAACAACCTCACTTTTGAGACAGTATATCTCGCGAACTAAGTGAAATATCGAAAAATTTTGTTCTTTAATTTCTATTTGTATCGTCGTGTTGCATAAGAATCTATCATCAAATTTGACTTTGGGGACATGTTTCTACTGCATTTCAACCAGAAACACCACTCTTTTGAGACAGTATATCTCGAGAACTAAATACGAAATAAAAAAAAAAAAAAAAAAATTATCTGTCTCGTCGAGTTACATAATAATCCATCATCAAATTTCGGTGCCACGGTTGTCTTATGATTCCCTTGAGGTTCTTGTGCCTACTCCCCGTGTTTCTACGGCCAAGCAATATGGCGGCCTCCCCGCCCCACTTCTCTCTACCCGGTTTCACTCCAGTACGTTGTGAAGGTCCCTTGCGTTGTTTCAATATATTCCTTCCTCCATGGTTATTTGATTTAATACGATACAAATTTCCCTTTGCATAGAAAAGAAAAATATCTGGAAGTTAAAATATAAAATTTTTCTTATAGCTAAAAAAACTATGCCTGATGGTCAATTTCTGATTTTAGATTTGAATTCCCCCAGCAAAAATACTATAGAAGCTCATATTCCCATGTCAGAAAATTTTTCTTTGTAGAACAGTGTTAGCCATGCAAATCAATACAGATGCCTTTTTGTGCAGCAAAATTTTCGTTTTAAAAATAAATTGATACCACCACTACATAAATTGTTGTTAACCAGTTTTATTGACATTATTTCGGAGTTTTCAGGACTGAATGCTGCTATCATTGTGAATTTGTCTCGTTCAGTGCGGGTAGGTACACCTAACACATACAAATATTTGATAAAGTTGAGATGTCATTATCTACAAATCTACTTAAATTTGAGGGTTCAAATTTTATAGCTCCATAGAACTGTTATAGCTAGATATAAAAATTGATTTTAAAAATAAAAATTTTGTTTAACAATAGGATAATGTACAATCCAAATTGACAGTGAAAAATATGTTGTTGTGAAGGGTTTTAAAGACAGAAGGCATACTATTTGAAATTTTTCAGAAATGTTCTTTTAATATTGTAAACTAATATCAAGGCAACAAATTGAACCTACAGTATAACATATTTAACTCTATATTTTTTATTAATAAATTTTTTGTCGAGAAATTAAAATTTTTGCTTTTTTTTGCTTAAATATAAAGGCATATTTTTCATTTGGGAAAAGCTGCATAAACAATAATAGTTCAGACTGTAGTACTTAGTATATAGAACATGTACTGCAAATTTGAAAAAGATCTATGTATTTGGAAAACAGTTATCTTTAAAACCGTTTGATGAAATGCTGTTTTGAGATATTCAAGGTTAAAGATTTGGAAACATGTTATGGTACCTTCAGGTGTCCTGTTTCTTCCTAATATGCACCAGGAGCATAGGAATGACCTTCTACAATATTCTTCTTGGTCTCCTGTTCTAACCTTAGTCTCTTCCTAGTCTTGCTTTGTGTACTTGGGTTGCTCGTTTCTCAGCAGAACTGATGCGAGCATCATCCTCTAGTTTGAGAGTTTTCTTCATATATTTTCCTGGAGGGATTCCAAGCTTCTCAAGAGTTTTTAATCTGCCAGCCATTCTATTGTTAAAAGTAATAACTGCATCATTTGTACCAATTTCAACTATTCTTTTTCCAAAAAATCCTGTCTTGGGACATATTTTCGAAATTTTGGAATGAAATGACTCATTGGCATTCTGAGTAAAACCCCCAACACATCTTTTCAAGAGCTTGGTGTCACACAACTCTCTAAACAAAGGTTTAATAGTGAAGTGAACTACACTTAATGGTTCCTTGAGGTTTATTACTATGTACACAAAACAACTGGTAAATAAACAAATGTGGTTACAGTTATCGGATGACCGTCGAGAAATTTAGCCTGGTCCTGATCCGGGGTAGAGAGAGACGGCTTCTACTTCTCGCGAACTTCCGGTGGTCTTCTGTAGTTGAAGCTGGTTCCGCGGTCAGGCCGGAACTGCCGGTGGAGTTGTCGGCTACGCTTATATAGGCGGCCTGGCGCAGGAATACCGTTGTGTGGTAGTACGGCGACCTCTGTAAGAAAAGGTCCCACTTAGCCTCTAGATGATTCTATTTATTTTCCTGGTTTATTTTGATGCCTCTGCGCCTGTTTGGAGTCGTATATGTATCCCGGCGTGCAGGCGCGTTGTGTGTGAGGTCTGCCTGGCAGGGGCCTTTACTGGCAGACTGAACATACCTCCCTCCGGGGGGGGGGGGGGGGGAAGCGATGTCTGCGACGTCTGCGAGGTCGTCTGCCGCGGCGCCCTGGAGCAGACTATGAAGGCTACCTCAGGCGGAGTACAGGGGAGTACGGGGGAGTACGGAGCTGTTCCCCTGGCGATGCGTGCCGACCTGCGTCGTGGTGCAGGTTGTGATGGAGGTACCTGTGGAGCTAACGGCATCGGTTCGTCGACGTCGATGGCCGGGGGCTGTACGGGGGGCGCTGAAGATGGTCCCTGCAGGTGGTCGAGAGGCTGCGGCTGAAGGGTGTCGGAGCGACCAACAGGTTGTGGCGTCGGTGGTGGCAACGGTTAGACGGCAGGAGTGGTGGAGGGGGCGGGGAAGGAGAGGAAGAAGTGGATGGCCGTGCCGTGGTGGAAGAGGACGATGCCGTGGGGTAGCGGGGACGTAGTTGGTTTCGATGGCGTCGCACTACCCGGCCATCTAGGCTGACGTCGAACAGTTGGCGGCCCCGGGGCCGCTGGATGACCCCCGGAAGCCAACCGGCCCGGGAGCCAAACCCGCGGGCCCAGACTAGGGAGCCCGGGGTGAAACGGAATGGGCCCGAAGGTACCTGTACTTTGGGAGGGGGTAAGAGGAGATGAAGGAGAGTGCGAGGTTGGCGGCCAGCAGCAATTCCGCCGGGCTTTTAGCCCCCACTGGAGTGGTTCGATAGGAACTGAGGAAGAGTGTCAATGCCTCTTCGAGTTTGTGACTTGTGGTGTATTTGGTCATTTGGGTTTTGAATGTTCTGACTAGCCGTTCCGCCTCCCCGTTAGATTGGGGGTGGAAGGGCGGGGTGAGGAGGTGTTGGATATTGTTGGCGGTACAGAAGGATAGGAATTCCCGACTTCGAAATTGCGGTCCGTTATCTGTGATGATGGCGTATGGTAATCCTTCGATGGAAAAGATTTTCGTGAGGGCTGAAATGGTGACCTCTGTGGTGATTGAGGAGCAACGGACGACATATGGGAAGTGGGAAAAGGCATCCGTCACTAAGAGCCACTGGTGGCCTAGGAATGGGCCAGCGAAGTCGAGGTGAATGCGTTCCCAGGGTCCGGACGGTGCCGGCCAGGAAAGGAACTTTTGAGGAGGGCGGGGCAGTTGTCGGGCACAGATGGTACAGCGCCGCACCATCTTCGTGACATCCGTGGTAAGGCCGATCCAGAATACATGGCGTCTGGCAAGGGATTTAGTGCGGGCAATTCCCCAGTGTCCTTGGTAGAGAGTTTGGAGGATTGTCGGCTGTAGGGATCTCGGAACGACGACCCTCGGGGTGGAGTTTGGTTCTGTGCGGAGAAGCACTCCCTCTACTACTGAGAGCTGGTGGCGGATGGAGTAGTAGAAGTGGAGGTCTTGATGATGGCGTGGAGGGGAACGTGTTTGCCAACCGTGTTGGATGTGGTGTCTGATGACACGGAGGAGGGGGTCCTCCCCTGTGGCTGCAGCGACTTTTGAGGCCGTGACTGGAAATGTCTTCTGTGCTTCTTGTATGTCATCGTCGATCTGGAACACAAGGAGTTCCGAATTGTCGAAGGCAAGGTCTGGTCCCTGCGGTAGTCTGGATAAGGCGTCTGCATTGGCATGCCTGGAGGTGGTACGGAAATGCATGGTATATCTGAACTGGGACAGGAATAGTGCCCAACGCTGGATGCGGTGGGATGTTTTGGTAGGCAGACGTGTGGACGGATCAAATAGTGATAGGAGTGGCTTGTGGTCGGTAATGAGGTGAAAAGAAATCCCATATAAAAGGGAATAGAATTTGGAGCAGGCAAAAACAATAGCTAGCGCCTCTTTCTCGATTTGAGAATATTTAAGCTGGGCAGCCGATAGGGCTTTGGAGATGTAAGCTACGGGGCGTTCCGTGCCATCTGGTAATTTATGAGACAGAACTGCCCCCACACCGTAATCGGATGCATCTGTGGCAAGTATCAACGGGAGGTTTGGAGTATATGGCATGAGGCATGCTGCAGACTTGAGCTGCTGTTTAAGTGTGTGGAATGCGGTCTCGCAAGCTGGGGTCCAACAGAACGGAATATTCTTGCGACAGAGGTGGTATAGGGGTGCTGCCACTAGTGCTGCCGAGGGTATAAATTTTCTGTAGTATGAAATCTTGCCAAAAAAAGATTTCAACTGATGTAGATCCTGAGGCCGAGGTAATTTGGAAATAGCGTCCACATAGGAAAATGCCGGGGAAATGCC
The DNA here is from genome assembly GCA_031002005.1 of Vandiemenella viatica. Lineage (NCBI taxonomy): Eukaryota > Metazoa > Arthropoda > Insecta > Orthoptera > Morabidae > Vandiemenella > Vandiemenella viatica. The sequence goes on from CM061920.1 coordinate 153,107,932, forward strand.
TTCCTGAGCGATGATGTGACCCAGGGAGGAAATGGATTGTTGAAAAAATTGACACTTGGAAAGGTTGCATTTCAGACCTGCTGCACGGAGGCGGAGGAAGAGTAGGCGGAGGTTGGTCATGTGTTCGGCAGCGGAGGGTCCCGTGACGACTATGTCGTCGAGATAATTGATGCATCCCGGAATATCTTGGAGAAGTTGTTCGAGATACCGTTGAAAAATCGCTGGAGCACTGGCCAAGCCGAACATGAGCCGGTTGAGTTGGAAGAGGCCAGAGGGCATGTTGATGACTGTGTATTGTCGGGACTGGATAACCAAAGGGATTTGAAGGTATGCTTCTGCCAGGTCAATTTTTGTAAAGTAGGTACCTCCTGCTAGTTTACGGAAGAGGTCGTCCGGTCTCGGAAGTGGATAGTCATCTACCAGCAGATGCGGGTTGACTGTGGTTTTAAAGTCACCACAGAGACGTAAGCGGCGTCCTGGCTTCTGAACTATGACCAATGGTGTGGCCCAGGGGCTGAACCGCACCGGCTGGAGGATCCCTTCGTCTTGGAGACGTTGAAGTTCTTCCTGAAGTGGTTGTTGAAGCGCTACGGGTACCTGGCGTGCCCGGAAGTATCGAGGCCGTACGTCCGGCCGGAGTTGGAGTGATGCTTCGAAGTCCTTTGCACAGCCGACGCCTGGTGAGAACAGGTCCTGAAACTCGGTGCAAAGGGCGTCCACTTCAGGAAAAGGAACATGCTGAGATACGAGGTGTCCCTCTTTGCCGCAACGTGAGCATTCAGCCCAACGATCCGGACAATTTTCCCTCTCATGTGCTGAATAACAGGCGGGGCAGGAGGGCAGGCGGAGCGGGCTGCGGCGTCGGCGCTGCGGAATCCGCTGCTGCTGCCGAGACTTGGTGCCCCGGCCGGAACGGGTCGGTTCGATGTTCTTCTGAGGAAGCGGTCCCCGATTGTGGTGTCGGGAAGAGCGCGACTGGGAGCTCTGGATGGCGGCGACGTCTTCCGTGTCCTCTACGTCGGTTCGGATTGCGGCCACATCCGCCCAGGACTCCAGGCGGCGATCTGCGGCCGTAGATATTTCGAATTTGTATGCAAGTTCGATGACCAGGCTGAGGAGGAAGTGGCGGTGTCGGAAGCGGCAGTTGAAGAAGGCGACGTGCTCCATGCACGGGCAGCAGTTAGGCGGAGCAACGTGATACTTGGCCGTCGACGAGGGGTTATTGACGGTGCCTGGTCTGACAAGCAGTTCTGAGTGGCCGTAAACTGTGTCGTCGCCTCACATGCCCAGACTATATGGTAGTTTGGGGTGTCCTCGTAATGTGTGCGCTTTGGCACCTTCTGGAGCAACCTGTGCCTTCATGTTCCACGAGTGGATAGACTGTTAGAGAGTTCGTGGTATTCAGACAATTCAACTTCGTGGTATTTTCTGCTTCCTCGGTGCAATTGGAGATTTTCTGTTTGGTGTTCGTGCTTGCGTGGGACAATCTATGTCACTAATGGCTGTTCTTTCACATGAGGGAAACAGTGTATGTATGTTTGTCTGTACCCTTGAGGGGTGCTGAAACATTAAAACAGACCAGTGTTGGTTGAGCTTAACTGATATAAGTGCCTTGAGAAGCTCGATCTTTGGAAATCCTGTTTAGGAACTTATAGCACCGGATATTCTACCATTATTAAATGGTTGTTTAGACATAAGTAAATTTAGTGTGTAAATCCTTGGACTCTGGGGCCATCATGGATCATTAAGGCCAACTAGTATTGTTGTTATTTAATATAAGTATATCTTGGGGGAATTCTAAGTAACCGATTGGTAATTAAGCTTATTACATGATATAGTGTGGAAATCTTGTGTTTGAAGTTGTTGATATTGTTGTGTAAGGTTGTATTGTATTTGGTATTTATTGTAATAAACAAGACTGAGACAATTTGAACCATGCGCCCACATGCTTGCCAACCTACCTACCACCTCATAATCCATGAATATATACCTTTTGGGCAGGCATCATGCATGGGCTTCTCATCAGTTGATGCTTTATGAAACCATATGGCCCACACTGCTTTCTGCATATCTTATACAGAGGAACTATGGTATCTTATTGCATTACCATAAATACTGACACAGTGTATTTATTACACCATCAGTGAGTCTTTTTCTACCATAAATTGCCTTACCATCTGATAACTTACATAACAAATGAAGAGCAAATGCATAGAGTATTAGAAAGAAATTTACATGCTGCTCCAAAGAACATAAGTGTATGAGAAATTTATGTGTCAAAGAACATAAGTGTTAAGAGAAATTTATGTGTCAAACTTAAACTGACATTCCATGAATTGGCAGCAATAAGTGAGTAAAGCATCAAAAGTGGGCGTGGCAGTAAGATTTAAATGGCTGTCACCGTGCAGAGCATTGCTTAATCACAGATAATTCCCACACTGTTAAAGATATTGAAATAATTTTTTCACTAAAATGAAGCCAAAACTATAAACTATTTTTTTGAATAATAAAAAAAATCATTTTTTGAAACTTGATAAGTGTATCAGTTAACTGCAATCTTCATTAAGATTCTAAGTCCGACATACGATCAGTATCACTTCCTTTTATCTCTGATACCAACAGTCTCATTTCACAATAAACTCAGTGAAACTTATATTTTGTGATGAACTTTAATTTTGTCAATTACCTATTGAAATTGTTGCTTATTGGTTTCAGATATATTTTTATTACTAGTTATAGTAATCTTTTTATCCAAAAAAAAGAAAAGAAAAGAAAGAAAAATCTTTCTCCACACCGACTTTAATGTAATTAGTTTCAGGAGAGGATTAGGGGCAAATAACGGTTAGGAATTCGGCCATGGCCTGTTGAAGGAACCATTCTGACATTCGCTTGGAGTGATTTGGGGAAACTATGGAAAACCGAAATCTGTATGGCTGTTTGGGGATCCAGACCGGAGCAGGATCCTCCAGAATTCCAGGCCCAAGCATTATGGTTCCCTCACCAGACTTGGTGCTAAATATTCCCGTATCATCGTTGATTTTTTTAAAGGTTTGTCAGATGAAGTTAGCTTCCTCGCACTGACAATTTGACCTCAGCAGCACTCAATGCATACTTAACAATATCACAAAGGTTTTATTATGAACAACTGAATACATCATTATGTTTCATTGTCCATTGCTAGCCACTACTTTCTCCCATCTTTCTGATAGCATACGGATTCCGCGTCAAAAGAATAACTCATCTTTTGATGCAATCCACGAATCAATCAAATTTTTCGTATCTTCGTAAGTTTGGAAGCGCTGCGTAGCCAGGCTGTGTTCCATGTATCTGAACAGGTAGTAATCCGATGGAGCAATATCTGGTGAATTTGGCGGGTGGGGTAAAACATCCCATTTCAACGTTTGCAAATATTTTTTCACTACACAAGCAACATGTCGTCGAGCGTTGTTATGAAGAAGAATCACTTTATCATGTCTTTGCTCGAATTGCGGACGTTTTTCTTTTAAAGCACGGCTCAAAACGCATCAGTTGTGTTCTGTAGCGTTCACCAGTTATTGTTTCATTCGGTTGAAGCAGTTCGTAATACACAACACCGAGCTGGTCCCACCAAATACAGATCATAAGTTTTGCACCATGAATATTCGGTTTCGCCGTCGATGTCGATGCATGACTAGGCAAACCCCATGATTTTCTCCGCTTAGGATTATCATACTGTATCCATTTCTCATCGCCAGTGACGATCCGATGCAAAAATCCCTTCCTGGTTTGGCGCTGAAGCAATTGTTCACAGGTGAATAATCGGTGTTCAATGTCTCTCGCCTTCAGTTCGTATGGCACCCAATTTCCTTGCTTTTGAATCATACCGAGAGCCTTTAAACGTTTAGAAACGGTTGTACGATCAACATTCAACGATTCAGCAAATTCATCTTGCGTTTGACATGAATCTTGGTTGAGTAATTCTTCCGATTCCGTATCTTCGAACTTTTTCGATTCACCTGGGCGTTCTCTGTCAACTGTATCGAAAACACCACTTTTAAAACGTCGAAACCAATACTCACACGTTTTTATCGACGGAGAATGTTCGCCATAAGTCTCCAATAGCACTCGATGACTTTCAGCAGCACTTTTCTTCGAATTGAACAGGAACAATAACTCTTCCCGCAAATGGTGTTTTGTTGGCTCGTACTTCTACATTTTCAGACCTGCAAACAAATGTGCCGTTTACACATCAGCCCAAAGTCACATACTAAACAGTAAAGCCTATTCAAAGAGCTTACACGAGAATATAGTTACACACGAGATTGATGCGATATAGCACAAGTGGCGCCATGAATTGAAAATCCCTCAAAATTAATTCACACACCTTAAATCAATGTCTGTCTGTCTGTTTGTCCTCTATGCGCTCCTAAACCGTTAGTCCGATTACGGTGAAACATTGGTGAGTTCTCGAGTGCGCGTCCGGGATGGTTCCTAAGAAATAAAATTTCCAAATACCACCTCCTCTTTCCCATAACACCCCATAACTTAAAAAAACCTATAGATTTTATCCGATTTGTACGGAAATTTGCACACATATACTTTAAAATAAACAGAAAAACAGTCTACATTTAGATTCCAAAAACGCACCCCCCTTTCCCCCTTCCCACCCCTTAATTTTTACACAAACCCACACTTTTTATCAGATTTCGAGGGACTTTGCACACGCATACTATTTTAAAAAAAATAGAAAAATACTGTAGTCATTAATTTTACAAAAACCCAATCCCTCTCACCCTTTCTACCCCAAAACCACCCCCTCTTCTCCCTTGCACCCCATAATTTAAAAAAACCCACAGATTTTATCTGATTTTGATGGAAATTGGCACACATATACTTTAAGACAAATAGGGAAAAACTTCCTACATGTGGTTTCAAAAAAGGTAACCCCTCTTCCCCTTAACACCCCATAATTTAAACAACCAAACAAATTTTATCCGATCTCTAAGGAAATTTGCACATGTGTGCTGTAAAACAAACAGAAAAATGCCGTCTAGATTTGGTTTCTAAAAATGCATCCCATCTCCCCCTTCCCACCTCTTAATTTCTACATAAACCCTCACCTTATATCCGATTTCGATGGAACCTTGTACACATATACGTTTTTTTTAAAAAAGAAAAATACTATAGGCATTAGTTTTACCAAAACCCAATCCCTCTCCCTTTTTCCACCCCAAAACCACCCCCTATTCCCTCCTACTCCCCATAAATTAAGAAAACCTACAGATTTTATCCAATTTTGATAGAAATTTGCACTCATCTACTTCAAAACAAGTTGAAAAATATTGCCTATGTATGGTTTCCAAAAACACCATCCCTTATACCCCTTCATATCCCCCTAATTTAAACAAATATACAGATTTTATCCTATTTCTATGGAAATTTGCACATGTATACTTTAAAACAAACAGAAAAATACTGTCTACATATGGATTCCAAAAAGGTAACCCCTTCGTACCCTTTACATCCCCTTAATTTTTTGCCACTGTGTCATATATAAAGGTACAGTTTTTTACCCGATTTTGAAGGAACTTTAACACACATATACTTTAAAATAAGCAGAAAAATACTATGTAAATTTGGTTAGCCTAATCCCACCCCTCTTCCCTTTTACCCCCGTACCTCTTAATTTCCAATTATATTTATCAAAACCCCAAAATTTTTATCCGATTATGATGAAACTTTGTTGATTTGTAGAGAGCACGTCTGGGATGGTTCCTGAAAAAATATTTAAAAAAAACAACCCCCTCCACCCCTTAATTTAAACAAATCCATTGAATTAATCAGATTTTACCCAAAATTTGCAACGTATGGAATCCAAAAATGCAACCCCTTTTCCCCTTTAAACTCCCTTTATTTTTGCCAATATTTACCTTATATAAAGCCAGTTTTTTCTGATTTTTAAGGAACTTTGCACACGTATACTTGAAAATAAACTGAAAAATACTGTATACATTTGGTTTGCCTAAACCAAGTCTAGCAATAGCGAAGCATTGCCGGGTCAGCTAGTAAATATATAATTTTAATTGTTTCTAAAGAGCTGCTATGTTACAACCTATGGTGAGCGATGATTTTTCTCGGTTTCAATCTCTTTTAATTGGCGTCTCGGCATGCCGCCATACAGATTTTGATGATGTTTTTACAGTTTGAAATCTACTTCATGTCTTATGACTCTACACGACTAGCTGCCAGAGTAGGAAATAAAAATCCATTTTTGATCTCAAACAATAGCCACCAAAGATATTTGATACGATCACAACCAGAGTTTGGAAAGTCAATCAAAGATAGAAACTCTAATAAGCTTAAAAATTCGTAACATTATTTTTTCTGCATGTATTGTGTTTTGCTACTGTTGGATGTTTGTGGCATTCCACTCAAATTTTTTTCAAAAATTTATCAGATTAAGCTATAATTTTTCGTGATAATAGACTTTTGATTTTACTCTGTGAATTATTTAAATTTTTCTATTGACTTTTGTACCTTGCAAATATTTGGTTAATTTAAGTGATTTTGTTTTCTAATTTTTCTGAAAAATTGTATGTTAAAATTCACAGAAGATTTAGATCAAACCTCTCAAAGAGCTGGAGTAAATCGTGACCGCAACTTAAATATACCTTATGCTGATATGGAATATCAGATGTCAGTCTGGTCCAGGCTGTATTTGAATATAACCACTGTATTATATTGCTATTCCAAATTCGAAACATCTATCTTAGGAACTATCGTCCCCACACTTAGGTCACCGCGAGGGAGCTTCAGGCTAGTCTGTCTCAATATATATAGTCCAACAATTATAAATTTGTAAGCACGGTTCATGCGTCTGAGAGTTTGAAATGGCATCTTGAAAAAACTACTGCCATAATTTTGAAGATGTTTTACAATTTTAAGAGCTTATTTTCCAGACTATAATTTACGAAAATAGATTATGACTTATATATAATGAGGAATCGAGCAAGAAATTATAACCATTTCGAGACAGGAGAAATATGTGCACAGAACATTCTATTTGAAATGAGCACTCACATCAAGAAACACTGAAGAAAGATTACACTATGAACATGTTTGAGTTCTGTATTATTTTCTTCTTCAAATATTCGGTTCTTGTACAATAAAACAAACGGAATACGTGAATCAAATGTAATAAGAAACTTAAAACGAATAGTTTGTTTGGTAATTGTCATTTTCAATACGCATTCTACCAATATCAAAGAACATCCTACTTCTTTACCCATTACTTTTCACAGGGATCGAACACACTGGTTTTAAGAGATCAAAGCCAGAAAGTTATGACATATTCTTTCAAAGATGTATTCCATTTAAGAGCGTAAAATTTAAGGCAACTGATAAACTAATAGAGAGGGAAATATAAATCCGTTCTTATAATTTTTTTAAAAAAATGTCGTTTCTACCAAAAAAGGAAAATGGTGATTATATATCAGCTAGCTTCGAAGCATCAATTGTTCACATTTATTTAATTAAGTAGAATTGTTGTTATATAATGCTCTTAACTCAAATTTTGCAATATATGTTTTTGGACGTAGTTTAAATCGTCATTAGGTGCTGTTGAGTTAGTAACAAAAGGAGTATGGAAGCAATTAAACATTAACATGGAATCATAAAACCTTATGCTACATCACGTGAATTATAAAAATAAATCCATCGTGCCTTATGCTTTAACATAGCATGTCATTTTGACCCAGGCCGCATTTCAACCTAACTACAAACTCCATTAATATTTCCATCAGAAAATGATAGCTTTATATGCGCATTAATACAGTCACTGTATCGCTATCTAAATTTGATCTATTGGTATTACTTGCGGCTAAAATAATGTTATCAGCAAAAGCAAGGGATATGAAACATAATTCTTAACGAACTTAATTGATATCACTTAGAATTTGAAATTGGTTTTTTGCTATAGAGTTTTAATAATTTTTTATTATTGCAATATTTATTACTGTTACTCTTATTGCTATTAAAGAAAACTCGAAGTCGTTGGCAACTGCTAGTTTATATATATATTCATACTCAGCATAGTTATTATACTTAATTTATTTATTTAGTTAATTCACCATGTGATACATTTTTTATGTATATTGGCTTCATCAGTGTAGTTATAAAATATAAGTATTGTAATTTGTGAGATCATCTACAAATGTATAGTACATAGCGTAACGTGCGGTGGGTATGGGTGCCTTATTAATTTACAAAACATATGAATTTAATTTTTAATCTCAGATAAAATTTTATTAAAGTTATTTCAATTGAGAAAGGGTTCATAACCAATTAAAATGCATGACGTTATGATTCATCAATAAAACTTCCATAACCTGGACATTTATTCAGGCATTAATATTTACACATGAAGTGAACATATCATTTTCTCACCAATCAAATATTTACGACATAGGCCCTATAAAAGAATTGACTAATCAAAAAGTTAAAGTACGTCCTTGATTTTGCTATAAACAAGAAGTTATTTGAATTTATTGCTTCGGCTAAAACTCATTACAGTTCGGCAGACAGAGACTATTATCTGCGGTTTCCTCGCCAAGGTCACTATTTGGGTGAGAGAGCGCCTTCGAATTTTAGTGCACTTTCATAACGTAGGTGTTTACCGTGAGTTAGCACAGGGGAAGACACGCCAGCACCTCTGTCTTCACACAAACCACCTCAAGTCACAATAGTGTCTGTGTGGACGCAAACACTTATCACTTTGTGTACGGGTCGCCTCCTGTTAGCTATCCGCTCGCCTCAATGACTTCTCGCCTCTAGATCTGTCGGACGAGTCCCTGTTGCCATCATCGCCACTCGTCTCCATAGCTCGGGGAGACCCATTTAATTTAATTTAATTTAATTGCAATGGAGCACAGGCTCCGGTGGCAATTTCCCTACACAGCTATCTTCCCCCTATCTGACGTCTGTTCTGCCAATCCAGTCTCATCTCCGGCTCTGCCTTCTCCGGACATGAAAGAAATGTTTTAAATAAAATAGTAACTAATTTTGTTATTGGAGAATCACAGTCCTTTCCACGCACCCACACGAGCTCTCTTCATTCAGACACTCCTGATTGGCTGCGAGTTTAAGTTTCGGGGAATTTCATTTTATCCGCACTTCCCTGGCTCTCATTGTTCGTGAGAAAATGCTAACACGCCGTGTCTTAATTTCGCTACGGTCTGTCTCTATAAATTCTCACGACTGTACAAATCACTACTGTGAGGGTTGGAGCCACATAAATTTCGCTCTTAGGGCGATGTTCCTACTGAGCCTTTCACCAGTTGACAGTGAGGAGGGTCACTTCCTGTTAGGGGAACAATGCCAATCTGGTTTCCTGGAAGTTGGCTCAGGTAGGTAACTGACCCGCCTGGTCACCGTGTCCCTGGCAGTTTTCGTCAGCACAGAATATAATTGTTACCTGCTGCTTGTAACCACACTAAACAGATAATGTAATCATAATGTTCTCATACTATTACAATAGATATATATGTAAAATATGGTAAAATTTTTCTATAATTTCTAGTTTATTAACAAATTTGTTAAATATGAAATTTGATTTACTTTAAATAATCTTCCACAGAATAATAGGCATTTTCCAAAAGATACATCTTTAGATTTTCCTTAAAAATTCCTGCTGCTTTTTTTTTTTTTTCTTTCTTTCTTTTTTCCTTCAAATTCCACTGGCATTTTATTGTATAATTTCAGTCTCTTGTGGAAAAAACTATTTAAACTTTTACTTTTTAACTTCCTTTGCATGTGGAAATCATTTTTTGATCTTCTGGAGTATCTGTGGGTGGAGCTGTTTGTGGTAAATTCTTGTAAATTGTTTTTTTTTTTTATGTGCATGATAGAATTGAAGATATGACAGGATGGAACTGTCAGGATGCCTAATTTTCTGCATACATCCTTAAAATGGGTTCTTCTTCATTATCCTTTCCAACCATTTTTGTAATTTGAAAATAGAGTTTATATTTTTCTTGCTTGAGCACAAAAGATGATACCTTATGATACTACTGAATGAATTTTTGCAATGTATATTGCTTTGAGGCAATTGTCGTTACATTCAGGAGCTATAATTCTAAAGTGCAAAATATGCAATGGATATTTTCTTACCCAATATGATTCTACTTTAACTCATGATCAACAGTCATTCCTAAAAACTTTGTATTAGCAACACACTCAATGTTTTCATTATTTTGTTTTAAGTCTATCTGTTGAGATCTGAATTTGATGGTGTTTGTTTTATTTATATTTAGGGTCAACTTTTTTTGTTTTTAAATTTTTGAGCCCTTTATAAGAGCTGCATTTCCTTTAATATGATGTTCATTCATTTAGGGATCACTGATGGTGATGTTACTGTCATCAGCAAATAAAATTTTATCCCTATGACTGATGCTGGACATAAAATCATTTACATAAACTAGAAATAATATGGGAACTAGAATGCTTCCCTGTGGAACACCTATACTTACATGTCTTGATTCTGAGTTTTCTGGAATTTCAACTTTTTGTATTCTGTTTGTTAGATATGACTGGAACCCGAATTTTACACTGCCCCTTATTCCTATCGCTTTTAGTTTTTGCAGGAGAATGTTATGTGGTCCATGGTATCCAAAGTTTTTGAAAATTCTAGAAACTGACCTGCTGTATGATCTCTGTCAAGTGCTTCTAGTACATTTTTTTTTGTAAACTGTGCTATTGCTGATGTTGTTCCTTTCCCTGCCTGGAAGTCAAACTGTGATTTGCTAAGGAGATTATATTTGATTAGGAAACTGCTTAATCTATCTTTCATGAGTGATTCAAATATTTTAGAGAAAGATGACAATATGGAAATTCGGCGGTAATTTTCTATCTCTTCACTACTCCCATTTTTAAAAATAGGTAGGACCTTTGCTAATTTTAGATAGTCAGGAAATACACCAGTTGTGAAAGACTCATTTATAATATGTGCCAATGGGGCCCAGAGGACATATATACACTGCTTAATTAGAAACATGGGCACCTCATCTAAGCCAGTTGATTTTTTATTTTTTAGCTTGAGAATTTTTTCCACCTATTCCTGTTACAGGGTTTAGAATCATAGAATTTACTGAGACATGACAATGGTGGTATGTTTGTTAATCTGGAATCTTTGTCTTAAGTTTTGCAGCTATGCTAGAGAAATTATTGTTTACATAGTTTGCTATTTCCGTTGAGTCGCTAACTGGAATAGTGTCATTGATTTTTATTGGGCAGGGAGTTTATGGTTTTCAGGGGCGTAGCTACTATAGGGCTAGGCGGTGCAGTGCACCAGCGCCCTCACGCTCAGGGGGCCCCCAAGCATACCTCAAGGGGCCCTAAGCGCATCTCTAGGGGCCCTCAAGCGCAGTTTAGAGGTCCCACGAGCCTTCACGGCAAACTGGCGACCTTTTTTTTTTTAGCTCTACCGTCGTCTAAGGGGGCCCCTGAGAACACAGGAGCCCCTCACTAAGGGTCCTCGCTGCTCAAGGGGGGGGGCCCAACCACTGCTCAGGGGCCCCTAAAGAACAATTCAAGGAAGGGCCCCCATCCTCAGTTCAGGGGGCCCCTACCAGCACACAAAGCAAAAAAAAAGGTCGCCCATCTGGCCTGAGAGCCCAAAATAAATTTTTTGCACCGGGGCCCTTGTTGACCTAGCTACGCCACTGATGGTTTTATTTGTTTTACATTTCCCTTCTTACTACATCCCAAAAAGCTTTTGATTAATTGCTGGAATTTTTAATTTTCCTGCTATTGTATTTTTTCTTAGCCTCTGTTAGGACTTTCCATTACACTTTTTGTAATTTCTACGATATGCTAAGAATGATTGGTTGTATGTTCATCTTTTTTCATATACATTCTTCTGAAATTTTGGGCTGAGATTCTTATCCGATTTGTAATCCACTTGTTTTTACTTTGGTCAGAAGTGGAGAGTACTTTAGAGAACTTTTCTTCAAAAATTAATTTAAAAAATATTTCAAATTTTTTGAATTTTTCATTTAAATTTGTCTCAGTGTAAATTTCTTCCCATCGCTGGCCTAGTAGCTCATTAAAAAATTCAATTATGTTGGCTTCTGGAAATCTACAGATGTACAATTTTGGCTTACGTTGTTCATGAACTTTGAGATTTAAATTTATAATTTGACAATGGTGGTCAGATAGACCTAAGTTTTCTATAGTTACATTACACTAAACCGCATCCAGGTTTGTCAGGAGATGATCAATAATAGATTCAAAATTTGGTGTAATGCTTGTTACACCTTCTACTAGAGAGGAGATATCATATTAATATATAATATTAAACAAATCTACTGTATTTTTATCTTTGATTTTAGTATTTATATCACTACATATTAAAATTTTACTTTTCCTAGTATGCACTTTATCTAAGATCAACCTTAATTTTGAAAATAATATGGCAATATCAGAGTATGGTGACCTATATATACATATGATTACTAATTTACTAGCTCTGTCTTCCACAGTAATCTCTACCGCACAAACTTCAAAGTTTTTGTACTCATTCAGTGACTTAAGGTCTGATCTATTTCTGTAACTCACACCAGATTTTACAAATATACAGGAACCACTACATTTGTATATTTGTTAGGCAGTAATAACTTGCTATTTTATAACCACCTATATCAACATAATTAATTTCATCTGGTTTACACCAGTGTTCTGTAATAGACAATACTAGTGGGTTTTTTTTTTTTTTTTTTTTTTTTTTTTTTTTTTTTTTTTTTTTTTTTTTTTTTTTTTTTTTTTTTTAGTTTACTGACACAGTTAGTTCATTTATTTTGCTACACACACATTGAATATTTTTATGCAGTTCAGATATTTGAGTATATAGTCTAGTTTTTTCCCACTTTTCCTTTGAGTTTACCTGGTGAGAGCTGCTTTGCTGTTGCAGAATTAAGCTGCTTATCTGTGAAGTTGAAGTGAAGCAGGCATCCTTGTTCAGATAAGATGAGTATCTGTCTTCTTTGGGTGGGATGTGAGAATATCTCACTAAGGATGTTTGTGCTTCCCCAAGTTGAACCATAAAAAACTATCATCTTTTGGTGCTGAATTTTTCTGTCTGGTGCTGCATCTTCTATTTGATGATTGGGCTGCCAGTTTAGCTAACTATTGAAACCTCCTGGGTCATTGCTGTGTGTTCCTTGAGTTCCTTTGTTGTTTTCTCATTTTTTTTATTGTTTCTACCCCTGTTGTTGTGTCAAGAACACAATTATTGTGTTCTGCATACACATTTGGTACTTAACACATTGCTGGTAGATCTTTCACTTCAATTTTTGAGTATCTTACATTTTTGTCTTTTGTTTTAGTATGATGCAATATCTGTTTACCTAATGCAACTTTCGCTTTGTAGTTTCTGAGCATGTCATGTCTTGTAAATTCGTCTTTGGGACAGTGAACTTTCGAATACTTAACATTTGGGAAAGATTTGCAGATCTTCTCATACTTCTGACTTGTAGCCTCGATTTTCCTGTTTACACATGAGTATGGTATAAAGTCATGTATATGGGGAATACTGACAACATAAACATTTATAGTGATCGTGCGCAG